>JBBDGP010000939.1:1367500-1691712 GCA_037952835.1 Lithobates septentrionalis | reverse complement strand
TACTGTAAATACATGCTTACAACCAGAAACCCGACCCTTCCAAATGGACAGCCATTCCGCCCCAGACATTTTGCCAATTGCAGGACTTCTGGGGTGATCTACTTACTCCTCTGTGAATGTACCTGCTTCTATGTAGGAAAAACTAAGAATGAATTTTGGAAGAGGGCATACAGACATTTAGCAAGTATGGAAACTGGTGACCCGGACCTCCCATTGGGGAGGCACACCTTAATAGTACATAATGGCATATGCCCAAAAATCAAATTTCTTATCTTGGATCGGGTACATCCAGAGTCAAGGGGAGGGGACTGGAACAAGACACTGCTGCAACTAGAGTCCCGGTGGATATATAACCTAAGAGCCACCGAACCCCCAGGCCTAAATGAAACCATTTGGTTTAAACCCTTCCTCGAAGGCTTTTCATCTGGTGGTAGAGAGCAATAGGGAGGACCACTCCATAGAACCACCCCAACGACGGGTTTGGGGTGGCACTATGGACCAGTCAACTACTCTTACTCCATCTATTATTATTACCAAACATGGGGGGCTATATTATTGGCCCTTTTTCCCCTCCTTTTCTCCCCCCCCCCTCCCCTCCCCCTTCCTTTACTCCCCTTCCCCTCCCCCCTCCCCCCCCCTCTTTCCTTCCCCCCCCCCTTCCCCCCCCCCCCTTCCCTTTGGCTCACATATTATGGGACACACAGTCCCTATACTATTTACTATGTTACTCTAGGTCATGTATTGAAATGCTGTTTTATATCTTGTTTACTGTATGATACTTGAGGTTACCGATGTCTAAATGATATGCATATATATCTGATGTTACTCTATTTGTATAACATGCCCTTGAATTATACTTTCAATATCTATATGCGATTATTGTACTGTTTTGTTATGTTTTGCGAGGTTTTCCTCCATCAGATTGCCCTCCCAACCTGTATTGCACTGTCCATCGGCCCTGCTTCCCTGCCACAGCAATAAGATTTGGCACTGTATTCTTTCTTTAGTTGCATATTACATATGCTTTTTTCCTATTTGTCCTACTACATGACCTGTGATCCGCCCGGCACGAAAAGAGCCGCCTGAGCAAAGCTTGGACTCATGGTGGCGCTGTGTGAGGTACAGAATCATCTGTCCTCCATCTTGCGACCCCAACGGACATGCGCAGTCCGCTGGGGAAGCTAGACGTGCCGGCGGGTGCAGTAGGCGTGGCCACGCCTCACGTCGTATGCGTCCGCATGCGCTGTGGATGCCTGGCGGCGCGCGCTCCACCCGGGGGGCCAGCCACAGTGTTTCCGTCCCTCCCTCACCACAATCAGCTGTTGATGCTTCTCCATCAGCAGCTGATAGGCGGGGAGGGCTTTATATATCCGGCTCTAGCCCACACCAGGCGTCATCTGCTGCTGACAGGACGCTTTTGGTGTGAGGTGCTGCAACACTTGGTTAGTAACCTATTACATACTATTGACATGGACTCCTATATTGGAACCATTGACTACAAATCCTGCCTGTTGTCCTTCATGTTTCACTTGCTCTATTTTCTATCTGCTATGCTCTGGGGTTCACCCCTTCCTTTTATAATACATCCAATTATCTAGTGTCCTTTATTAAAACTACTAGCCATTCATGCTATTTGGAGGCCTTACACTTCTCCTTTGTTCTTTTTTCTGTCTCTTTACTTACCATTTCTCTCTTTCTGTTTCTTCTCTTTTCCCCCCCCTTCTTGTTCCCCTCTTTCCTCCTTTTTCTTCCCCTCTTTTTCTATCTTCTTCCCCCCCCCCCCTCTCCCTAACCTTTGCTCCCCCCCCCCTCCCCCCCCCCCCCGCTCACCCTTCCTTCCCCCCATCCCATTTCCCCTTTTCTCCCCCCCTTCCCCCCCCCCCTTTCCCTCCCTTTCCCCCCCCCCTTCCCCCCCCTACTTCTTTTCCCTCTCCCCCTCTTTTGTTCCCCCCTGTTTTTTCATAAATCAGGGTCCCAATTTACCTCTCATTTCCATGTTGACTTTCCAGCTATTTGGACCACACTTGATCTATACTCACCATCAGCTACTGTGCTCTATAATTTTAGGCGGACCAGGTAGGATACATTTTTTGGATTTTCCATGTATTACTTTGGCTATCCATACGCACATACATTCTTACATATATGTATATATCTTCATGATTTACAGGATACACATTTGGCCCCAGTGTGATCTCAGGTCTAAACTGCCATACGCCCGTTTACATTGGGCCCTCCTTCCCATTGGAAGGAAGAATAAAACCATTTTACACTTCCACCTCGATAGTGGTTCTGTGAATACTGCTGTTATACCTTACTAAGGCTCCACACATTACGACCAGGGAACGTGTCCGATGGGCAGCACGTCAATACCTTTATGTTTCTTTTAAATTCGTCTTGGAATGCATAATCTATACCCATAGATACCAATGTAAGTGTAAACAGAAAAATGTATGTATATATATACAGATCCTTACAACTATAGAGGTTGTCCTTTATGATCGTTTCACTGTATACTTACTATGTTTATGTTATACATACTATTTCCCATATAGAAAATTCTTGTTGCAAACCCTACAATCACCCCTGAAGAAGGAGGCATAAGTAACTCCGAAACGCGTCGGGTGCAAATGTATTGGTATCATTTGTCTTTGTATTTATGGAACTGCATTCCTTGTTTTTAACTATGTGATTATGTGATGTATTTGATTACTTTCTGTTATTAATAAATTGTTATCTACTCTATATACTTCTCTAAATATTTTTCTTAAATGTGCCTTTAAAGTCCGCTAGGGGAATTTCTTCTGTTTCAGCATTTTTTTATCTTATGTCTTTTGTGTTCACCTGTCTCCCGTCTGAATACCCAGACTAAAAAACTTCTCAGAACTTTCCTTTTTACCTTTTGTCTATACTAATACTTTGATGAGACTGATTTTGAATAATGTATGTATAAAATGAAATTGTAAGTGCGAATGATGAGGGCTCCATTTGGAATCTTGGAGGCAGTGGAAAAGGATATGTGCCTCTCTGCCAAAAAAGCAAGTTCAGTTGACCCTTTGAATAAGATTAGGCCAATCGTTGTGATTGAAACACACCTGTGGGCATAGAGCTACGTTTCCACTGGTACAACTCCAAGGTCGCACGATTGAGAGTGTGACTGACGTGCGACTTTAGTGCAACTGTGGTGTGGCTTTGAATGCGACTTTGGTCCAAATTTACACTCTGGGTCGGAGTCACATCCAGAGTCACATCAGAGTGATGCAGGTACCTTTTCATAGTCGTTGTAGCTTTGAGTCACATAGATTGGAATGTGTGCTATTGAAATCAATGGGCTGCGACTTGTAATGCGACTTTGTGTCCAAAGTCGCATGGCAAATTGCATTAGTGAAAATGGAGCCTAGGTCACACTGAATGATCTTGATGTGTATGAATTAGGGCTGCAACTAACGATTCTTTTCATAATCGATTAGTTGGCTGATTATTGTTTTGATTAATCGATTAATCGGTTAATAGCCTTAAAAAAAAAAGAAAGTGTGGTGTATAATTTGGTTAAAGTGTAAGGTTGGAAAAGGAAGGGCAATTTGTTCTTAGATATCTTTATGCAGTAGTAGGTGTAAGTGGCCAACTGTATGGTTGGGGAGCAGGGTGTCTGGTCCGCTCTGAGAATGCCAGACGGAGGAGATATACTGTATATACTATTAGAAGAGATATACTGTATATACTATTAGAGGAGATATACTGTATAAACTATTAGAGGAGAGATATACTGTATATACTATTAGAGGATATATACTGTATATAATATTGGAGGGTGAATCGGGTGGCTATCATCAGACTCAGAGTTCACATTTTTTTTATCTGAAAAACAATGTCTTCCTTCAAGAAGAATGTCATTTTGGGAGAGTTCATTCGATTTTCTGGTCGTTGGTGGGGTCGGATCAGCGTTCATTTTCAGCCACAGTGATGGGGAAAATTTAGAGGTGATGGCAAACTTCTTGGTCAAAGGAATTTTCGGGCGGTGTGTGTGGTTTTCGTTCAGAAATTACATTGATTTTAAAAACAGAATGTTAAAAACAAGTTAAAATTTCAAACATTCTTTCATTCAGCGAATGTACAAGGATTTTTCATCTGATTATTCTCATCTGAGGGTTGATCCATGTGGCCAGCATGGGGCTCGGTGCATGCCTATGCAGTTTGCTTTTGATCTGTTTCTGCAGTACGTTTTGATTTTTGTGGTACGGGGAGGAGCGGATAATCACTACTGTAAGGGGTTACATTTTTTACTGTAGAACTGTGAAAGTAATATTTACAGTGGCGATTGTTTGCTCTTTTTGTACTATAGGGGGCTCATTTTGTTTTTTTTAACCCCATTGTGTTACTGGCCGATTGATCGATTGTGAAAGTAGTAGTCAATTGATTTTGTGGTCGATTCGTTGTCGATTAGTTGATTAGTTGTTTTAGCCCTAGTATGAATCTGTCTTTCTTTGTAAACTACTAACTGTGGATTGTGAGCTTTGTAATTAGATCTGTAAACACTGGGTATATTGTAACTGCTACAAATCATATTGATATTAGGTGTGCCTCAGTTGACTGCCTCCTGTACTACAAGCACTCATAGGGTTCTGATTATCCAAGTTTGTGCTAATCATTCTTGAGATAAAAAAAGTAATAGCCCTTCTTTAGGCATTTCTTTTAAAATACTTCAGAAAAGTCCAGGGGGGGATTGAACTATTGAGTTTGGGAAATCTCCAGGCTAATTTTTTGAAGGACTATAGTCAGGACAGGGAATCATTCTGACAAGTAGTGAAAAAAAAGCAGCAACGGTGACAGGGGCGGTACCTGTCGACCTAATCCTCGGCCAGAGAGTAGCTACCTCTGGAGAAAAGGCAACCTATAAAAAGGTTGAGGAATCAGTTCAAGGTCCATTGTAAATATGAGCCTTGGGTGGCATATTCAAGATTAGGGATGGGCCGAACACGCCCCTGTTCGGTTCGCACCAGAACATGCGAACAGGCAAAAAATTCATTCGAACACGCGAACACCGTTAAAGTCTATGGGACTCGAACATGAATATTCAAAAGTGCTAATTTTAAAGGCTTATATGCAAGTTATTATCATAAAAAGTGTTTGGGGACCTGGGTCCTGCCCCAGGGGACATGGATCAATGCAAAAAAATGTTTTAAAAACGTCCGTTTTTTCGGGAGCAGTGATTTTAATAATGCTTAAAGTAAAATAATAAAAGTATAATATTCCTTTAAATTTCGTACCTGTGGGGTGTCTATAGTATGCCTGTAAAGGGGCACATGTTTCCCGTGTTTAGAACAGTCTGACAGCAAAATGACATTTCAAAGGAAAAAAAGTCATTTAAAACTACTCGCTATTAGCTATTAATAAATTGTCGGTCCGACAATACACATAAAAGTTCATTAAAAAAAAAACGGCATGGGATTTCCCCACAGGGGAACCCCGAACCAAAATTAAAAAAAAAAAATGACGTGGGGGTCCCCCTAAATTCCATACCAGGCCCTTCAGGTTTGGTATGGATATTAAGGGGAACCCCGCGCCAAAATTAAAAAAAAAAAGCCGTGGGGATCCCCCTCAAAATCCATACCAGACCTTTCAGGTCTGGTATGGATTTTAAGGGGAACCCCACGCCAAAATTAAAAAAAAATGGCATGGGGTCCCCCCCAGAAATCTATACCAGACCCTTATCCGAGCACGCAACCTGGCAGGCTGCAGGAAAAGAGGGGGGACGAGAGAGCGCCCCCCCTTCCTGAACCGTACCAGGCCACATGCCCTCAACATTGGGAGGGTGCTTTGGGGTCCCCCCCAAAGCACCTTGTCCCCATGTTGGTAGGGACAAGGGCCTCATCCCCACAACCCTTGCCCGGTGGTTGTGGGGATCTGTATAGGAGGGGTTATATGGGAGGAACTGTCTTACTATTGGTTGCCAGTGTCCAATCACCTAAAGGTAGCGTATAACCCAAATAGTCATTATTATGGTGCTCTTGTTCCGTGATGTACGATAAAGAAATATGGAATATGTGTTGTGTCGACTACCTTTTAGGTCTGCTTTCTCAACTGCTGAGAACCCACCCAAATGACCCCCCTTCTTTCTGATCAGGTCAGTGAGAGTGTAAAGCGAACTGTTTTAACATGCAAATTACCTGAGCCAAGATAAATATCTGTAATAGTGAATTGAAAGGTGTATTTACTAAAATGTGTTTGTTTTCCAGAGAGACAGTTCTGCCAGAGGTTCTTTGTGGTGAGGTATTATGAGTTATAGATAAATGGTACCGCTAAAAGGTTTATTACGTGTTTCTAATTTTTTGGGGGGAAATTAATGGTATACCATAAAAGGTGCCATAAAAACCGTGGAAGGGTAATTAAAGTTGAGCTCAACAATTTTTGGTATTTTAAAAAAGTGCACTATTCCAAAATAAATAATAAAGACTTTCTTTATGGAATGTAATGCAATGTATGTTTGTGCTTCATATGCTAATGTCTTGTTACAGGTATAGAACCATTGGTTTATTTTTTTGTTTAGGAGGAAAAATTGAATGTTTATTACTAAAATGTTATTGGTGTTTTATCCCTCAGATTTGATCATTGGGTTTCATGGCTTTCAGAACAAAAGGAAATCACAGCCTCTATAGACAACTTTATACAAAAATTGTTTTTCTTTTTGTTGGATCCAACCCTCAAAAATCAGTGGCTATGCTGACTTTTGTGTAGACTTTTTTAAGACTGCTTAACCCCCCCTGCTGTTATTGTAATTAGTTACACACCCAGCCATGCCTGGCTGTTCAAGCTCTGCTCATTGCCTAAGTTATGTTAATGTGCCTTAGCAGTCTGTGTGTCCCCAAGTATATTTCAGGCCTGCTTCCTGCCCAGTGTCACCCTGCATTGCTATTTGCTCCTAGAGTTTACTGTTTGTCTGTTTTTACGTGGCTATTTGTTAGCAATTGCCTAATGTGTCAGTGGTGTATCTGTCACTAATATCTGTGTGTTTCAAGGCACGAATTGTACCCCCTACTGTTCAGCAATCCTGGCGCCTCAGTGCTGCAAGGGATTTTTCTTTGCCTGTTGGCCAATTGTGTCTGGTAGCAGCAGTTCCTCGAGCTGGATACACATTATGCAATTTTTGTTCAGTTTCCTTTAGATTTACCTTCATATGTGTAGTATGAGGGCCTGCCTGATTGCATACAAGTTGAGAGTGTATAGGTCTGGCCTTGTGGTGAATGGTTTTGGGTGAGTCTGGAGAAGAGTTGTGCAGGAAGATTGTGTGGGGTGTTACCAGCTCTTGACTATTCCAAGGGCCCTCACTTTCGTTATATGTGTGGGCATGCTGTATTCTCCTCAGCTAATACCCAAAGGTGTCCTTCCTGTCCTAGACTCCTTAACTAGTTGTGTGTGTCCTGCGTGCCAGGAAGACCAGCGCCCCAGTGTTGCACTATGCCCCTGTCATTCATGTGAGTCCTGTCTGAAGCATGTAGGCAGTTTATTTTGTATGGTAAAGGATAGCCTTGTCTGATTACCGAATTGATAAAGGAGGGAAAAGGTGGGCAGCCTCTAAAGAATTGAGTGTACCTGTTGGCAGGTGGTTTTTAATCCGGGTATTCAGACTATTTCCCATACTTAGGATAAAGAGAGGCTTAATGGAGACTGCCATGGGAGCTGAAGGTGGGGCACTGGGTACCTTAAAACACTATGGAGTTGGAGATACTCAGGACCACATTGGGAGGTCTTGTGCTACATATCAATGAAGGTGTTAGGAAAGCCAACTTGCTCTGTCCAGCATCCAGGACCGTGGAGAAGTGACTGACTCGTTCTCAGTGGGTCAATTTTTACTTTGCAAGGACAGGCAGGTGAGGGTAGTATCCAGGTTGCCTATGAGCTGTAATAGATTGGTGGATGACTCAGTTCCAGGATCGTCAAAATCTAACTTGCAGGAGCCGGGAGAGGTTGCTGGAGGCTGATTTAGCCCCCCTCTCCCGGGGCTACCACCAACAAGATGCTCCATATCCTTTTGAACACACGAACAACTCAGTGAAGGTGGAGGTGGCTATGTGCCAGCTTCTGCTCCCTCGGTTGACACTGGACGAATTTTTGGGAAATCGATCATAAAATGCTCTGCCATTCAAAGTCCAGGGAAAGATTACAACCAATGACCTGTATCAAGGTGTAATTGTTACTTATATTGTTATGCCCTCTCCCCCTCTTTATTCTCGAGATAGTTTATACGTGTCTGTATGTTTTTCTGGACGCTCGCGTATTTCAATGCGGTTATTGATTGTCTGATTTTGTATGCTGTCTCATACTAAATTGTTTCTAAATAAAGATTTTACAAAAAAAAAAAAAAATCTAACTTGCACTGTTCTCATCACTAATGGCAGGGATGGAACATTGTGCAGATATCGTGGTCAATCTGGATACTATCCTATCAGACTCTACTGTGTTACACCCTGGAGTCCATCTTGCTCTGAAGGTTGGAGTCCGGACAGCCTCAGATGACTGGTACTGATGAGTGTTGGAGAAAGGAAGGTGTTGTGCTATGGGAAAAGGCAACACAAGTGTCATGAAGATCCTGCCAGTAATCGGCGCTCCAGGCGCACTGGAACACGGCCACGGGCACTACCGTGCATGCGAGCGCGCTCGCGGGTGCTGTCACACACGGGCACGCACGCGCGCACTCCCGCTGGCGTCAGGCGGGCTATTTAAACCTGCCTGTCACACTCAATCCCCGCTGTCTGCTCTACAGTGTTCCGTGTGCCAAACCTGATCTGATCTGAACCCTTCTGTTATCTGACCCGGCTTCCTGTTCTGACTATCCAGCTATCCGCCTGCATCTGACCCCTTTGGCTTGCTTGACCATTCTCCTGTTTGACCCCTGGTACCTCTGCTGTCCGCCCGATATCGACCACTGGCCTGTTTGACCATCCCTCTGCCTGATACCTGTTACCAGTCTGTTACCTGCTGCTTGTTCCTGGTTCCAGTCCAGCGCTCCAGTATCCAGTCTGTTACCTGCTGCTTGTTCCTGGTTCCAGTCCAGTGCTCCAGTATCCAGTCTGTTACCTGCTGCTTGTTCCTGGTTCCAGTCCAGCGCTCCAGTATTCAGTCTGTTACCTGCTGCTTGTTCCTGGTTCCAGTCCAGCGCTCCAGTATCCAGTCTGTTACCTGCTGCTTGTTCCTGGTTCCAGTCCAGCGCTCCAGTATCCAGTCTGTTACCTGCTGCTTGTTCCTGGTTCCAGTCCAGCGCTCCAGTATCCAGCCTGCTACTTGCTGCTTGTTCCTGGTTCCAGTCCAGCGCTCCAGTTCCTGCCTACTTACCTGCTGTGGTTCCTGGTTCAGTCTGCATTCCAGTCTCCAGTCCTCTCTTCAGTTCCTGGTTCCAGAGGGTTCCACCACTCCTGAACTTCTGGTGACTGTTGATCCTGCCAGGCACCAATATCACTCCTTACTCCTTTGTCCTTTGTCTCCACTCCAGAGGAACGAGAGTGGGAGCCGTAGGGGAGGCCTCTCTCTGCACTTCAGGCTCAAAACCTACCAGGTACGTGACAGTAGCAGACAGCCATGTCTGAGCCTGAGCAGGGAACCTCTCCCATGGAGGAACTATGTGCACACCTGGCAGGATTGACTGAAGCAGTCAAGAATCTGCAGCAAGGATACACCCGGCTGGAAGAACGGGTATTAACTCTGTCTAACCCTACCGGGGTCCAGGGAGTCCCTCCTGCTCCCGCTTCTTCAGTTGGGCCCTCCTCAATGGTGGTGATGCTCCCTCCAGAACCCAGAGTTCCGACACCTGAACGATTCTCCGGAGACCGACATAAATTCAGGGCCTTTCGCAATTCCTGTGAACTATTTTTTGCTCTTCAGCCACGTACCTTTTCCCTGGAGGCCACCAAGGTGGGCTTTGTGATTTCCCTACTTGCAGGCGACCCCCAAACCTGGGCCCATCGCCTCTTGGAGCAGAAGGATGTATCCCTGACCAACCTCACCACCTTCTTCGATGCGTTGGCCCAGTTGTATGAAGACCCTCAGCTTTCTGTGACTGCAGAAACCTCTTTGCATACCCTTCAACAGGGTCGCAGGGCAGCAGAGGACTATGTGGCCGAATTCAGAAGGTGGAGTGCAGACACAAACTGGAATGATGCGGCTCTCCGCTATCAATTTCGAATAGGACTTTCTGATTCTTTAAAGGATGAGTTGGCCAGGGTTGGTATACCTCAGACTCTGAATGCCTTGATCGATCTAGCCATTCAGATCGATCGACGCTTAAGGGAACGTAGGGCAGAAAGAGCTATGGGACCTTCTCGCCCAACCTGGGTGCTTCCAAAAGTTCCAAATCATACTTCACCGACACCACCTACCTCCACGTTTAACCCACCTGAGCCTATGCAGCTGGGGGTCCTTTGGCCTTCTCTTACCCAGGAGGAGCGTCAACGTCGTCGGATGAATAATTTGTGTCTGTACTGCGGGAAACCAGGACACTACATCAGGAACTGCTCTCTTAAGCTCCGTAAGTGCCTATCCCTGTCCACTGACTATGTTGTACCTCTGGCCAAGAACACTACTCACTTTGCTCTCTCTATCCTGTTACAGCTCCCAGGAAAGACTCTGCAAATAACCGCCATTATTGACTCTGGAGCTTGCAGCTGTTTCATGGACTCCCGTTTTGCTGCAAAACATCAGATTCCCCTGTTGCCTAAGGCCCATGGACTTTCCATTCATCTGGCTGATGGGACCGCCATCAAATCCGAACCTGTCACTCAAGAGACTGTTCCTATACCTGTTTCTATACTTAACTCTCATCAAGAATTACTACGCCTGGATATCATAACTTCACCCTTGTTCCCCATAATCCTAGGCATGCCTTGGTTGCAAGCACACAACCCTGACATCAACTGGGCCACAGGAGAGGTTACCTTTTCTTCTTCATATTGTCAGCAGTTGTGCAGATTTCAGGATGCTCATGAGGCCTCTACCTTGCTCTGCCTAGACACAGATTCCAGCCTACATCAATCCATTCCCGCAGCTTATCATGACTTCCTAGATGTGTTCAGTAAACAGGGGGCAGAGCCCTTACCTCCCCACCGGGCCTATGACTTTCCTATCGAGTTACTGCCTGGAGCAGAGATTCCATTCGGGAGGATTTTCCCTCTGACAAAGGTAGAACAAGGGGCATTAAAGGAGTATATCGATGAAAACTTAAAGAAGGGCTTCATTCGCCCGTCCACATCTCCAGCAGGTGCAGGCATCTTCTTTGTACAGAAAAAGGATAATACTCTTAGGACATGTGTGGATTACCGTGAACTAAATAAAATTACAGTAAAAAACCGCAATCCTCTTCCTCTGGTACCAGAATTATTCCAAAGACTTGGAACTGCCACTGTATTCACTAAGCTTGACCTCCGCGGAGCCTACAATTTGGTCCGTATCAGGGGCAGAGACGAGTGGAAGACTGTTTTTCGTACCCGCTATGGGCATTTCGAATACCTGGTGATGCCTTTCAGACTGTGCAATGCCCCTGCTACGTTCCAATATTTCATCAATGATGTTTTGCGAGACTTTCTAGATCTGTTTGTTATCGTCTATCTAGACGATATACTAATCTTCTCTTTTTCCA
This sequence comes from Lithobates septentrionalis, assembly GCA_037952835.1. Taxonomy (NCBI): domain Eukaryota; kingdom Metazoa; phylum Chordata; class Amphibia; order Anura; family Ranidae; genus Lithobates; species Lithobates septentrionalis. Next base: position 1,680,086 of record JBBDGP010000939.1, on the reverse strand, counting down.
TTGAATCTCATCGCAGGCACGTCAGAAGTGTGTTGGGCCGGCTTCGACAACATGGCTTATATGCAAAGGCAGAGAAGTGTGAATTTGAACAGGAAAGTATTCCATTTTTGGGGTTAATCATATCTAGTAAGGTCATTAAGATGGACCCTCAAAAAATCGCTGCAATTTTAGACTGGCCAGTTCCAACAGACAAAAAGGGAATCCAACGATTCGTTGGATTTGCCAATTTTTACCGAAAATTTATTAAAGGGTTCTCAGCCATTATTACACCCATTACCCAGTTAACTAAACAGGGAACACGCTTCCACTGGACTGCTGAAACCCAAAAGGCTTTTGAGACCCTCAAGGCCCTCTTTTCTTCTGCTTCTGTACTAAAGCATCCAGATTCCTCTCTGCCGTTCGTACTTGAAGTATACGCATCTGAAATTGCGGTGGGGGCAGTGTTGTCCCAAAGACAGGGAACTAAGGCCCTGTTATACCCGGGGGCCTTCTTCTCTCGTAAGTTGTCCGCGGCAGAGAGAAATTATGATGTAGGAGACAGAGAGTTGTTGGCAATTAAATCAGCATTAGAGGAGTGGTGCTATCTTCTGGAAGGAGCCGCTCATCCAGTCTTAATTTTTACAGATCATAAGAACCTGCAGTATTTGAGATCTGCAAAGAGGCTGAAGCCACGACAGGCCAGGTTCTCTTTTCATGTCATTTACCGTCCTGGCTCCAAAAACACTAAACCCGATGCCCTATCCAGGATGTTCCACAAACCCCAAGAAGTTTCCCCTCCGGACACCATACTGTCCCCGGGGAATTTTCTCCTCCTTCAGGGGAACCTGCTTTCCCAAATTAAGCAGGCTTCCGAGGGACTGGGATCCTCCGTTGGGCCAGAACTCCAGGTTAAGGATGGGTTACTTTGGCACAAGAATAGGATTTTTATACCCAAAGTTCTACGAGTACCTATATTGGAACTCTGTCATGATCATGCACTGGTTGGGCATTTTGGTGTAGCTAAGACCACTGATTTGGCACAGCGTAACTTCTGGTGGCCTCAGTTACGTGAGGATTGCAAGAGATTTGTAGAATCCTGTACCACCTGTATTAGGAACAAGGGTTACAAAACCAAGGCATGAAGACCCTTGCCTGTCCCAGACAGGCCATGGAAAATGTTATCCATAGACTTTATTGTTGAACTACCTCCGGCAGGGGGCTACACCACGATCTTTGTAATAGTGGATCGGCTATGAAAGATGGCCCACTTTGTCCCAATGAAGGGTACCCCCTCAGCTGCAGAAACAGCACAAGCATTCATTAAAGAAGTCATCAGACTCCACGGGGTGCCGGCCAATATTGTTTCAGATCACGGGTACAGTTTACCTCCCGATTCTGGAAGTCTCTGTGCAAAACGCTGAACATTGAGCTTTCATTTTCATCTGCCTACCATCCCCAGACTAATGGGCAAACAGAGAGAACAAACCAAACTCTTGAACAATACCTACGCTGTTTTTCTTCTTTTGCCCAAGATGATTGGATTTCTGTACTTCCATTGGCTGAATTTGCCTACAACAATTCCATTCACTCCGCTATCAAACAGACTCCATTTTTTGTAAATTACGGCTTCCACCCTTCATTTCAACCTAATTCTCTTCCAGAATGTACAGTACCCACAGTTCAGGAGAAATTGAATTTCTTTTCTTCCAATAATCAAGTTTTGCAGGAGACTATGACCAGGACCCAGGAATTTAACAAGACAACTTTCTATAAAAGAAGGCGAGGAGGACTGTTACTTGCACCTGGTGACCAGGTATGGTTGTCTACAATGAACCTCAGGCTGGCCTGCCCTTCAAAAAAATTGGGTCCCAAGTTTTTAGGACCATTTCCTGGCAGACGGAAAATTAATGAGGTGGCATATGAACTAGAACTCCCTGATTCGTTAAAGGTTTACCCATTGTTCCATGTGTCTTTGCTCAAATCTTCCATTGTCAATCCATTTCCAGGTCGAAGTACGGATCCTCCTGATCCAATTTTGGTAGATGGCGAGGAAGAATTCGAGGTGGAATCTATCTTGGACCACAGGAAGAGAGGTAATCGGAATCAATTCCTGATAAAATGGAAGGGGTTTGGATCCAAAGAAAATTCTTCGGAACCTGAGGATAATATTCATGCTGAAGGTCTGTTACAATCTTTTAAAAGGTCCCATCCAGAAAAATTTGCCCGAAAGGGCATCCGGAGGCTGCCCCTTGAGGGGGGGGGGGCAATGTCATGAAGATCCTGCCAGTAATCGGCGCTCCAGTCGCACTGGAAAATGGCCACGGGCACTACCGCGCATGGGCGCGCTCACGGGTGCTGTCACGCACGGGCACGCACGCGCGCATTCCCGCTGGCGTCAGGCGGGCTATTTAAACCTGCCTGTCACACTCAATCCCCGCTGTCTGCTCTACAGCGTTCCGTGTGCCAAACCTGATCTGATCGGAACCCTTCTGTTATCTGACCCGGCTTCCTGTTGTGACTATCCAGCTATCCGCCTGCATCTGACCCCTTTGGCTTGCTTGACCATTCTCCTGTTTGACCCCTGGTACCTCTGCTGTCCGCCCGATATCGACCACTGGCCTGTTTGACCATCCCTCTGCCTGATACCTGTTACCAGTCTGTTACCTGCTGCTTGTTCCTGGTTCCAGTCCAGCGCTCCAGTATCCAGTCTGTTACCTGCTGCTTGTTCCTGGTTCCAGTCCAGCGCTCCAGTATCCAGTCTGTTACTTGCTGCTTGAATCCTGGTTCCAGTCCAGCACTCCAGTATCCAGTCTGTTACCTGCTGCTTGTTCCTGGTTCCAGTCCAGCGCTCCAGTATCCAGTCTGTTACCTGCTGCTTGTTCCTGGTTCCAGTCCAGTGCTCCAGTATCCAGTCTGTTACCTGCTGCTTGTTCCTGGTTCCAGTCCAGCGCTCCAGTATCCAGTCTGTTACCTGCTGCTTGCTCCTGGTTCCAGTCCAGCGCTCCAGTATCCAGCCTGCTACTTGCTGCTTGTTCCTGGTTCCGGTCCAGCGCTCCAGTTCCTGCCTACTTACCTGCTGTGGTTCCTGGTTCAGTCTGCATTCCAGTCTCCAGTCCTCTCTTCAGTTCCTGGTTCCAGAGGGTTCCACCACTCCTGAACTTCTGGTGACTGTTGATCCTGCCAGGCACCCATACCACTCCTTACTCCTTTGTCCTCTGTCTCCACTCCAGAGGAACGAGAGTGGGAGCCGTAGGGGAGGCCTCTCTCTGCACTTCAGGCTCAAAACCTACCAGGTATGTGACAACAACAATGCTGGCACAGAAGGGGGTCGTGTCTAATGGATGCCGGGGTAGTGTCCCAACTGGTCCTAAACAAAGTTAAAAATACTTGAGACCTGATACCAGGGTACTGGTGCTGGGATCACATGTCTAATGATGCACTGTTTTCAGCATCAGGTTAAATTGTACTCAGTAGGGTACACTACCTCGGGGAGTCTATTGTACATCTCCTCTTGCCCTGGGCATGGATATAGCAGGAACACAGGGTTGTACACCGATCACCCCTGAAGAAGGGTTTTATAGCAAACCTGACATCCCCTTACACCTACTGAAACTTCCGTTGGGATTTAGGGAGGAGTTAAAAGTTGGGTAGATGGGTAGTTTGGGCAACAGGATTTAAATAGTGCCAACAGTTTGCGCAGGGCGTGAATAGAAGGGCCCTGCTCAAGAGGTTTATGATCTAAGGAGAGGAGGGTGGTAGAAAAATAATAGCTGCTGGGAATTATCTGATATGGAGCTGGCTGAGGTAACATTTTAGGTGGAGGCGGGGTAGGCTTCCTGGAATAAAATTGTTTTTTTTAAGGATTACCTAGGTGTGAAAAGGGTAGGGCCTGGCTGGACATAGTGGGGTGGGGGAGTTCCAGAGGTTCTGGAGCAGCCCTGAGGTTGAGCATTGGAGGAGGTAACAATGGAGCTGGAAATCAGGATGTCTTAGGAGGAGTGAAGTGGACGATTGGGGTGATCTCAAGATCAAAAGAGGTTAATCCACATATCTCAAACTAAGGTTTCTTAATGGGAAAAGTTCATTCAGGTACAGTCAAGGGCAACAGCTTTAGTAAACTCCACCCTGTTGCTGTTCCGATGTGGGTAACTATTAAGAGACCGAGGTAGAGTATTGTGGGCATTTAAAAGAGGACCCTAGAACTATATTTTTCTTTTTTTGTTGTTTTGGGGAGAAGCCTTTAACAATTTGAGTAATAACGTGCAGTCAGGTTTACCTGAATTCTAAAAGTTTCAATCATTTTTTCTCTCTCTTTGTTAATATCTATGTACCTGACCTGCAAATATATTGCTAATGGGAGAGGAGTTGCCCTTTATGTTAAAGAAATATATATATATATTTGTTTTTAGCAGTCAGCAATAGTTTTTAAGGCAACTAACGTATTCTATATTTTATTTTACTATTATTTTTTTTAATACAGATTCAATGCTCTTTAACAGTCTAAAATAGATTCTGAACTAAAAATCTTAGTTGGAGCAGAATTAAAACTGTAATTTTTTTCGTTTTTTTTCATCACTATTTTTACTATTTTTTTGTTCATTTTCATTACTCACCTCTCTTCCATTCCTCTTCCTTCTCTAATATTATGCTTTCTAATTGTTTCTTTTGGTTTCTATTGTCTATCTCCTCAAGATAATATAACTAAGACATCAGTCATATAATTTTTGTTTTTACAAATTAGGAGGCCTGAGCATTCCTGCCTGCCAGTATCCCTGGACATCAAGGTCTTATGTAATTCTACCTCCCAAATGTAATTCTGTCTACTGCTTTAACCTGAGCCCCATGAGCAGGCGTGGTAAACCCAGGGACCTGGCAATAGCAGGCAGTGTTGACTATCCCTACCATCAAGGGCCATGGATGATACTGGCTGTTGCTCAGACTCTGTACCCTGTGGGGATCCTACTTTACTCGTCCACATTACACCCCTTATAAGCATTTAGTGTTAATGGCCAACCCGCTGCTCCTGTCCGGCATTCCTCCAATAACAGTACACTGACATTCTCCTTTTTTTTTGTATTCATGCACGACTGTCCGGAGGCCCGCCCGACCACCACCTGAAGAAGCAACGACAACCAAGTAATTTTCTTGAGACAAATGCGGTCCGATCCAATCGATGCAACCATTACACCATATCCCCAAGTTACAGGACTAGATATACCAGGATCCCACCCTCGATGGTGGAGTTCCGCTCTTCCAAGGCAGAGGAGCATGGAGACATCGCAGCACAGGCACTCACGTCTGGATGTTTTGTCTCAAAGGCACCAGGATTGCTTTGCTGTCTCAAGTCTACCTTGATGGGTTCCGGCGTGTTCAAGAAAAGAAGAGGAGGCCTCAGTGGTGGTGGGGAAGGGTTGGAGCTTCTGGACTGTTGTGGGTGGGTACAGGATCATTGAGGGAGGGCATAAGTTCAATGAATGAACTTCAGGGGGAGCTGATGTGGAAATTTTGAAATTAATATTTATATCAAGGAGCTTCAAGGGAACCATTGTGAGGACTTTCTAATTAAATTACCATGCCCCTTTTTATGTGTGTATATATACACTGTTTTAAGGCAGACATAGAGGCACCAAAGAGAGTCTAATGTTTAAACATGATGGCAAACTGGACTTGAAATTACAGCCAATCAGAATTTGATGCAACTCTGGACCAATGACAAGGTTCCAGGGTGGGTAGAACCTGGATTGGTGGGAGTAGGGGCAGAGGGGGGGTATAAAAACAGTACAGAGAGCTACTCACGCTCTCTTCCTCTCGGTGTGCCCCCCCTGCAAGCATGGTAACGTAAAATCGCTTCTCGGCCTTTTGGCTAAGATCAAATGTAGTATCTGTTCTTATCAGTTTCCAGGAGGTGGCGCTTGCTTCCGTCCCTGATCTATGGCGAAATAGTGAAGGGATGGCGGTTGCTATGCAAAGCCTGCTGGAGTAAAGGTGACCTGGAGCGGTTCGTAGCCGAAAGGGAAGCCTTCTGATGGGGATGGAGAACCACGGGGTCTGATCCGGAGGGTCGGGCCCCTGGCCTTCTGGCCTAGATTGGGGTAGCTCTAGCTCCAGCCAGTTTTTCTGGGAGAGAACGCTTACTCCTCCTCCGGGGGGGGGGGGCAGTATCTCCCGAATATAATTAGGCAGGAGGAACGGAACGACGGTGGAGCCTGATGGTAAAGGGCTCTCACCAAGATTCCTGAACTCCAGGCCTTCCTGGTTGGGGTGGGGGCTGCTGTGGTCTGGGCTGTGGGTCAGGGTTGCTTTGAAAAGCCAGTGGTGAATGTGCCCCTGAAGTGGCAGTTCAGGGGTGCCGTATAGTCACTGTGTTTATGCACTTGATTTTATGGCACCATGGTCACTTCACCACTACACACGTTTTTCACACCTGCCTCTTGGGCCGAGCCTTTTGGCTAGGACCAGGGGAAATTTTTATGCCTGGCCGGAGGGCCGGCCGTTGTATTACACAATGGTCACTTTCACTCTACCATCTTACTATCTCCCTCACTCTTTTATCTACACCGTGTTTGTCACCTTTTTGTATTTTTTTGTTTGTAATGTATACACGTTTTGTCACTGTGTGGCGAGTAGGGTGTGGGTCCTCGGGCCTACTCTGAAAGTCTTGGGAAGGGGTGGACATAGGCCTTTTGGCTTGGTTCGCCCTCTCCTTTGGGGGTCTCCTTTAGGGGGAGCCCCACCTGTACTTGAGTCGGTCTGTTTCGGCAGACCTTCCAGGAAATGGGGGTCCGTCTGGTTCCAGCCAGATGGTCCCATTGTCTGAGTACCTCAGTCCCTGTCTGGAGCCTAATGCCCTGGGGGATCAGGGTAAGGTCTTTCCCTAGTGGAGGACTCCGAACACCCATTGCACGTTTTTGTGTTTCACTCTCTATGTGTGGGCACTTTTTTTTGGCACCGGGTGGAAGTTTTTGAGGTGTGTTTGCACGCCACTGGCTTTTCAATAAAAAAAAACAAAAACGTAAAATCTCTGTGTATTATATTTCCTTTACTGTAGTCCCTTTACTTTCTTTGTGTGTAACTTAAATTATCTTTGTCCATTGGCCAAACTGTATTTGTAACATCACTATGCTATATTTGGTAATATCCGATTATTCTAATGTTTCTTTTCTGTATAAATATATTAGATCTTTGTATTTTAGCACAATTATCATTCCTTATTGATTTCATGGGTTATAGCTGCAACCGCATGGGTTGATTCATATATGGATAAAAGGTTTTAATTACTTATGTTATGTATCATTAAGCGTATAAGTGAGGTAGGTAAAAATCGCCTTATTACTGGGTCCGCATAGGCCAGCACTGGTGCTTGCACAAGGCTCCCCTTTAGTCGCTCAAAAGCCTTTTCTCACTTCACCATCCATTGTTCCTGAATGAATTCACATGGCCTCCTGGGGCCTCCCTTCTGGGCTTTCTGTAGATCCCCTTCTGTCTGTTTCTGCAAGAGTTCATTCAGCGGTTGAGCAATCTGTGAGAAGTTCTTCACAAATCTCCTATAATAGGAGCAGAATCAAAGAAACAACCTCGGTTCAGTGACGGTGTTTGGGCGGGGCCAGGAAGTAGCGGCCTCCAACTTCTGAAAGTCCGTAGCTATCCCCTCGGCTGAGACCACATGCCCAAAATATGTAACTGAGGTGTGGTAGAACTGACATTTTTCTAGCGACAATTTCAGCCCCTCTGTGTGTAACCACTGGAAAACTTTCTTCAACTGAGCTTCATGCTCCTCCAACGTTCTGCCAAACACGATGATATCATCGAGGTACACTAGTACTTCTACCAGATTCATATCACCCACAGTGTTCTCCATCAATCTCTGAAAAGTGGCGGGGGCCCCACCTAATTCGGTTGTATTCGAAGAATCCTGGAGGGCTGATGAAGGTCATTTTTTATTGGTCATCCGGTTGGATGGGTATCTGGTAGTATCCACTCTTCAGATCCAGCACACTGAACCACTTGGTCCCTGATAGACACTGCAGAGCCTCTTCTATAGGGGGGTTGTGTACTGGTCTGGGATAGTCCTTCGGTTCAAGGTTCGGTAGGCGATACACATCCGGATGGACCCATTCTTCTTCCTCACTACCACAATAGGGGAGGCATAAGGGCTCCTGGATTCCTTAATGACCCCTGACTTCTTCAGCTCAGCCAGCTGTTATTTAAGGTCCTCCAGATCACACAAAGGGATTCGCCTGGCCCTTTCGCGAAAAGGCTTATCTTCAGTTAAACTAATTAGATGTTGGGTGCTCCTGGCACAGCCCACATCAAAGTCATCTTTGCCCTGGGCAACAGACGGGACGTTTCTGGAGAGGCTGTTGGTGGCCCATTTTCACTGAGGACAACCTATTTGGCCATTTTCTCACTGCACTGGTCCATGGTCTTTTATGCCATCTACGTCCCTACCCACCTCTCTGCCTGTAAGTGACGTCACCGCTTCACATAGATTTTCTACCTGCTGGGCCACAGTACACATGGATTTTTTTTTTGTTCTATCTGGGTTTCCAGACCTCAGCAAATTCTTTGGGTGTGATTGGGGATTTTCATCCCCTCATAACTCCTGGCCCCTTTTTTTCCTCATATCAATTCTAAATTGACAGCAACTGTTAAGTGGACGGGATTTGCAAAGAACTCTATGTGACAGTGTCATTCCACCCTTTTGTAAATTATTGTGGATATTTCAATGTACACGCAAAATGAATATGATATATTGCATTCCCTGTGAAAATCCCTGATGAAGGGGACAACATTCACCTTTGAAACACATTGGGTTAAGGAAGCCAAATTGCTTCTTTGTTTATTTTTATATCCTGTATCCACGGTTATGTGCAATATTTTACAAATGTTTTTCAATAAGTAATCTCTATTTTTCTACTATTTCTTGTTTATGTGGTAGTGCCTTCAAAGTCCCACCCCTAGGGGGATTTTCTCTTTCACTTCTTTTTTCTTCCATGTTTCCCAGCATCAGGGTCTTTTCCAATGAGTCTTCTCGTTGTATTCCTTAGGTTAATAAATGCTTTAATCTTCAAAATACAAAAAATTAAGGAGCTAGCACAAAACAAACGTTTCTCTCTAAAGAATACTCTCTAAACTAGGCTTCCTGTTCTGTAACACAACCACTCTGGAATAGGGTTCAGTCGAGTATAAACTGTCTACCTTGTATTTTATCAATAAAGTTGTTCATGAATGCAGGGGGAAAAAGGCAGCTTCCTCTGTGCTCCTGACGCACAGACGTACAAGCTGTGTAGTAGTCTAAGAGAAGTGTCGTCATTTCCTTTGTTCCCTCCTCCTGTCCGTGCGGCTTCCTGGCTACTGCCCCGGATGGTGTATAGCTATAGCGGTGCTGCTGCGGCTGCTGCTCTCCTGTCACCTGACGCAGCGGCCGGCGGCTCTCTTCCTCCCCCTCCTCAGCCAGCTCCTGTGCCGGCTTCGTCCTCCTTCTCCTGCCTCCGGAGCTCCAGCTCAACAACGTCCGTATCTTCCCCCGGCCTCCCCGTCCCGGTGTCCCGCCCGGAGGGGGCCCGGCTGCCGAAAATGGCGGCGGGGGCAGCGGCGGGCTCCTCCGAGTGGCTGGTGTTAAGGGACGGCTGTCTCAGCTGCGACGAGCACGGGGTGAGCAGCCTGACCTATCATCCGGCACTCAACGCCATCCTGGCCGTCACTGCGCGAGGCAGCATCAAAATCATCGACGGCACATCCGGGGCCATCCTACAGGCGTCAACCATTCACGGTAAGTCCCGAGATCGGTCCTGTGTGTGTGCGAATCTCACCCCCTCTGACATTGGCCCCGCTCTGTGTGACGTACTCTGCTCCCCTCTGGGGGGGTCTGATGTTGACAGGGACTGAGAACTGACACCTTTCTATCACACTCTTGATCGCTGACAGTTAACCCCATAGAGAGCTGATACCCAGGAATCCGTTATGGAGCATACTGTGAAGTGGAACACTGCATCCTCCAGACCAGTATTTTTCAACCTCTTAACCCCAGAGGAAATCCTTCTTCTTTTTTTTTTATCTCAGGGGACCCCAGCTAAAAGAAAAAAATATAACTTCCCTAGGGTCAGTGGGAAGCACGCCAACTTTTATAGACAACTAAAAATATACTTGGGTTCTTGCCATGGGCCCTGAGACCACGCAGCCACCATCAAATGGAAAGTCAATCAGCTACAGCTCAAGGAACCCCCAGCAACCTCTGCAGGAACTCTTGGGCTGCTTTCACTCTGAGGTGCTTTACAGGTGATATAGCGATAAAAATGGCGCCTCTCCTCTCTCTCCAGTTTGAAAGCCCGAGTGCTTTCACATTGGAGTGGTGCACTGGCAGGACGCCAAAAAAGTCCTGCAAGCAGCATCTTTGAGGCACTGTAGGAGCGGTGTATACACCACTCCTAAAGCGCCCCTGCCCATTGAAATCAATGGGCAGCGCCGGCAAAGCGCTGCTTTTAACCCTTTTTCGGCTGTTAGCGGGGGTTAAAAGTGCCCTGCTAGCGGTAGAAAAGCGCTGCAAAAACAACGGTAAATCGCCGCTAAAAATAGCGGGGCTTTACCGCCAATGCCCGGGCGCTGCCAGTGTGAGTGTCCCGACTGCTGTAGACATGGTTGTTGGCCTTTTCCCTGGTGCTTCCAACAGCTTTAACAGGCTCTAAATGCTGGGAGGTGGGGGCAGTCACAGGTCACATGATCGGAAAGCACCCAGAGCTTTCCATGATGCTGCGGTTACTATGTGTGTGTGTGTGTATATGTGTGTGTATATGTATGTATATATATATGTATGTATGTGTATATATATATATATATATATATATATATATATATATATATATATATATATATATAATTTTTTTTTTTATTTAGTAGAATAAAACCTGTTTTACCTGCCAGCTCTTTGCAATGGTATTGCACAGTTCAGTCCCTTTAGGCTATACTATGAGCCCTTTCACACTGGGGGCGGTTTGCAGGCGCTATTGCGCTAATAATAGCGCCTGCAAACCGACCCGAAAGTGCCGCTGCTGTGTATCCAGTGTGAAAGCCCCGAGGGCTTTCACACTGGAGCGATGCGCTGGCAGGACGGTAAAAAAAGTCCTGCCAGCAGCATCTTCGGAGCGGTGTGTATACCGCTCCTTCACCGCTCCTGCCCATTGAAATCAATGGGGCGGTGCGGCTATACCGCCTCTGCAGAGGCGCTTTGCGGTGGTATTTAACCCCTTCTCGGCCGCTAGCGGGGGGTAAAACCGCCCCCGCTAGTGGCCGCATACCGACGATAAAACGCCGCTAATAATAGCAGCGTTTTTACCGCCGACGCCACCCCCGCCCCTGTGTGAAAGGGCTCTGAGGCGCTTCTAAACTGCCAGTAAAACATTTGAGCGGTTTTCAGGCTCTTTTGAAGAGCTTTCCATTAATTTCAATCGAGAGGGGCGTTTTTTCACCTTCCTGCCAACCCACTGCCCCTGTGTGAAAGCATTCATTGATTTTAATGGAAATAGGTTTTCGTGAACTTTTCAGCGTGCACTTTTTTTTTTTTTTTTATAGCGTAAAAGCGCCTCAGTGTGAAAGGGGTCTTAGAGAGGTTGTTAGGTGGACGCAGCATCTGTCCCCTGCCAGACCAAGGAATTAGTGATCATACCGCTGACTGCTCAGTTCTCGGTCTTCAGTGAGCAGAGATCCGGGGACTCAGTCTTCACCTCTCTAGCAGTCACTGGAGTTCTGGGCTGTGGAGGGGCAGGAGCAGCTAGCTCAGGCTCTCAGCAGCACGCTCAGAGGCTGAGCCAGCTGCCAGTCAGGCATTTGGGTAAATTCTGACATTAAAGTCTGGGTGTCTCCGGAGCCTGGACAAGCAGAGTGACATCAGCCGATAGTGGAGTTTAGCCCACTGTCGGCTGAATCTTGGTCACAGGAGTGCAGAAGTAAGTTCACCCCTTTGTCCTTATGGGCACCTCTATAGCAAGCTGTGTAATGGGGGGCACTTCTGTGCGTGTGCTCCTGATTCAGGCTATGTGCATCCAAAGCATGCAGCGCTGGCTTAGCCATGTCACGCACTCTATGCACAGGATTTGACTGAAGGCAGCAGGAGCCTACAGCTTCCACTGCTTTTTTTCCTGTGAAACTAGGAAGAGGGCGCAGTAATGCTGCAGCCAGGACAGCACTGGATTGTTGGAGGTGACCGGTAAGCCCCTGTTCACATATAGCACGCAGGTCACCTCCTAGGACACAGAAAATAATTTTCTGTGTGTCCTATTCACACTGCAGTGCACCCCTGAGTTGCTCTGCAGTAAGTTGTGATAAATGTAGATGTGCTGCATTTTATGACAATGCACTGAATAGGATCATGCCACTCTACAGCAGTGCAACACACAGACCCCTGGCTCGTTACAGCCAGAGCGGACAGCAGCCACACAAATTGTCGAGGTTTAGTGTGCAGCAGCTGTTTATTGCTGTTAACTGGCCCTAAGTGTTTAGGGACGAGGGGGGCGTGGAACAAAAAGTAGTGGGACTTTTTTGCCTTCATGCAGGAAATACATCAAAGCGGAGTTCCAAAAAAAAAAAAAAAAAAATGAAGTCAGCAGCTACAAATACTGCAGTTGCTAACTTTTAATAATCGGACACTTACCTGTTCCACGGTCCAGCGATGCGGGGGAACGAAGCCCCGTTCGTCTCCCCCTCCTCTCTGCGGCACCGGCATTGTCACTGTGGACGCCTGGCTGTGTCTTCACAGCAAGGCACGCTCTGCGCATGCGCGAGCTGCGCTGTGACTGGCCAGGCAATCGTCTGGGACCTGTGACATGTCCCAGATGATTACCGAGAGGGAGAAGTGATCTCCCTTCCGGCGCCGTGGAGCCCCGGGAGGAAGTGGGAGCTGGAACCCTCTAAAAAGAGGGTTTCCGCTCCCCCCCCCCAAAAAAATTGACATGCCAAATGTGGCATGTCAATGGGTCAGCTTCCCTTAAAGCGGAAGTTCCATTTTTGGGTGGAACTCTGCTTTTAAGGTAAACGTATTGAATTTAGAACCACTTTAAAGTGTTAGTAAAGGCTAGCTCTCGCTATTCCTAAAAATGTTTCTTCCTGCCCACCCCTCCTACTTCTCCTGCATACCCTGTGTATATGTATATATAAAAACTACTTTTTTTTTTTCTTTTGTAAGGTCACGTGATTCAGCAGCTACAGCTTTTATGTGTAAGGGAGCGCTAGACAATGGCTGTAAATTCCTGGAGCCGCAATGTCACCCATAGGTTCCAATGCCTATCCATTGTCGACGATCCCTCCCCTCACCTGTAAGAGCTGCTGGATCATGTGAGCAGATTAAAAAGGTAAGTTCTATAGCCTATGTAGGCAAGGTAGGAGGAGGGGGAACATTTTGAAGAGTAGTTCTATAATCCTTATCTTCAACTTTTTAAGTTCACCTTTCCTAGAAAATAGCCTATGCAATCAAGGTGCCCCAGTAGGTATTTGGGGGGGGGGGGGGGGGGGGGGCTTTGTAAAATGTTTATTAAATCGCCTACCCATTTATTTATTTAAATTGAACACCTGTCAGGTTTTTATTGCTGTCTGTGTACCTGTGAAGGAGATTCACCCTATTTGTCCTGTTTACCATCTATTAGTGAAAGAAAACCCCAAATTTTGGTTTGTCTGCAGAACAGGAATAGAGGAGAAATCTTCCAATGGTAACCTGAGATTACCTCGTTTTGAAGAGATTTCTTCTCAGTGTTTTGGCTATGGGACAGGAAGTGGAGCAATATCTCCCCAAATGGGACATTTTGGCAAAAAAAAAAAAAAAAAATGGTTATAACCCTTACCTACTCTATCCTAATTAAAAATGTTTGCCTTTAGTTTTTACTTCTACTGGTGGCAGGCACCCTTTTCTATTTTGATTTTTTTTTTTTTCCCTTTATGTTCACCTGGTAACCTTGCTAGTGACACACTTCCTGTCTCAGGGTGTCCCCACACTGAGTGGGGCAGCAATGGAGACACCTTTTTAGATAGCAGCATTGTCTATCAAGGGAGAGTGTAGTGTTAGATGCACAGGCAGATTTACAGTAAATGGACTTGACTAATAATTTAAAGCCAAACTCAAACACTTTTTTTAAGCAGTTATGTCAACTGATTTTTCTTTTTTCCTTTTTCTGAGAAAGATTTGAACTTAAGGCGGTGTTCCACCCTAAAGTGGAACTTCTGCTTTAACACCCCTCGCCACTTACATTCCATTTGGCATGTCATTTTTTTTGGGGGGGGGGGGAGTGGGTACCTAAGTTTTGACAGGTGCTTCCTGGCCCCCTTCCTCCTTCTGCCGTCTCGCCGCCTAGGCGGCAGCTCCCTCTCTGCAATCTTTTGGGACATGTCACAGGTCCCAGAAGATTGCCTGGCCACTAGGAGAGCGCAGCACGACTCACGCATGTGCAGTGTGCACCCGGCTGTGAAGCAGCAAGCTTTCACAGCTGGGTGCCCACAGTAGTAATGACAGCGCTGCAGAGAGGAGAGGAGCGAAGCTTCGGGCGGCCGCATTGCTGGGCTGTGGGGCAGGTGAGTGTTTGTTTATTAAAAGTCAACAGCTACACTTTTTGTAGCTGCTGACTTTTAATAACTTTACAAAACAGTGGAACTCCGCTTTAATAAAAGTTTAACATTTTAAGCAACCCTGTCAGTGTTAAATGGTTTGTCAAAATCCAGTCTACCATTTTTGCTGGACAGCTTGGTTTTTTAAATGGTTAGATTAGATAATAAAAAAAATATGCTGCTTTGGCTAAAGTTGAATAATGCCCTTGCTATATGTGTAGGCCATTTGCATACCTCCTGAGTCCTGACTGGAATACTCCCAGGACGTTGAGGCCAAGTCATTGGCGCTCACCACCATGATGGGAGTGAGCTCTTTCTTTGTTCAAACTTCCTCACATGTGCTTTCTCTCTCCTGATGCAGTAGCTCTGAGCTTAGCATTTGAGAGCTCACTCCTTTGATGGTGGAGGTGAGCAGTAATGACTAGGCCTCACTAAGTAACATCCTAACCATGTCCTGGGAGTATTCCAGTCTGGCTTCATGAGGTAAGTAAAAGGCCTATACCTATAGCAAGGGCATTATTCAATTTCAGTCAGAGCTGCACAGTTTTTATCCACAGGCGCTCCTTATCTGCATAAGCATTTTTTTTGGTAAAGATGAACTAACCCTTTAACTATTTTGCCTACTGGGCACTTTTGCACCCTTTCTGCCCATGCCAATTTTCAGCTTTTAGTGCTCTCACACTTGTACCCTGTATACACGATCGGACTTTCCGACAACAAAACCGTGGATTTTTGTTGGAAGGTTGTTGGCTCCAACTTGTATTGCATACACACGGTCACACAAATGTTGGCCAACAATTACGAACGTGAGAACTTGGTGACGTACAAGACAAACGACGAGCCGAGAAAAAGGAAGTTCAATAGCCAGTACAGCTCCTTCTGCTTGATTCCGAGCATGCGTCAACTTTTGTGCGACGGACTTGTGTACGCACAATCGGAAATTCCGACAACAAAGTTTTGTTGGCGGAAAATTTGAGAACCTGCTAGCCAACATTTGTTGGCGGAAAGTCCGACAACAAATGTTAGACGGAGCACACACATGGTCAGACTTTCAGCCAACAAGCTCACATCCAACATTTCCCGTCAGAAAATCCGACTGTGTGTATGCGGCATTAGAGTAACAATTGCGTGGTCATGCAGCACTGTACCCAAATTTTTTTTTTTTTTTCACACAAATAGTTTTTTTTTTTTTTTTTTTGGTGGTGTTTAATCACTGCTGGGTTTTTATTTATTTATTTATTTTTTTTAAGCAATAAGTAAGAGACCGAAAATGTTGAATTAGTTTTTTCTTAGTTTCAGTCAGTAATTTTTTCTTTTTCTGATGGGCACTGATTAGGTGGCACTAAGATGGGCGGCACTGATTGGTGTCGCTGATGGGTGGCACTGATTGGCGTCGCTGAAGGGCACTGCTGGGGCTGTACTGTAATTAGGGCACTGGTGATCAGTGCCCTGATTACCTTACAGTCTCCCCTTCGAGGAGATGACGCTGATCGGCTCTCCTCGCCTCACACTGTCAGTGTGAGGAGAGCCAATAAACGGCATTTGTCTACATATGACTGGCTGTGATTAGCTACGTCCTCGACTTTTACTGAGGTCAGGGTTGTGTCGTGTCCTAGGAACACGGCGTGGGCGGCCGTTATGGGGAGCCAGCATGTGAAGGCGCCCCAGAACGAGAGCCCATTCCGCCTGCCGTCATTTTACTGTACGGCAGACGGGATGTGGTTAAAGAGCAACTAAATCCCCCCTATCCTTTACAGCCAAGGAACCTGCCATCTTGGCTTCTGTTTGACCTGCAGTTGCCATGGTGCTGCACATGTGACCAGTTATGTTGAATATACAAGCAACTGCAAAAGTTATTCTTCATGGTATGCTTTGAATGTAACTGTTTTGGGAAACTGTTAAATCGATTGAATTAGTTGTGCTTTTAAGCAGAATCAAACATATAATTTACTTATTTATTTATTTTTTCAATCCCTTTTTCTTTATTAGTACAAATTCCAACATACAACATAGAAATACACATTGCACAATATATCTATATGAATCTTTTCATTAACATACACCACACCAACCTCCCCATCCCAAGAAAACACACCGGGTTCTTGATCATGTCCTCTTCAGAAGAGGAAAAAAAAAATCCTACCCATAACCAAAACTCAATTTGTGCAAAAAAAAAAAAAAATGATTCAAAGTATAACTAAGGGGAGCTATACAGTGCCCTATTACATGTGTCAAACAAACAGCAATACAATAAAAACATAAAATAAAGTGCATAATTTCAAATTACTATTTTCGTGTCCTTTTATGTTTTTAGTTTTTTTTAATTCAATATAATCTCGCTCTATTTCATTTTTATACGTCTCCACCTTTCATTTCAGTCTCCCGTTCATGTGATTCCATTACGTGTTGCCCATCCTGTGCCTGATTTACTATTATAACTCATCCTCTTCCTTTTTAATAACTTCAATCATCTCTCCACTGTGCCTCCCAGGAGGAAAAAAGAACCCCCCCCCCCCCCCCACCTGATGCATCCCACAGACTATCCGATCCATAATGCAGCATTGCTCCCCAAAGGGTTTAATCCACTTCTATTTCTGAGGAGTAATACAGCCATCCTACTCATGTATCTTTAAATGTATTCTGTTGCTCTTTAACCGTATGTAGCCATCTCTCTGCTTCCATTATTTTTTCTACCTCCCTTTTCCAATCCATTATAGTGGGATATCCAGACTGTTTTCCAAAATCTAGGTATCAATATTTTGTCTGCGTTTAGCAAATGGGGAGTAACGCTTCTCTTATAAAACCTAGCGGATGATGGCATCCCATGAAAATGTAGTGGAGAGAATTCTATAGGTCTAACTGTCATTTTCTTAATCCAAGGGGCTATCTCCTCCCAGAAAACCTTAATCTTTGGGCAGTGCCACCATAAAAGCAAAAATAAGCCCCTTTGGTAACATCCACCAATGGATATTATCGAGCCGGTGTATGATACCATCTTATCAGGAACTTATAAGACATCTCCTTTATATGGGAACTTATTGAAGTATGGTGTGTCGCTCCCATCAGCCTCTTAATTTGCTCTGATGTAAAATTTATAGCCCGGTTCCCTTTCCCATTCTCGAATGAAATAGGGAGGGGTCATATTTTGGGCGCTCAGAACCAGCCTATACAATCGAGACAACATATGACCCGGCTCTGATAAGTTAACACACTATTCCTCAAACGTAGTAGGCGGGTTCGCTGGCCTAATCTGGTGCTTCCACTTATTGACAAGTCTGTCAGTTGATGGTATTTCCATACAGCCATTGGTACTTCCCCCAATATTCAAACCAAATCCACCAATGGAAGCAATTTACCCTGTGGAGCCATGCTAGCGCAATTACCCTTCTCTTCCATCCCCCCCCCCCCCCCCAGCGGTCTAAACTCCCTTTCTCTTCCCCGGGGAAAACAAGGGAAATCCTTCCAATGGTGTTAATAGGGGATACTTTTTGGGGGGGCAAACTTTCCCGTACTGTTCATTCTATCTCAACAAACATACGATTTAATGGTTTTCCCAAACTGTTAAATATAAAGTTAAAAATAATGCTAATAAGTATTCTTAAAGGGTTAGTCTTTTTCAACCAGAGTTACTTTAGTGGTTGCCTTGGTGAAATGCCCAACAATTGTCAAGAAGCTGACAAGTGGATCAAGACTGCCTTTTTTTACTCAAAGCCACAGGTTTTTATTGTACAGCATTACAGCTTTGGGCACTGTGTGGCCTAGCTGCCGACCTGAAGACGTTCTTGTTTACCCCTTTCCTGCCCCTCTCCATTGGCACTGGGGCAATGTTAGTTGAGCGAGGAGAGAAGCTGAGGGGAAAGAGAAATGCTAGAAATCCTAGTCAGTACCAGTGCGCAAAGGTATACCCTCTAATGTTGGATGGCATACATATGTGGATACTGCTGCGATATGTAAAACCAATAGTTTCGCTTTTTACATTTTCGGATTGGGTGCCACGAGATTGGGTATAATTTTAAAGGGTGCCCTGGTGGAAAAAAAGGTTGAGAAACACTGGGTTACTTTGCCTTTACCTAAAACTGCTTATGTAGATAAGGGGGCTTATGTTTTCAAGCTTTGACTAAAGTTTGAAAATGACCTTGCTATAGGTGTAGACCATTTGCATGCCTCATAAAGCCTGACTAGAACACTCTTGTGATGGTGGAGGTAAGCAGTGATAGCTGGGCCTCCCTTAGCAATGTCCTGGGAGTTTTCCAGTCAGGCTTCTTGATGCATATAAGTGGCCTATATCCATAGCAAGGGCATTATTTAATTTTGGTTAACGCTGCTAGTTTATATGTACAGATGTCCCTTATCTGCATAGGCAGTTTTTTTTTGGTAAAGGGAACTAACCCTTAAAACCACATTACAACCTCATCCCCCTGAATATGCAGTGTAAAAGAAGTGCGTTTTTTTCTTTTGTGCCCCATATGCATAATTGTTTGTGCTGGGCACTTGTCTCAATTGTATGCTTCCAGCACTGAGACCTGTGCTGGGAGAGCTGTGGCTGACTCCTGATCATGTGATCAATACTGTGAAAACTGGAGCCAGTACTATTTCTCTATTGGGGAAAGAAAGCTACATTGTATGTTTCCCCTTTGTAGGGCTGAAACAACTAATCGATTATGAAATTAATTGATTAATTGGCCAGTAACATAATGGGGTTAAAAAAAAAACCTAAAATTAGCCTTTTATAGTACAAAAAGAATAATCGCTACTGTAAATATTACTTTCACAGTTCTACAGTAAAAAAGGAACCCCTTACAGTAGCGATTATGTATGTAATGCGTTTTTGCAGCAATTTGTGTTTGTGTTTTTTTTAATCTGCCCAACAACAAATTGGCCAAAAAAAATGCAAAAACGCAAATCGCAGCAAAATCATGTGTGCAAAAATCAAGACGCACTGCAGAAACAGATCAAAAGCAAACTGCATAGGTGTGTACCGAGCCTTATGCTGGCCACACGGATCAATTTTCAGACGAGCATATTCAGACGAAAAATCTTTGTACATTCACTGAATGAAAGAATGTTTTAAATTTTCACTTATTTTTAACATTCGGTTTTTAAAAATCAATGTTATTTCTGAACGAAAACCACATAGTGTCTGAAAATTCCTTTGACCAAGAAGTTTTCTTTTTCCAAATTTTCCGTAACTGTGGTTGAAAATGAACATCGATTTGACCCCACTAACTATCAGAAAATCGAACAAACGTTCTTAACCACTTCAGCCCCGGAAGGATTTACCCCCTTCCTGACCAGAGCACTTTTTACAATTTGGCACTGCGTTGCTTTAACTGCTAATAGCGCGGTCATGCAATGCTGTACCCAAACGAAATTTGCGTCCTTTTCTTCCCACAAATAGAGCTTTCTTTTGATGGTATTTGATCACCTCTGCCGTTTTTATTTTTTGCGCTATACACGGAAAAAGACCGAAAATTTTGAAAAAAAATGATATTTTCTACTTTTTGTTCTAAAAAAAAATCCAATAAACTCAATTTTAGTCATACATTTAGGCCAAAATGTATTCGGCCACATGTCTTTGGTAAAAAAAATGTCAATATGTGTATATTTATTGGTTTGCGCAAAAGTTATAGCGCCTACAAACTAGGGTACATTTTCTGGAATTTACACAGCCTTTAATTTATGACTGCCTATGTCGTTTCTTGAGGTGCTAAAATGGCAGGGCAGTACAAAACCCCCACAAATGACCCCATTTTGGAAAGTAGACACTCCAAGGAAATTGCTGAGAGGCATGTTGAGCCCATTGAATATTCATTTTTTTTTTGTCCCAAGTGATTGAATAATGACTAAAAAAAAAAAAAAAAATTACAAAAAGTTGTCACTAAATGATATATTGCTCACACAGGCCATGGGCATATGTGGAATTGCACCCCAAAATACATTTAGCTGCTTCTCCTGGGTATGGGGATACCACATGTGTGGGACTTTTTGGGAGCCTAGCCGCGTACGGGGCCACGAAAACCAATCACTGCCTTCGGGATTTCTAAGGGCGTACATTTTTGATTTTACTCCTCACTACCTATCACAGTTTTGAAGGCCATAAAATGCCCAGATGGCATAAAACCCCCCCAAATGACCCCATTTTGGAAAGTAGACACCCCAAGCTATTTGCTGAGAGGCATGGTGAGTATTTTGCAGCTCTCATTTGTTTTTGAAAATAAAGAAAGACGAGAAAATTTTTTTTTTTTTTTTCAATTTTCAAAACTTTGTGACAAAAAGTGAGGTCTGCAAAATACTCACTATACCTCTCAGCAAATAGCTTGGGGTGTCTACTTTCCAAAATGGGGTCATTTGGGGGGGGGGGGGGGTTTGCCACCTGGGCATTCCATGGCCTCCGAAACTGTGATAGGCAGTGAAGAGTGAATTCAAAAATTTACAGCCTTAGAAAGCCTGAAGGCGGTGCTTGGTTTTCGGGGTCCCGTACGCGGCTAGGCTCCCAAAAAGTTCCACACATGTGGTATCCCCGTACTCAGGAGAAGCAACAGAATGTATTTTGGGGTGTAATTTCACATATTCCCATGGCATGTTTGAGCAATATATCATTTAGTGACAACTTTGCGCAAAAAAAAAATAAAAAATTGTCTCTTTCCCGCAACTTGTGTCACAATATAAAATATTCCATGGACTCGACATGCCTCTCAGCAAATAGCTTGGGGTGTCTACTTTCCAAAATGGGGTCATTTGGGGGGGTTTTGAACTGTCCTGGCATTTTATGCACAACATTTAGAAGCTTATGTCACACATCACCCACTCTTCTAACCACTTGAAGACAAAGCCCTTTCTGACACTTTTTGATTACATAAAAAAATAATTTTTTTTTGCAAGAAAATTACTTTGAAACCCCAAACATTATATATTTTTTTAAAGCAAATGCCCTACAGATTAAAATGGTGGGTGTTTCATTTTTTTTTTTTCACACAGTATTTGCGCAGCGATTTTTCAAACACATTTTTTGGGGAGAAAACACACTTTTTTAAATTTTAATGCACTAAAACACACTATATTGCCCAAATGTTTGATGAAATAAAAAAGATGATCTTAGGCCGAGTACATAGATACCAAACATGACATGCTTTAAAATTGCGCACAAACGTGCAGTGGCGACAAACTAAATACATTTTTAAAAGCCTTTACAGGTTACCACTTTAGATTTACAGAGGAGGTCTACTGCTAAAATTACTGCCCTCGATCTGACGTTCACGGTGATACCTCACATGCATGGTGCAATTGCTGTTTACATTTGACGCCAGACTGACGCTTGCGTTCGCCTTAGCGCGAGAGCAGGGGGGACAGGGGTGCTTTTTTTTTATTATTTTTTTTTTTTATCTTATTTTTAAACTGTTCCTTTCATTTTTTTTTTTTTTTAATCATTTTTATTGTTATCTCAGGGAATGTAAATATCCCCTATGATAGCAATAGGTAGTGACAGGTACTCTTTTTTTTTGAAAAAATTGGGGTCTATTATACCCTAGATTTCTCCTCTGCCCTCAAAGCATCTGACCACACCAAGATCGGTGTGATAAAATGCTTTCCCAATTTCCCAATGGTGCTGTTTACATCCGGCGAAATCTAAGTCATAAAATGCTCGTAGCTTCCGGTTTCTTAGGCCATAGAGATGTTTGGAGCCACTCTGGTCTCTGATCAGCTCTATGGTCAGCTGGCTGAATCACCGGCTGCATTTTCAGGTTCCCTGTTGAGACAGGAGAGCCAGAGAAAAACACGGAAGACGGTGGGGGGGGGGGCATTCCCTCCCACGGCTTGTAAAAGCAGTCTAGAGGCTAATTAGCCGCTAGGATTGCTTTTACATGAAAGCCGACCGCTGGCTGAAAAGAATGATACCAAGATGATACCTAAACCTGCAGGCATCATTCTGGTATAACCACTCAAAGTCGTTAATGGCGTACCTGAAGACAAAAAAATGGTTAACAATAAAGCACAGTAAACGGTAAAGTATAAAAAATTGCATACCTGAAAAGCAAACATGATAAAACATAATAACAATAAAACATTGCAGAATAGAATACAGTAAAAAAGAGCAGAACAATAGAGAGAATAGAGAGAGAACAATAAAACGACAACTATTTTTTTTATTTTATATTTTTGTATGTGTTTTTTTTATTTTTTTTTTTTACACTTTTTTTTTGTAACTGTAACTTTTATAACTGTAACCGATTCCAGGTTCGGGTCTCTCAAAATGCGATGGCATCTTGGGAGACCCTGTGAAAGTGTGCGTAGTCTGTGGAATGCTGTACCCTACGCTAATACTCAACTAGTGCATGGTAGCGTTCAAAACATTCACCAATGCAAAGACCAGGATTGTCAGGACAGGAGGGACAATAATAGCGGGTGTCACGCCTATATCCGCGCTTGCTGCAGACACGACATCTTTTTTGGGGGGGTTCGTTGGGTAGGGGTACTCGGGAGGACATAAAGAAAATGCCTCTCATGCAGCCGACTGCATTTGGTTGGGGATGTGAATGGGGGAATTACGGGCGCTGCAGAAGCGGTGGGTTCCCAATTAGGATTGGCGAATGCAGCAGGAAGGGCATTATGGGCACGACGGGCCTGTGTTTGTCTTTTTGGTGGCAGCGGGACACTACTTGTGCTTGCCACCTCACCAGCTTGAACTGCACTTATGGGACTCGCCACGTCACCAAGTGTTACTGCAGTGCTGGTTTGACTACGACCGGGGTGTACTAGGCCGCTGGTGCTTGCCAGTTCACCAAAACGCTACCAAGAAAACTGTTAGCGATCGCAGGGATCAGGCCTGACTCTGCGAACGCTGCAGTTATGCGTTTAGTGTTTTGTAAGTGACAGTGATCGATCAATACTGCACTTGGGTGGGCTGGGTCGGGCGGAGGGGCAAAACGCAGGTGCTAGCAGGTATCTGGGCTGATCCCGCTAACGCTGCGTTTTTGAGAACCCTAAACTGCTGGGGACGCTAGTACAGGGCTTGACAAATTTGCTTGGAATCTAGGAGCCAGCTAAAAAAGTTAGGAGCCAGGTTTTTTTTTTTTTTTTTAAACGACCGACAAAGCTTTATTTTCAATATAAAAATTAACCAATCTTAAATTTACACAGACGACTAGAACGAATGTGACTGCTTTTATTTCCTGCCATGCAGGGACATAAGACCGCCATACTCCCGCTAAGGATCCAATCAGGTCCGCCTGATCAGACAGCCCGTGTGAAAGGGGCCAAGCAGGGAGATGACAAATAATAAATTCATTTTAATTAACCACTTCCTTCCCGCAGGACGACTATATACGTCCTGTCTTTGAAGAGAAATACTGTTGTTATGGTAGCAGCTAGCTACCATAACCCCGGTATCTTCTTCAAGAGCCGGCGGTTCTCTTTCAGATAAAAGTGGTCTCTGCAGCAGATTCGCAGCGAGATCACTTTTATCGGCGGCAGGAGAGGGCCCCCCCCTACCGCCGCGCTCCGGTGCCCTTCACCGCTTACCGTGGCCGTCGGTAACGGCGGAGGCGATCCGGATCTGTCCCTGGCCTGACATGGAGACCAGTGAGAGGAAGATGGGCCCCCCGCCCGTCTCCAAGTCATTGCAGGGCGGAAGCGACGTCAAATCGTCACTTCCACCCATAGCTCTTAAAGGGACATTTTTTTTTTTTTTTCAAATGACAATTTTTTTTTTTTTAATGCATTTTAGTGTAAATATGAGATCTGAGGTCTTTTTGACCCCAGATCTCACATTTAAGAGGTCCTGTCATGCTTTTTTTCTATTACAAGGGATTTTTACATTCCTTGTAATAGGAATAAAAGTGACTTTTTTTTTTTTTTTTTTTAAAAGAACAGTGAAAAAAATAAAAGTTAAAATAAATAAGAAAAACATTTTTTTTAAAAACAGTGTAAAAATAAAAAGTAAAATGTATAAGAAAAAAACATTTTTTTTTAAATGCGCCCGGTCCCGCCAAGCTCGCTTGCAGAAGCGAACGCATATGAGAGTAGCGCCTGCATATGAAAGCGGTGTTCAAACCACACGTGAGGCATCGCCATGATCGTTAAAGCGAGAGCAATAATTCTAGTCCTAGACCTCCTCTGTAACTTAAAACATGCAACCTGTAGAATTTTTTAAACGTCGCCTATGGAGATTTTAAAGGGTAAAAGTTCGTCGCCATTCCACAAGCGGATGAAATTTTGAAGCGTGACATGTTGGGAATCAATTTACTCGGCGTAACATTATCTTTCACAATATAAAAAAAATTGGGCTAACTTTACTGTTTTCTTATTTTTTAATTAAAAAAAAGTATTTTTTCCTAAAAAAGTGCGATTGTAAGTCCACTGCGCAAATACGGTGTGACAGAAAGTATTGCAATGACCGCCATTTTATTCTCTAGGGTGTTAGAATAAAAAATATATATAATGTTTGGGGGTTCTAAGTAAAGGGAAGGAAATGAGCGGGCAGTGAAAACAGGTAGGGAAAGCTCCATTAGCATTGATGGATGTCCTGTCATACCAACGGCCACCACCAGAGGGCGCCTGATTGCAGAAGGAACCATAGGACTGCAGTAGGCCGCAAAGCCGCGGCCTTAATTACCGGCGCGGCCCATCGCGATCGCGCCGGGAGGGGGGGGGGGGGTGTCGAACGGACACAGGATACCCCAGCTGTGCCGCGCCAGGTCGCTAATTCTAGTCGCAAATGCGACCTGGCGCCCGGGGTTTGTCGAACCCTGCGCTAGTATATATCTGATCGGATCAGATATTGATCCATTCAGATACTATACCACTAAGGGAGGCGTATGCTGCGTACGTGGGTGTTAGCGGTACTGGCGCTAATCTGACGCTGCCTGGGGCGACGCATATCACCGCCGGGCGATCAGGGGGCTAAACCTTTATTCGGAAATGAACGGCGGGTGCCCTGACACTATAAAAAATAAACAAACTAACCAGCGTCACCCATAATGGTTATACGGTGATCAGTGGTGAAAGGGTTAACTAGGGGGCAATCAAGGAGTTAAAACATTTATTAGATAGTATATGGGGGTCCCTGACGCTATAAAACGCTGACGGCGAACCTAAATATTTACGTCCCTAACTAGCGTCACCAGCGACACTAATGCAGCGATCAGAAAAATGATCGCTTAGTGACACTGGTGACGGGGGGTGATCAAGGGGTTAAAACTTTATTAGGGTTGGTTAGGGGGGTATCCTAGACCTAAAGGGGGCTAATACTCACTGCCCTAACCGTGTAACTGTCACAAACTGACACCTAGCAGTAATCAGGGAAAAAAACAAAAACAAAAAAAAAAAAACCTGCTTGGTGTCAGTTTGTGACGGGGGGGGGGGATCGGGAGGCGATCGGGGGGGGGGGGGGGGAAATCGGGGTGTTTTGTGTGCCTGGCATGTTCTACTGTGTGTGTGTGTGTGTGTGTGTGTTGTGCACTCACATTCCAGTCTTCTCTCCTCGGCCCGGAACGGAAAATACCGAGCCGAGGAGAGATGACATAATTTCCTCTGCCTCTGTGTACAATACAGAGGCAGGGAAATGATCCCATTGGCTGGGAGCGATCGCGAGGGGGGGGCCACGAATGGATGGCCTCCCCCTCACCACCGATCGCAGGGGGAGATTTGCCGACCGCCGCAGGCACCGGGGGGGGTCCGAGCGGACCCCCCACCCGCGCTCTGCCGACGTACAGCGGCGGTCGGCAACTGGTTAAAATGACTTTTTTTTTTTTTTTTTTTTTTGAAGGAAGACATTGTTTTTTAAATAAAAAAATTTGATTTCTGAATCTGATGTTAACCAGATTCACCCTTTAATAGTATATACAGCATATCTCTTCTGTCTGTTATTCTCAGAGTGGATTAGATATTTTGCTCCCTAACCATATAGTTATTTATATTTACCACTGCATAGAGATATATTTAAGAATAAATTGCCTTTTTTTTAAAACTACATATTAACTAAATTATACACCACACTTTTTTTAAGGTTATTAACCGATTAATCGAAACAATAATCCCCCAAATAATCGATTATGAAAATAATCGTTAGTTGCAGCCCTACCCCTTTGTTAGAGTAAATAACTGTGTAAATAAAAATTGGTAGGGTCTCTTTATAGTTTAGTTTCTGTTTTAGGTGGGACAAAAAAGCATCCTTTTGTTTCTTGGCCCTATTAGAGGTACAAAGAACAATTGACGTTCACATATGACTTAGGTCAGATTTTTGCTCCTTCACTGTCAGCATTATTGCCCGTTCCATCCTCCCATGGGCACATCTGCTATCACAAGGGATGTTGTAAAGGCCTTGAGATGGTAATAAAGTTTAATAAAATGGTAAAACTAAAATGTTTTTTTTATTTTTAACCACTTCAGTACCGGGCCATAGTCATAGGACGTCCACAGATGGGGTCTCCCATCCTGGGAGGGCGTCATATGACGTTCTTGGTTTCTCACCGCTCCTGGGGGCCTGCAGCGCGGCGTTCGGGGATGAGGTGTGTCCCTTGGACACACCCCATCCCAGATCCGTGTAAAGAGCCAATAAAAAATGTCTCTGTGAAATCACAGCCGGTCATATGTACTGTCCACGTCAACGGTGCTCGTGCATGCCGCTAGGGTGGGCGCAGAGCGGTGATCGGGGACGAGGCTTGTCACCCTGTCACAGCCCAACCCTAATCGCAGTAAAGGGCCAATGAAATAGTTCTCTACCACGTGACCGGCTGTGTCCAATCAAGAATAATATTATGCTTTTTTTTTTAATTTTTTTATTTTTTTGGGCAAGTTACCACAACACCATTATCCCGTAGTTTAAGATCAAAGATACAACTATGTTGGTGTCCCTTGTTAATTTTACATTGTGTTTTTTTTAAAATGTAACTGCTTACTCCCAAACTGTCATTTGAAGTAAAACACATAGCCAAGTATTATTCTCCACAATTCTTTTATTGTGCATTAAAAAAAGAAAACAAATAAAATTAGACATGCTATCTGCCAATAGAACTTAACCAAAAAGTGCATTCTATACATCAAAAAATATAGAAAATATAACAAATCAAATTATTATTCAACCAAAAAAAATGTCCAAGCAATACCTCCATGGCCAATAATAAAAAACACGTTATCTCCTCCGATTCCGCAACATATCTGGTTGGCGAACGGCTTCTCAGAAACGAAATGAAAAAAGCAAAATGAAAAGCGTGAGTCAACACTCACCAAACTTCTACTAACATGTAATTAGCAGAAGGAGCCCAAAGGGTGGCGCTAAAGAGCTGAAAAACCACGTTAGTACGTCACTGCGTTCGTGTTTGTTGGCTGACAATTCCTTGCCGTTTTTTATATGCAGGACAAAATCCAGGCACACGCCTTCGGACAAAAGTCCGAGGTGTTGTCTGCAGAAAATCTGATTGTGTGTACGAGGCTTTAGTCTTGTTGGAGGACGGAGTGTATGGCAACTGGTTTGTCCAAGGAGTGTCATTTTTTTTATGTGTAATTTGCAGAAGGGAAAGAGGCTTAAAAGTTTGTCAACATACAGTTGCTAGTAGAAGTGAGCAAACGTTCTTTTAAATCCCAGGGGTTCTATCAGGAGGGCATATGCCAGGGTGAAGGTGTTGTAAAAGTCAATGCATAAAAGAAATGCTGGAGCACTGCATTTTTTTTTCTATTGTGTTCAGTTAGGACAATTTGGTATAACAGATTTCTGAGACTTGTCTGTTATGTGTAGACGGAGAGCATGGTCAGCACTTGAAAATGTACTTTGTATGAAAAACGAGGTGTCTGTTATGTTGTATAAGTGGGTAAATCAGCAGAGGGTTCTTTAGGCTACGTCTTAATAAAGGAACCCCTAGTAACCGTGTTGAATGCATACCAAGAATGACAAAAGTATGCAGAGTGGAAGTTAACCCAGAAAACCTTTGTATGTTTTTGGATGTTATCCATGACTTCCTCATTTTGAAACTCGTAAGGTGCTAAGCCTTCAGGAACTAAAGGGATGATTTATGTCCCAGGGATAATTGAAATGTTCCTAAACCCACAACAGTAAAAGCAGTCTGTATATGCAGTAAAGCATGCTTGTTATACTCACGGTGGAACCTGAGGGGTTAGTCCTCTGCAGTGTCTAAAAAGGCTGTTTGATTCGGTCTTCTCTGATCCTCCCCTTCTTCCACTGTCCCCAAACCGTCTCCCGATAGTACGGAGCCTTTGTGGCACTCTGCACATGCTCAGTTTGTGTATTGCTAGAGGTGTGTGGGTTTTTTTTTCTTTTGGGAGCCTCTTAGGACAGTCACAGAATGAAAATTCCTCCTACAAGCTGTGCTGACCAGATAGAAGTCACAAGACTGCTATATACTGCTGAGAGAAGGTATTTGGCAGTTTATATTTACAAAAATAATTGCATTTTCATGTTCTGTCTGCTGTGGGAAACCAGATATAGTGAATGCAGGTTCCTGGGTTTAGTAACCCTAAACCTAGATAAGGTGTGATAAATGGTGCTAATGTGTAACATATCCATAGGCAGTGAACTGACTGTAGAGACCTGAATCTATCCAGGTCTGCATTTAGTGTGGACCTGAAGTCACCCATTAAAAGAAGAGTAGATATGTGGGAAATAAGCTCTGCCATTATTGTGGTTCTGACAGGTTGTGGGGCACAGAATTCTACCAATTATCAGTGGTGTTTTCTTTATTGTACGGTGGATGATAGGGGTGCAACGGATCGTTGCCGATCCGTGATCCGTACGGATCACCCTCCGCGGATCGGCACACCCGCGATCCGCCGAGCACTTTTCGGCCTCAGCCATAGGAAAGGCCCCGGCTTCGGCCTAGCTCTGGAGCGGCAGCCATCTTGGTACACCCGGAAGTGGCCGCTGTCTCGACAGGAAGTGACGTTTCGGCGCCGCCATCTTGCTACACCCCACACTCCTGCACAGTACAATAATGATAGAGTGAGAAGGGGGCAAGCGTACATCTTGTTACACCCACCGGAGTTTTAAATTTAAAAGCCATTTTCAACACAAAACTGAGTTTATATGCACAAATACTGTATTTATGCATATAAGCTCGGTTTTGTGTTGAAAATAGCTTTTAAATCTAAAACTCCGGTGGGTGTAACAAGATTTGTGTGTTTTGGTTTTTTTTATGCTGATCCGAGGATCGATCCGATCCATGACAATGATCCGAGGATCGATCCGATCCGTGAGATTTTTGATCCGTTGCACCCTTAGTGGATGATTACATACCAACCCTCAGAGTCAAAAATGGTGTGTAAACCGTTTACATTGACACTGATAAACGCCACAAGCCTAATTGGAGTAGGTAGGGTGGAAACTCCTGGTCACCCAGTGCCCTTTAAGTGTCAAGATTTTGGGGTCTACTAGATGGGTCTCCTGTGAACAGAAGATATGGTTTGGGTACCTTTTTGGTAATAAAATGGACTTGCTCGTATAATTAAAATAGTCCAATACTTTCGTATACATGGGGATAACCATCCACCCTGCCATCTCCAAATATTCTAGTCTAAACCTTACCCCCTGCTCACCAAATTTAACAAGCAGCAAGTTGGTGTAAACCCCCTTTCAGTAGTAGGGAGGGTTTATTTAAATTTTTTGGTCACTGCAACTTCTGAATATTCTACATAATGCCCCAGTATGGCTTCCTACATTGAAGACACTGCAGGAAGCCAAGGATTCTGGAGGTCTCACAGTCCCCAATTCATATTTATATTACCTGGTGGCACAGCTTCAATGTTTAACTGGTTGGACTGAAGACATGACAGCTGATCCTATCGTGAACATGCTTTCTGCTATAGTCCCTGGCAAAAAGCTGACTGACTTGAGACAGGTGATTTCAGAGTAGTCGGGCAGTGCCCTATGTATTTTTTTTTTTTTTTTTTTGTATGATAGATAAGGTAAAGGTGAGAGAGAAAACCCACTGCCACTACGTTTGTTATGCAGCCTTTACCTGATTTTTTTTTTTTTTTTTTTTTTTTTCAGAAATTCAACTATCCCGAATTACTAAAACTAGAGTGATTCGACCAATGGTCCCTAGGTGGCCATGTTTATATCACACAATTGTATTATGGCCAACTGCTGAAGGACTTTTGCACTTTGCAGGAGAAATTTGTGGCTTGCGCATCAAATTGAGTTGCACGATTAATCATTAAAGAATCAAGATTACAATTCTATCCCCCTCGCGATCTTAACGCAGCATTTTCCCGATTCAGTGCATAGAGTTCTCTGCTCACAGCTGTCAAAAAAAAACAAAAAACAAACAGGCAGCCTGCCAAGTTTCTCACATCACTTAGACCCAGGGTGGATTTGATTTAAATCACTAGCAAAAATGCTTGACTTAAATCAACTCAATTTAATTTCAAATTTTTAAAGAGCAACTGTCATTTCTGTCCCACAGCGACTGCTCCTCTGAACCGCTGTTGAGTCGCCCACAGTCCCATTCACTTTAATGGGACGGCTGGTGATGCGGCAGTAACACAAGGTGAGGGACGTGGCGGCAGCAGGTGAGTGGATGCCCGCGAACAGGCGCTGCCATGATGGATCTGTTATGACAGGTGCTCTTTAAATATTATTCTTGCTGGTAGTTAGAATCTTTAATATTTGCAAACCAAAATGAAGGTTTCCTATTTAGTATAATAAGCTGTCAGGCTAGTAAAAAAAGCTATATCAGAACTGATTCAATCAGTTTGTTGTGTACATAGATATGCAAAACAATGGGATTAAAGGAATATTCCTGAACCTGTTTTATGTTGGCACCCCAGCCGATCTTTGGATCGACTCTCGGGTGCTGCCGCCATTCCTACTGCGCTGCGCTTTCTAACTGGGGAGGAGGGGGCCGAACTACCCTGGAGATTGGGCGCGACCCATCTCCCAGAAGTGGGGAAGAGGACATGGCAAAAACGGGTCGTTACCCCCCCCTCCCGAAAGGTGCCAAATGTGACACCAGGGGGTGGGGGGGGGGGGGAGCGTATAAGTGGAAGTCCCACTTTTGTATGGAACTCCACTTAAGGTTTATAAAAAATAACTCAGACACTCCCACGGTCCAGCAATGTGGCCACCCAAAGCCTTGCTCCTCTGCGCTGGAATTGCAAGTGTGGGCACCCAGCCGTGACTGCCAGGTGCGACTGCATGAGTCGCGCTGTGCCTTTTTCAGTTGCCAGGCAATCATCTGGGCTCTGTGACGTGTCAGAAGATTGGAGAGAGGGGGAGAGGAGGCATAGATAAATAGAAGAAGCATTTAAATAAAGGAATTCTCAAAAACTGTTGTCATTTTTGACATTTTTTTTTTTCTTTTGTGAAATGGTAGGCATTTCACACAGGTGGGGGGGTCGGGATCTGGGGGTCCCCTTGTTAAAGGGGGTTTCCAGATTCCGATAAGCCCCCCCGCCCGCAGACCCCCACAACCACCGGCAAGGGTTGTAGGGATCAGGCCCTTGTCCCCATCAACATGGGGACAAGGTGCTTTGGGGGGCTACCCCAAAGCACCCTCCCAATGTTGAGGGCATGTGGCCTGGTACGGTTCAGGAGGGGGGGCGATTCCCCCCCTCTTTTCCTGCGGCCCGCCAGGTTGTGTGCTTGGTTAAGGGTCTGGTATGGATTTTTGGGGGGACCCCACGCCATTTTTTGTTTTTTTGTTTTAATTTTGGCGCAGGATTCCCCTGTGGGGAGTTCACATGCCGTTTTTGAACTTTTATGTGTATTGTCGGACCGGCAATTCATTAATAGCCACGAGTAGTTTAAATGACTTTTTTTCCTTTTGAAATGTCATTTTGCTGTCAAACTGTTCTAAACACGGGAAACATGCGCCCCTTTACAGGCATACTATAGACACCCCCCAGGTATGAAATATAAAGGAATATTACGCTTTTATTGTTTCATTTTAAGCATTATTAAAATCACTGCTCCCGAAAAAACTTCAGTTTTTAAAACCTTTTTTTTGCATTGATCCATGTCCCCTGGGGCAGGACCCAGGTCCCCAAACACTTTTTATGACAATAACTTGCATATAAGCCTTTAAAATTAGCACTTTTCATTATTCATGTTCGTGTCCCATAGACTTTAACGGTGTTCGCGTGTTAAAACAAATTTTTTGCCTGTTCGCATGTTCTGGTGCGAACTGAACAGGGGGGTGTTCAGCTCATCCCTATTCAGGGCTGGCCCCTCTACAATTGGTCAAGGATAGGCTGTTTAGGCTAAATTTATGCTTTCTCCTGGATATGTCTTTTTACTCTCGTGTTGGTATTCATGATACCTAATTGATGATAATCGCAGCACATTGGTATTTGCATAATTCTTTGACAGGGGTGCCCAACCTGCGGCCCAAGAGGGCTATGAATGCGGCCCAACACAAACTTTAAAAATGTTACCTTTTTCCAAAAAAAAAAAAAAAATATTTACACTTGGCGAACACATGTGGCTAAAGAAAAATTTGGCATTGTCTCTTTACTAAACTTTTATACGATTTTTACTTATCTTCCCGAACAAAAATATCCCACTTTTCACAATAACACCTTATTCATGTCATCAATTATTAGCAGCACCTACTTTTGTGAGCAACTGTTTTCAAGGGTGAGGCACACGAGGCAAAATCAGAACCAAAATATTTGTTGAGCACTCTGAGAATTGCTACTACATTCATCAAACCAAATATTGATGCTTTTGTTTATCAAAAACAATGTTAACCACTTGCCTACCGGGCACTTACACTCCCTTCCTGCCCAAGCCATTTTTCAGCTTTCAGCGCTGTCGCACTTTGACAATTGCGCAGTTGTGATACGCTGTAGAGCTGCACAATTAATCTCTAAAAAAATCGTGATCTCGATTCACTCCCTCTGACGATCTGTCCTGCAAAGTTTGCTGATTCTTTCATATAAACAAGTGGAGAGACTATGTGCTCACTAAGCTGTCAAAAGAAAGAATTCGGGCATTCTGACAAGTCTTTAACTAGATACATTTTAACTAAGCTTCATTCTTAGATCAAAGGGAGAAAACTTCTGTGTAAATAAATAATCCAGGCAGTCTGCCAAGTTTTCAACAACCTGTAAATGCAGGAAGTTTAACCACTTAAAGCGGGATTCCGGCCAGCTAAATTTTTTTTATTAAAGTCAGCAGCTACAAACACTGTAGCTGCTGACTTTAAATAAGTAGACTTGCCTGTCCTGGGTGCCCGTGATGTCTGCCGCCCGAGGCCGACCCGTCCCTCGGCACCGTCATCCTAAGTAAGGGAAACAGGCAGTGGAGCCTTGTGGCTTCACTGCCAGTTTCCTACTGCGCACGCGCGAGTGGCGCGGCGCTTTGTGAATGGGACGCGATGTGTTGTGGGACACACACAGTTCCCATAACACACCGCGCCCCATTCCCCAGAAGACAACGCGGGGAGCAGAAGACTGAAGATCACTGCGGTGTAGGAAGAGGCAGATTAGGAAGACTGCCTAGCAACAGCCATTTCATGCAAGTAAAAAACATTTTTTTTCCTTTTTTTTTTTTTCAGGGTGGACCTCCACTTTAAAGTCTCAATCTTTTTCTGACACTACTTTTCTTAAGTTAAAATCAATATTTTTTTGCTAGAAAATTACTTGGAACCCCCAAACATTATATTATATATATTTTAGCAGAGACCCTAGGGAATAAAATGGCAATTGCTGCAATATTTTATGTCACACTGTATTTGCCCAGCGGTCTTTCAAATGCAATTTTTTTGGGAAAAAATACACTTCAATGAATATAAAAAACAAACTAAAACAAAACAGTAAAAGTTAGCCACTTTTTTTTTTTTTTTTTATGTGAAAGATGTTACGCCGCGAGAATCGTGAGAAAATCGTGATCTATCTTCTAAGCAAAAAAAAAATCGTGATTCTCATTTTAGCCAGAATCGTGCAGCTCTACTACACTGTACCCAAACAATTTTTGTATCATTTTCTTCACACAAATAGAGCTTTCTTTTGGTGGTATTTAATCACTGCTGGTTTTTTTTATTTTTTACAAAAAAAGGCCAAAATGTTAGAAAAAATTGTTTACTTTTTTTTTTTTTTTTTTTCTTTCTGTCAGTAAATTTTGTAACTAAGTAATTTTCATCCTTCACTGATGTGCACTGATGAGGTGGCACTGATAGACTGAACTTGTGGGCATTGATGAGGTGGCACTTATGGGTGCTGATGAAGCGGCACTGATGAGGCGGCACTGATTTAGATGGCACTGATGAGGCACTAAAATGCAGCACTGATAGGTGAGCATTGATTGGTGACACGGTTGGGCAGCACTGGTGGGCACTGATAGCTGGCATATGTGGGCACTGATTTTTGACACTATTTTATGTTATAGCGCTGCCATCGACACTAGAATCTTGCAGGGCAGACTTCATTAAAACTACTACTGCATACTGATGTGGCCATAGGCAAGCCTCTACTTGAGAAGTACAGGCAGATGCTTGTCCATCATTTTCATACTATCAGGGAGGCATGTGGTTGGCCCCAAATTTGTTCTGAAAAAGACAACTACCCCTAACATACAGCCAATGTCATTAACCACTTAGTGTTACTAAACCCGCAACCGTAAAATCTGTCTCTATATGCAGAATAGCATGCTTGTTATACTCTCTGTGGAACTTAACTACTTCAGCTCCGGACCATTTGGCAGCTCAATGACCGGAGAACTTTTTACAATTTGGCACTGCGCTGCTTTTTAACTGGTAATTTCGTGGTCATGCAATGTTGTACCCAAACAAAATTTGTGTCGCCCCCCCCCCAAATAGAGCTTTCTTTTGATGGTATTTGATTGCCTCTGCGATTTTTTTTTTTTTTTTTTTTTTTTTTTTTTTTTGCGATATAAACGGAAAGAGATCGAAAATTTAAAAAAAAAAGATATATTCTACTTTTTTGTTATAAGGAAAATCCAATAAACTCAACTTTAGGCATACATTTATGTATTCAGCCACCTGTCTTTAGTAAAAAAAAAAAAAATGTCAAACGTATATTTATTGGTTTGCGCAAAAGTTATAGCGTCTACAAACTAAGGTACATTTTCTGGAATTTACAGCTTTTAGTTTGACTGCCTATCTCATTTCTTGAGGTGCTAAAATGTCAGGGCAGTACAAGCCCCCCCAAATGACCCCATTTTGGAAAGTAGACAAGCTAAGGAAATTGCTAAGAGGCATGTTGAGCCCATTGAATATTTAATTTTTCTTGTCCCAAGTTATTGAATAATGACAAAAAACAAAACCTTTTTTCACAAAAAGTTGTCAGTAAATATTCCTCACACATGCCATGGTTATATGTGGAATTGCACCCCAAAATACATTTCCTATCGTACATAACGGGACACAGCCATAGTCGTTACTACGGGTTATTGGCCACCTAAAGCTGATGGACACTGGCACACCCTAAATTAAAAAGTGCACTCCCTATATAACCCCTCCTACAGGTGGGAGTAGCTCAGTTTTTTCGCCAGTGTCTAAGGTGTTGGTCACGAGTAAAGATGTGCTGAGCTCCTCTGGAGCAATCCTTGCTGGGGCTAGCCATGCTGACCGGATCCATTCAAAGTGTCTCTTTTGGCCAAATTGAATGGTACCCGGGCCTCGTATCCGAAGAAACAAGATTTTGCCTATAAATGCTTCTCTTTTTAGAGAGCTGGACCCCGGATCCAGTACTTTTTGGTAGTAGGGCCATAAAGTTTTACTGGCGGAGGTGCTGTTACAGGTCCAGGTTGGTGGGTTGAGGATCCCCAGCTCCTGAAGGTGTAACAGAACTCACCGTGAAGGGTGAAGATTGGATCTGTTGGTTTACCACAGAAAACCCTGTGGCGAGAAAGGCAAGTGGATTTTTTAAAGAAATTTTTTGAAGTTTCTCATGCATGTCTCCTTTAAGATCAGTAAATATTGTCTTGCCTATTTGTCACCACTGGGGGCTATATTGAGCACTCACCGCCTCACGCTGCTTCCTCCAGGCAGACAGCAGGACCTCCGGTAAGCTTGAGGGGGGTTCTTCTCACCACCTATCGCCCCCCTGTGCTGACAGTCTCCCCCTCTTCATGGGGGAAGAAGTGCTCTAAGTTTATTTTCTTTTTAAAAAAAAAAAAAAGGAAAACTAGTGCGATCAGCGAGCCGCATGGCGGCTTACAGACCCCCCACGCCATGCTAGCTCCTTCCTGTAGGTCCCAGAGGACCTGTAGTCCGCCGCTCGCGTGGGAAAAAGTTTTCTTTTAAAAAGAAAAAGGGGGAAGAGCTGTAGGCAACGCGGGGGGGGGGCTTAGCGACGTCAGCTTCCTCCGACGCCCAACACGAGGAGGCAAGGTTTAAAAGCACCTTTTGTGTTGCTGCAGGCTGTGGAGGGACACAAGAGCAAAAGGTGGCGTTAAGAGGTTTGGTGACATTTTCCTTTGACACATTTTTACTGCTGCGTCAGGCTGGGGATTAATAGCAGCAACTGTGCTGGACTATAGCTCAAGCAGTATATGCATTGCTTCTGGTAGTACCTCTGCTTTGTGCATCGGGCTATGGCAGAAGGGGGGTAAAAACACCTCAATAAAGGGCTCTAGAATAACTTTAGTCACACGGAAGCCTAGATCCATCCCAGTAAGATGGCATCCTCCCCTGAGATTAATATGGCTGGTCACGGTGAGCCGTCAGGAGGGGCAAGTGTTGCAGCTGCTCCTAACGCTGCAGGCCCTGTGTATATTACTAAGGAGGTTTTTTGTTCAACCATTTTAAGCTTGAAGTAAAAGTTTGATTCTTTAATTGCATCCCAGAGTGGGACTAAGCATAGCAGGTCCCCGTCCATTGCTCAGGACCCTCATACTGAGTAAGAAGGAGCGAGAGATGGCGAATTTTCGAAGAACCTGATGTGAAGTATCAAGCTTGCAGGAAAGGTTGTTAAGTCGCTCACTGAATTGGTCCGCTCCACATGTTTACTGCCAGTAACGCAGTCAGTCGATGAGCCCACTTCTGCTTTGGGTTCACTCAAAGCCCCCAATCTGTTCATATTTTTTCTAACCATTCAGGGCTAAGAAAGCTTATGTATTCTGAGTGAGAGCACCCAGATAAACATTTTTTTCCTCTGAAAAAGTTCTCAATACTTTATTCTATGGGGAGTTCCAGCAATTAACGCTGCTATATCCTCTGTTAAAAAAAACAAAAAAAAAACAAAAAACCTTGTCCAGTAGACCATGCTAAAGGGTCTAACAGATAAGGTGTTGGAGTTCCTTTTTAAAAAAACAAAAAAAAAAATTTATATTTCGCTCGCAGGTTCAGTCATTCAAACCTGCGCTGGCATTCAGAGTATCTCAATCCTTAAAGA
Source organism: Lithobates septentrionalis (assembly GCA_037952835.1). NCBI lineage: Eukaryota > Metazoa > Chordata > Amphibia > Anura > Ranidae > Lithobates > Lithobates septentrionalis. The sequence goes on along the minus strand of JBBDGP010000939.1, from coordinate 1,642,217 downwards.
ACCAGTTAATTGAGGTACTCAAAGTTATTCCTGATCAGCAGGCCCAGGGTTTGGCCGGCATATCAGAAGCGTTCTGTTTTATAGTTGATGCTATGAAAGATTTTATTCTTCAAGCCTCACTGCTCATGCTAAGGCTGGCACATGTGCATAGAATCCTATGGTTGAAAGATGGTCAGCCGAAGCGCCATGCAAAAAGCTCTTGGCCAGTTTCCCTTTTTTATGGTGAACTGTTATTTGGAGACAATCTGGATAAGTATATCCAAAGAATTTCTAATGGGAAAAGTTCCCTTTTTTTTTTTTTTTTTCTTTTAAATGTGGTTCTTCTCTAGTGCCAGGGGCATCTGCCTCCCAGGCGGTCACAACTCCACTGTCAGGATTCAAGAGTTAAACCTCAGGGTCAGTCCCAGGGTCAAAAGAAGACCTGGGGGAGGTAACCCACAAAACAAAATACTAAAGCCTTATGAAAGTGTGCCCCCGTTCGCTCGAGTGGGGGGGGCGGCTTCTACAGTTTTCAAGGGTCTGGCAGGAACATTGTCAGAGTTCCAAGGAAAAAAACAAATAGCGCAGGTTACATGGTTCGTAATATATCCTAATGTTTTCAGAGAAAATGTCCTTTTGAGCAATGCGCTCTCTGTGAAATGCGAACAGTGTATGAGTAGGGCAGCCTTTAGATGGGAGGTGAAGCCGCTCCAAGTATGCAAAGGAAGCTTGAGAAAGGAGCGTGCTCTAGTGCGCATGCTCTAAAACGCGTCGCTTTACGACAGTACAGCACATACATTGGATGTGCGTTCCAGCGTCCCAGCCTCTTAACTGCTCGGCGATGTCCAAGCCTCGTTCTGGATAACTACTGATCCCGGAAGCTTACGCCACACGGACCAGCTGGCAGCAAGAGAGGAATAAGACTGTGTGACAGAGGAGGACGCAATCCCATATGCCTATACTGAGCTCCCCATGCCGGACTATCAAAGTTTTTAATGTGAGTGCTTTTAATGCAAATATATCATTAAATTTACAGTTTACTAAGAGGCGCCTTTCTTGTTTTTCCATTGTCAGAGTTCCAGTCTCCTCGTTTTCTCAGATCAAAACGATCCCAGAATATAGGGCAGGAGTAGTGTCATTACAAGAAACCCATTTGACACACGAATCGAATTTTAGATTGTGGTCTAAGGATTTTCCGATGTTGTTTAATGGAGATATAATCTCCAAAAGAGCAAGAGGAGTGGCAATAGGAATAGCTAGAGACATACAATTCAACTTAGAAGAAAGAATGCAGGACACAGAGGGAAGATTCCTCTTTTTAAAGGGGACATTGGGGGAGTTAGAATGTACTATAGCTAGCATATATGCTCCGAACAAAAATACAGGAAAATTCCTGATAGGTACACTGGAGAAATTACTAAACTTTAGGAAAGGAGGTCTGATTGTAATGGGAGACTTTAATGTGTGTTTGGAGCCAGCAGTGGATAGTACGTCTGGGGTGCAGGGGACGAACAACGAGCAGCTTAGAAGGGTTAGGCAGAAGTTTCATGAGAACCAATTGGTTGACATTTGGAGGATAATGAATGGTAGATCAAAAGATTATACGTTTTACTCCCCTGTACACCAGACGTACTTGAGGTTGGACTACATAATGATAGACCACGGATTGTTAGAAAGGGTCGTAGATGTAAAAATAGGAATAACCACACTATCAGATCATTCCCCCGTAGAACTGGAAATGCGAATCTCTCAAATTCAGAGACAAGCCCCTTTATGGAGACTAAATGAGGATCTACTAGCAGATGAGGGCGTAGCCCAAAGGGTGGAAGAAGAACTCAAACAATATTTTAAGATAAATGAAACAGGAGACGTCTTGGGAGCTATGGTCTGGGAAGCCCACAAGGTGTATATAAGGGGAATATTGATAAAAGAGGGAGCCAGGAAAAAAAAAAGAAAGGAAAGCTAAAATGAGAAACCTTACGACAGAAATATTTTACATTGAACAAGAACATAAAAATCAGAGAGGACAACAAAGAAACACACCAAAGGCTGATAGACAAACGGGATGAACTGAAAAGTCTGATCAAGAAACAAAAGAAAAATTCTTCTTAATAGAGAGAGAGATATTACTGGGGGGATAAGAAAAGGTAACATTTGGCTAGAATGTTAAGGGGAAAAAAACCCCGTAATTTCATAGGTAAGATCCAGTCCAAACAAGGTTCAATGGTATATGAGACAAAGGGAATAGGAGAAGTCTTCAAAAACTTTTACAAAGAACTGTATGAAGGAGATCAAAAGGGGAAACAGAAAAAAGAAAAAAAGGAAGGTAAGATCAGGGAATTTTTTTAAAAAAGCAGGGATATTAAAGATCCAGGAAAATGATAGGGAGGCCCTAGAGGAATCAATCTCGGAAGAAGTAAAGGAAGCATTATCTGAAACAGCACAAGGGAAAAGCCCAGGGCCAGACGGATTTACTGCATATTATTATAAAAAATATAAAGATATTCTGATTCCGAAGATGTGTCAGTATATGAATGGGCTGGGAAGGGATTATGAGTTGAGTAGGGAGGCACAAACAGCATTGATTACGGTAATTCCAAAGGAAGGGAAGGATGCTACTCTTTGCTCCAGCTATAGACCAATATCGTTGCTAAATGCAGACACAAAGATCTATGCAAAAATACTAGCAATGAGGATGAAAGGATTAATGAGTACAGTAGTCCACCCGGATCAGGTAGGGTTTGTAGCAGGAAGAGAGGGGAGGGATCATGGGGTGAGAACCTTGCTTCTCCTCCAGAAGATAAAGGAGGATGGGACCCCCGGTCTGCTTCTGTCGAGCGATGCTGAAAAAGCGTTCGACAGAGTAGACTGGGGGTTCATGTTCCAAACTCTAGGAGAAATGGGAATAGGCCCAATGATGCTGAAAAGAATAAAAATTCTATATAAGCAACCAAGAGCAGCAATTAAGATCAATGGGGCAATCTCAGAATTTTTTGAGATGAAGAGGGGGACAAGACAGGGGTGCCCGCTGTCCCCACTCCTCTTTATCCTATCGTTAGAGCCGTTCCTCGCAACAATTCGTAATGACCCCGAAATCAAAGGAATTAAAGTGGGAAATGAAGAACACAAATTATCGGCATTCGCCGACGACGTCCTATTCTATATAACTGAACCTGAGAAAACATTGCCAAAGTTGATTAGAATAGTTAAGCAATATGGAGAGCTAGCAAATTTCAAAATTAATATGGGGAAATCAGAAATTCTAAATATAAATATAGGAAAAATAGAGGAGGATAAGTTGAAGCAGGAATTTCAATTTCCATGGAAAAAAGATAAAATATCTGGGAATAAAACTAGCTAACTCACTGGAGAAAATGTATAAAGGGAATTATATCCCCCTACTGGATGAAATTAAGAAAGAAGGAAGAAAGTTACAGATTAGACCAATATCCTGGATAGGGCGTATAAACGCTATTAAAATGACCCTGCTCCCAAAGATTACATATAAATTTCAAATGTTACCTATAGGACTACCATCATATTACCTCAGAAAACTTAAAACAATATTAACAAACATCATCTGGAAAAATAAGAAACCAAGGATATCCTTAAAGATATTAAGGCAGGAGAAAAAAAGAGGGGGACTAGCGGTGCCGGACATTACAACATACTACAGAGCAATAATTTCGTCTAGAGCGATAGAATGGGTAAGGGATAATCAAGAAAAAAGATGGGTGAACATAGAAAAATTTTACAGTAAGACACAGTTGTAATTATATGGAATCCTCCTCAACATAGAATGTTAGATGAAAAAACACGTGTTAACACAGGTGTTACTTAGAATATGGGATATAATTTATAAGCAAATAAATAAAACCTATAATTCACCATTACTAAGATTAAAAGACCAATGAGTTTTTTGCCCTGGGAAAAGTGAGCATAGGGGGAAATTGGATAAAAAAGGACAAGGTGGAATTAAGGGAGATAATTAATAAAGGGAAAATTAGGACACTTCACGAACTGCAACAGAACACAGAAACATGGGTGATTAATGGATGGAGGTATTCACAACTAGAAAGGTTTGTTAAAAAATTACCACAGCCAATAAGATCAGAGGAACAACTGACGGGGCTGGAAAAATTATACACATTAGAAAGCACAAAAAACACGGTATCAAAATTATATAAATTACTAGTAGTAGAGGAAGAAATAGAAAGGCCCACGTATATAAAACAATGGGAGAAAGAGTTGGGGACACAGTCAACCACATTAAAAAAGATTATGAACCTTACCCACAGTTCGGCGACTGATGTAAAAACAGCTGAGATGAACTACAAGTGTTTAGCGAGGTGGTATGTAACTCCTGATAAGGCCAGTAAATATCAAAAAGAGATGTCGGCAGACTGTTGGAGAGGATGTAAGGAGACTGGCACAATGGCACATCTTTGGTGGAAGTGTCCGAAGATCCAAAAATATTGGGAGAAGGTTTTAAGTATTGTCAAAGAGATTACCGGAAAAGAGGTTGAAAAAAGAGCCATGGCTGGTGCTCTTCCACGGCATTGATGAGAACGAGAAACAATATAAAGCCTCGTTAGTACCACACTTAATTAATGCACCAAAAAAATTAATCCCAAAAAACTGTAGGGAAAAAGAAAGTCCACAGATTTGGGAGTGGATTAATGCCGTGGAGGAAACCTACACCATGGACAGGCTCTTTGGTAACAGAAGAATTAAGTGAGGGGAGGAAAGATAAATGGAAGTGTTGGAGAGAGTTTAAAAAAACATGGAGTTATGCAGAGAAAATTAGGATCTTGTTGAGTTATTAATGGAAGGTGAACTTGCACAAGGGGAGGGGGGAGGGAAAGGGGAAGGTATAGTTTAAATTATTAAGGAATAAAGGTAGTTGCAACAATACAATAAAGGTTGAATTTTTAAAAATAAACACTATTTCCGGGAGGGGGAGGGTGGGGAAAGGGTATATATAATGATGGGGGGGGGGGGGGATAAAAATATTTGTTGGGAATTGTAACCTTTCCACACCTCGTTTCCTATATTTTTATATTGTTATGAAAATGAGCCACAGTGATGTGAAGAACAGGAAAAGAGAGACTTATATGAACAGAAAAGTTGATTGTTGTCTCGCTATATAATAAACTGAGTGGCAAAAAAAAAAAAAAAAACGATCCCAGAGATCCAGTGAAAAGAAGTCTTTCTAGCTTTGCATCATCTCTTGTCTCAGTGATATCAGTGGTCCCCTTGGTAGAGCAAGGATTAGGATTTTTCAAACCTTTTTTACGGTTCCGAAACCGTACGGGGATCTCAGACCCATTTTAGATTTCAAAGATCTAAACCGGGTTTGAATATCTGTTCTTTTCGCATGGAGTCAATCCGATCAGTAGTCTCCGTCCTACAAGGGGGAGAACTTCTGGTGTCCATCGACATCAAGGATTCTTTTTTCCATGTCCTGTTTTTTTTTTTTTTTTACCATGTTCAGCAGAAATTTATGCTTCAAGGTTAAAAATCTTCATTTTCAGTTTGTAGCTCTGCCTTTTTGGTCTAGCTACTCCACCTCGAGTGTTTACAAAGGTCCTGGCTCCTCCTTTAGCCAGGTTAATGGCTCAAAGTATAACAATACTAGCCTATTTAGATCTTTTCTTCATAGATCAATTTTGTAGCCCGCTTAATTCAAACTTTGGTCACTACAGTTAGCTACCTGGAATACCTAGGTTGGATTCTCAACCTAGAGAAATCCTCCTTAAATCAATCAAGGAGATTGCAGTACTTGGGGCTGATCATTGATAGAGCTCAAAAGAGGATGTGTTTCCACCCCCCCCCCCAGGAAAGGATCAGTTCCATAAGGGAACTGATTAAGTTATTCAAGTCAAAGAAGAACCCTTCTATTAGGCTTTGCATAAATTTGTTGGGAAAGATGGTGGCTTCTTTCAAGGCCGTTCCTTATGCGCGGTTTCATTCAAGACTGCTTCAAAACAGTATCCTGTCAACTGGGAACAAGAAGGCCCAAGCTCTGGGCTTCCTAATGCATTTATCCCCCAATGTCACGGTATCTAATTGACCAGACTGTGTGGACTACACAGAGGAAACCCAAAACATATATATGTGAAATAATGGTGTTTATTAACAAGTGATAAGTGACAGGAACAAACAGTGCAAAAACCCACACAACAACCCACTACAAACAACAATGTATATATATATATATATAAGTAAAGGGAGATACCGTAAACGTAAACAAGCCAAGCCAAGGTCATACACAGGGAAGTCAGCAGAAGGGTAAGGACGGGAACCCGAACAGGACAAGGAGAGGATGGATGGATGGGGTTCAGGGCAGGGATCCAAGGGAGCCAGGAACAGAAGGGACAGGACTAGGAAGGCCTCAGGATAGGGATAGGATCAGATCAGGACAAGGCAGATAGCAGGCTCAAGGTCAAACAGGCAGCAAGGTCAGAACGCAGGGGGAGAGAGAGATACCAAGGCAAGCCTATGATGGCTTGCCGGGTATTTGTAAGGCTGTGGTAATTGACCTCACGTTACAGCTGAGCGCAGTGTGACCTGTTTGCTCCACACTGCCAGAGTGCACCCGCTGGTTGACGCCGGTACTACGGCCCGAGGATGCAACAGTGCCACCAGCAGGAAAGACCTCTTACTGCAGGTCCTAGGTGTTGGAAGACACCTGCTGATGGACACTGGTACTGCGATCCAAGAGACCGATAGTGCCACCAACGGGTAGACCTTCTCATGACAGTACCCCCCCCTAAAGGAGCGGCCTCCGGACGCTCCAACAAGGTGTATCTGTTCAAAGTTCATGGCCTTCAACTGGACAGGTGAGGGCACATCAGGCCGGGCATCGGGTACATCAACCTGGACAGTGGGTACTGCTGGCATGTCAGAGTCATTAAGCTGGGCAGCAGACGACAGGAACCACTTGAGCTGGGCAGCAGACGACAGGAACCACTTGAGCTGGGCAGCAGACGACAGGAACCACTTGAGCTGGGCAGCAAACGACAGGAACCACTTGAGCTGGGCAGCAAACGACAGGAACCACTTGAGCTGGGCAGCAAACGACAGGAACCACTTGAGCTGGGCAGCAGACGACAGGAACCACTTGAGCTGGGCAGCAGACGACAGGAACCACTTGAGCTGGGCAGCAGACGACAGGAACCACTTGAGCTGGGCAGCAGACGACAGGAACCACTTGAGCTGGGCAGCAGACGACAGGAACCACTTGAGCTGGGCAGCAGACGACAGGAACCACTTGAGCTGGGCAGCAGACGACAGGAACCACTTGAGCTGGGCAGCAGACGACAGGAACCACTTGAGCTGGGCAGCAGACGACAGGAACCACTTGAGCTGGGCAGCAGACGACAGGAACCACTTGAGCTGGGCAGCAGACGACAGGAACCACTTGAGCTGGGCAGCAGACGACAGGAACCACTTGAGCTGGGCAGCAGACGACAGGAACCACTTGAGCTGGGCAGCAGACGACAGGAACCACTTGAGCTGGGCAGCAGACGACAGGAACCACTTGAGCTGGGCAGCAGACGACAGGAACCACTTGAGCTGGGCAGCAGACGACAGGAACCACTTGAGCTGGGCAGCAGACGACAGGAACCACTTGAGCTGGGCAGCAGACGACAGGAACCACTTGAGCTGGGCAGCAGACGACAGGAACCACTTGAGCTGGGCAGCAGACGACAGGAACCACTTGAGCTGGGCAGCAGACGACAGGAACCACTTGAGCTGGGCAGCAGACGACAGGAACCACTTGAGCTGGGCAGCAGACGACAGGAACCACTTGAGCTGGGCAGCAGACGACAGGAACCACTTGAGCTGGGCAGCAGACGACAGGAACCACTTGAGCTGGGCAGCAGACGACAGGAACCACTTGAGCTGGGCAGCAGACGACAGGAACCACTTGAGCTGGGCAGCAGACGACAGGAACCACTTGAGCTGGGCAGCAGACGACAGGAACCACTTGAGCTGGGCAGCAGACGACAGGAACCACTTGAGCTGGGCAGCAGACGACAGGAACCACTTGAGCTGGGCAGCAGACGACAGGAACCACTTGAGCTGGGCAGCAGACGACAGGAACCACTTGAGCTGGGCGGCAGACGACAGGAACCACTTGAGCTGGGCGGCAGACGACAGGAACCACTTGAGCTGGGCGGCAGACGACAGGAACCACTTGAGCTGGGCGGCAGACGACAGGAACCACTTGAGCTGGGCGGCAGACGACAGGAACCACTTGAGCTGGGCGGCAGACGACAGGAACCACTTGAGCTGGGCGGCAGACGACAGGAACCACTTGAGCTGGGCGGCAGACGACAGGAACCACTTGAGCTGGGCGGCAGACGACAGGAACCACTTGAGCTGGGCGGCAGACGACAGGAACCACTTGAGCTGGAGGGCAGACACCCGAACATCAGGCTGGAGGGCTGGAACATCAGGCTGGAGGGCTGGAACATCAGGCTGGAGGGCTGGAACATCAGGCTGGAGGGCTGGAACATCAGGCTGGAGGGCTGGAACATCAGGCTGGAGGGCTGGAACATCAGGCTGGAGGGCTGGAACATCAGGCTGGAGGGCTGGAACATCAGGCTGGAGGGCTGGAACATCAGGCTGGAGGGCTGGAACATCAGGCTGGAGGGCTGGAACATCAGACTTGGAAGCTGGCACATCAGGCTGGAGGGCTGGAACATCAGACTTGGAAGCTGGCACATCAGACTGAGAAGCTATCTTCGAGGCATCAGGCTGAAAGGCAAGCTGCAAGACATCAGGCTGGGAAGCTGGGACAGCAAACTGGGAAGCTGGCACATCAATCTGGGAAGCTGGCACATCAATCTGGGAAGCTGGAACATCAGACTGGGAAGCTGGAACATCAGACTGGGAAGCTGGAACATCAGACTGGGAAGCTGGAACATCAGACTGGGAAGCTGGAACATCAGACTGGGAAGCTGGAACATCAGACTGGGAAGCTGGAACATCAGACTGGGAAGCTGGAACATCAGACTGGGAAGCTGGAACATCAGACTGGGAAGCTGGAACATCAGACTGCAAAGCTGGAACATCAGACTGCAAAGCTGGAACATCAGACTGCAAAGCTGGAACATCAGACTGCAAAGCTGGGACTTCAGACTGCAAAGCCGGGACTTCAGACTGCAAAGCCGGGACTTCAGACTGCAAAGCCGGGACTTCAGACTGCAAAGCCGGGACTTCAGACTGCAAAGCCGGGACTTCAGACTGCAAAGCCGGGACTTCAGACTGCAAAGCCGGGACTTCAGACTGCAAAGCCGGGACTTCAGACTGCAAAGCCGGGACTTCAGACTGCAAAGCCGGGACTTCAGACTGCAAAGCCGGGACTTCAGACTGCAAAGCCGGGACTTCAGACTGCAAAGCCGGGACTTCAGACTGCAAAGCCGGGACTTCAGACTGCAAAGCCGGAACAGGTTGGGTTACTGGCAGGATGGTATGGGTCGGGAAGAATTTTTGCTTCTTCTTTGGTTTAGCCCGTGCAGTTTTGTATGTAGGTGCAGGGCTGTAAGCAAAGAAAGTAGCTGGATCGAAGGAAGACCAAGGAACTGTAGCTAGAGAAGGGTTTTGTGGGACTGTTACAGGTGGAGGAGAAGAGACAGGTGGATTGAAGGCAGGATAGGTGCAGGAAGTAGAAACAGGGCATTGATACTTGGTGGGGAGCAGGGTATATTGGACTGCAGCTGAGGTTGCCAGGGGTGATGGGAGAAAGGACGTCTGAGCAGGCAGGTATTTAGTAGCAGGTCTGGTTTGTGGAGAGCTGACAGAAGCTGGGCATAACAGGTCTGACCATGCCTGAAGTACAGGTAGCACAAAAGTGGCCTCACATTTCCCCTGTCTGACCAGCGACTGCACTTCATCTATACAATCCTTCAACAACTGTTTGGGACAAACCGAAAAATGCTCAAAAAAGGATGCAGAGTCATCCTCCAACAGCCATACTAAGGACGCAATCTGGTTAATGCTGAAGGGGGGAGAAAAGTCATCATGGCCCTCTGGAATACAAGGCAGAGCCAGCTCTGTACACATTCCAATCAAAGGCTGAACATCCTCAAACCGTATACTGCCCTGATCGACCACAGAGTGAGCTAAACGGATAATCTCCAGCAGCTGATCACTGGACCACCCTTCCAATGTCTGGCGGAGATATTCAGAACTCTCTGTTGCCAGCAGAGCATAATAAGCAATTATGTCTGAATTCATCCCAGTAATGTGCAACAGAACCGAGATGGTTCCCTTGTGCAGCCACTTCTGGTCAGAGATGGCCTTGGTATACTGTCACGGTATCTAATTGACCAGACTGTGTGGACTACACAGAGGAAACCCAAAACATATATATGTGAAATAATGGTGTTTATTAACAAGTGATAAGTGACAGGAACAAACAGTGCAAAAACCCACACAACAACCCACTACAAACAACAATGTATATATATATATGTAAAGGGAGATACCGTAAACGTAAACAAGCCAAGCCAAGGTCATACACAGGGAAGTCAGCAGAAGGGTAAGGACGGGAACCCGAACAGGACAAGGAGAGGATGGATGGATGGGGTTCAGGGCAGGGATCCAAGGGAGCCAGGAACAGAAGGGACAGGACTAGGAAGGCCTCAGGATAGGGATAGGATCAGATCAGGACAAGGCAGATAGCAGGCTCAAGGTCAAACAGGCAGCAAGGTCAGAACGCAGGGGGAGAGAGAGATACCAAGGCAAGCCTATGATGGCTTGCCGGGTATTTGTAAGGCTGTGGTAATTGACCTCACGTTACAGCTGAGCGCAGTGTGACCTGTTTGCTCCACACTGCCAGAGTGCACCCGCTGGTTGACGCCGGTACTACGGCCCGAGGATGCAACAGTGCCACCAGCAGGAAAGACCTCTTACTGCAGGTCCTAGGTGTTGGAAGACACCTGCTGATGGACACTGGTACTGCGATCCAAGAGACCGATAGTGCCACCAACGGGTAGACCTTCTCATGACACCCAATGTGCGTCAGAGCCCCAACTGGTGGTTGATATCCAAGAATCTTCAAAAAAGAGGAATCCTTTTCTACCAGTTACCTGGAAGGTGGAAAACAGACGCCAGCCTTCTGGGCTGAGGAGCAGTCCTGGAAGAAGAATCCAGTCTTAAGGAAATGGTCCAAATCAGTGATCAGTCCATCAATATTCTAGAGATTCGGGCAGTACGCCTGTTCCTTGAGGCCTGGACGCTCAATCTACGGAATTGTCTTATCAGGATCCAATCTGACAATGCCACAGTTGTGGCTTTTATCATTCACCAAGGGGGCATAAGAAGTTGTGCAGCCCAGAAAGAGGTGAAATCCTATTCTATCTTGGCAGAAAACAACATTCTTTGCCTATTAGCAATTTTCATTCCAGGAATAGGAATTGACAGGCAGACTACTTGAGTCGCCAACAATTGTTCCTGGGAGAATGGTCCTTTCACCCTGACATGTTTCTGTTGATATACCAGAAGATGGGGAGTTCTGGATGTGGAATTTTGTGTCAAGGACAAGGGATCTGATGGCATACGAAACAGATGCCTTGATTTTTTTTTCCATGGGATCAGTTTTTTACTGATCTATGCGTTTCCTCCTGTTCTGCTGCTTCCGTGCCTTTTTTGCAGGCTCAAGCAAGAAGGGAAGGAGGTGATTCGTGTGGCCCAGGAGATCTTGGTTTGCCGAGATCGTAAAGATGGCGGTGAGGGACCCTTAGACCCTACCACTATGGCCAGACCTTCTCTAGCAAGGTCCGGTATTCCATCCTACCTTACAAAGCTAAATTTAGCGGTTTGGCTATTGAGACCCACATTCTGAAAGATCATGGGCGGTTAGCCTAAATGCTAGGAAGCCAGCCTCCAGAGTCAAGAATCTGGAAGGCATATGTCTCCTGGTGTAAATCCAGGGGTTGGCACCCCAGGAAATGTCATAGGTAGGTTCCTTGAATTCCTACAGATAGTACTCAAGGCCAGCTTTAATTCTAATCCTATCAATGGCCAGATGTCGGTCTTTCTTTCCATCAACCACTTGCTTCCCTCTCTCTCTGGTTCATAACTTTATTCAGGGGGTAACGCAGATGAATCCTCCGGTTTGGCCACCCCTGAACCCTTGGGACTTAATTTTAGTCCTGTCGGCTTATGGAAGCAGCCTTTTTTTTTTTTTTTTTTGGAGCCAGTATGAGATATTCCCTTGGTACTCTGGGGGGGGTGGGGGGGGGGAAATTATATTCTTGGTTGCCACATCTTCTGCAAGAAAAGAATTGGCTGCTCTTTCTTGTAAGGAGCCATATTGGTTGTTCATAAGGATGAGACTGTATTGCGGCCTCATCCTGAATTCTTACCGAAGGTAGTATTGGGTTTTCATTTAAACCAGGATATTGTTCTTCCCTTTTTTTTTTTTTTTTTTTTTTTTTTTTTTTTTCCCTCAGAACTTTTGTTTCTGTGGAAGAAAGGTCACTACATTTTCTTGCTGAGAGTAGACGAGAAAATCCGGACAGCCGCACACCAGGAAGATATTATCCAAAAAAGTTTTTATTATTGTAAAATCAGGATCATACCATATACAGGACACCGTGGACAAAATGTACAGGCAATCAGCTAATGCGTTTCGCACGTATGCCAAGTGCTTACTCATAGCTAACAATAATAAAAATGAGACCACATATATACTTTCTATCATGTGACTATGTGATCAAACTAAAATCCGGAACAGCTGAGATCCGGCTATGAAGGGTGTGAACACCTGTCAATGAATTGATGATTAAACATTCCTGTGGATACAAAGTATATAAGTGTAAGCAACGGAAAAAATGGGAAAAAATGTATGAAATACAAAATATAAATTTAAGCGTGAAAGGAAAATGAAATATTAAAAGGGTTGATAGGAAATAAAATTAAGTAAAAAGAAAATAAAGTAAATAAGAATGAGAAATTAGATCTCAAAAAACTAATAAAGATGTATATATTGTGCCCAAATGTGAGGACAAATATTGGTGTATATTAAACAATTGGTTACATAAAACAAAAAAGTGTGAAGTTCCCGTGTGTGCAAAAGATGTCACTGTGATATGACGTCCATGCTATGTAAAATAAATGTAGGACCAAGAAAAAAGTGGAATATGGAAAAAATTATCTAGATGTGTAAAAGTGTTATATAGGGAAGGGAAAACACGTAAGTTATACATAATGTGTCGATGGACTAAAAAGTATGTATATATGTGATGTGTATATAAATAAATAAACACTATGACCAAAGTGCGTGTAAATATACATAAAACAAACGTATTTTGATTTGATTTTATAAATTAAAGTCCATGGTCATATAAGGAAAAAAGGAGGGAAAACATATAAATATATGCCTCCTCTAATTTTAAAAAACGGTATTTATATCAGAAATATATACATTTGTGTCCACATGTGAGTCACCCTAATAGGTGGTCTTGAGTTTCTATGATCTGTGACAATGAAGCCCCTCTCCTAAAAGGAGAAAACAGATAAACAAACACATGTATTGATGAAAGAGGTTAATTAGAGAAAAAAGACCTTCATCAAATTACGTGTGTGTATCATGAATAAAATCTTGAATACAATGAAAATAAAAAACCATACTTTAACAAAACAACTCCTTGTTCGACTGTATATGCATAAAAACTCATCAACAGACGAAAAGTTGAGCATTTAAATACACAAAAAGATGTCTATGTATGCATATGTATAAGAACCCTGCTCATTAGGACAAAAGTCTTCTATGTCAATATACATATGCATGAGGACTGTGCTTATTAGGACCATAATCTTCTGTGAATGGTAAAGACATCAATGTAAAAAATATATAAAATATATGCTAGATTGGATATACGTTAAAGTTTGTGGTAATTCAAACTATACAGAAAGCATACACAAAAAACCATACAAAAAAATGTGTCCTAAGCCTAAACTAGCAAACCATGGGTGTGCCATAAAATATGTATTTATTGATTGTACTAATCATCATATTTGAAAATGGACTCCCAGGAAAGAAAAAGGGAACTCTCACAAGGTGGCTTATTATATTGTGTAGGGGGGGATGATTAATATGTCTATGGGGACCCTAAAAACTTCAAGGCCATTCATGGTTGTATTAAACCACGACAAGTCTCAAAACTGTCCATGTATTTAAATATATAGGCATAAACTCAGCCACCCTGACCACATCACTACATTTTCTTGATGTGGTGAGAGCGGTCAAGGTTTATTGAAAGTGACCGCTCAGATTCGTAAACAAATGTTTTGTTTGTGTTGCCAGATGGTCCTAAAAGAGGACAGGCAGCATCGAAATCTACTATTTCTAAATGGATTTGTCAAGTGATTGTTCAAACTTATGGTTTTAAGAGGAAAATTCCTCTTTTTAATATTAAAGTGCACTCCACCAGGGCTGTTGGTGCTTCTTGGGCAGTGCGTTACCAAGCCTCCATGGCTTAAATCTGCAAGGCCGCAACATGGTCTAAAGTCCATACATTTACCAGATTCTATCAAGTAGATGTAAAAGGCATGAGGACATTGCGTTTGGGTGCAGTGTACTGCAGGTTGCAGTATGAGTCATCTAGTCTCTTGGTACCCTCCCTTCAGTTGGCATTGCTATGGGACATCCCACATAGCAACTATGGCTCTGTGTCCTGTGATGTACGATAAGAAAATAGGATTTTTATAACAGCTTACCTGTAAAATCCTTTTCTTTGAAGTACATCACGGGACACGGAGGTCCCTCCCTTCTTGGTAAACACATGTATTGCTTTGCTACAAAACTGAGGTACTCCCACCTGTGGGAGAGATTATATAGGGAGTGCACTTTTTAATTTAGTGCGTGCCAGTGTCCATCTCTGTGTCCCGTGATGTACTTCAAAGAAAAGGATTTTGCAGGTAAGCTGTTATAAAAATCCTATTTTTGCTGCTTCTCCTGAGTACGGGAATACCACATGTGTGGGACTTTTGGGGAGCCTAGCCGCGTACAGGGCCCGAAAACCAAGCACCGCCTTCAGGATTTCTAAGGGCGGAAATTTTTGATTTCACTCCTCACTACCTATCAGTTTTGAAGGCCATAAAATGCCAAGATGGCACACCCCCCCCCTCCCCCCCAAATGACCCCATTTTGGAAAGTAGACACCCCAAGCTATTTGCTGAGAGGCATGGTGAGTATTTTGCAGCTCTCATTTGTTTTTGAAAATGAAGAAAGACAAGAGAAATTTTTTTTTTTTTTTTTTTTCAATTTTCAAAACTTTGACAAAAAGTGGGGTCTGCAAAATACTCACTATACCTCTCAGCAAATAGCTTGGGGTGTCTACTTTCCAAAATTGGGTCATTTGGGGGGGGGGGGGGGTTGTGCCACCTGGGCATTCCTTGGCCTCCGAAACTGTGATGGGCAGTG
The DNA here is from genome assembly GCA_037952835.1 of Lithobates septentrionalis. NCBI lineage: Eukaryota > Metazoa > Chordata > Amphibia > Anura > Ranidae > Lithobates > Lithobates septentrionalis. The sequence continues at coordinate 1,626,796 of JBBDGP010000939.1, read as the reverse complement.
AAGAGTGAAATATAAAAATTTACACCCTTAGAAAGCCTGAAGGCGGTGCTTGGTTTTCGGGGTCCCGTAAGCGGCTAGGCTCCCAGAAAGTCCCACACATGTGGTATCCCCTTACTCAGGAGAAGCAACAGAATGTATTTTGGGGTGTAATTTCACATATGCCCATGGCATGTTTGAGCAATATATCATTTAGTGACAACTTTGTACAAAAAAAAAAAATTTTTTTTTAAACGCGCCTCGTCCCGCCGGGCTCGCGTGCAGAAGCAAACGCATATGTGGGTAGTGCTGGTGCAATTGCTGTTTACATTTGACGCCAGACCGACGCTTGCGTTCGCCTTGGCGCGAGAGCAGGGGGGGACAGGGATGCTTATTTTTTTTTTTTTCTTTTTTCATTTTTTTTTTTTTCTTTCTTTATTTTTAAAAAAAATCATTTTTATTATCTCAGGGAATGTAAATATCCCCTATGATAGCAATTGGTAGTGACAGGTACTCTTTTTTTTTTTTGAAAAAATTGGGGTCTATTAGACCCTAGATCTCTCCTCTGCCCTCAAAGCATCTGACCACACAAAGATCAGTGTGATAAAATTCTTTCCCAATTTCCCAATGGCGCTGTTTACATCCGGCGAAATCTAACTCATAAAATGCTCGTAGCTTCCGGTTTCTTAGGCCATAGAGATGTTTGGAGCCACTCTGGTCTCTGATCAGCTCTATGGTCAGCTGGCTGAATCACCGGCTGCATTCTCAGGTTCCCTGTTTTGAGACAGGAGAGCCAGAGAAAAAAAACTGAAGACGGTGGGGGGCATTACCTCCCACTGCTTGTAAAAGCAGTCTAGAGGCTAATTAGCCGCTAGGATTGCTTTTACATGAAAGCTGACCGCTGGCTGAAAAGAATGATACCAACATGATACCTAAACCTGCAGGCATCACTCTGGTATAACCACTCAAAGTCGTGAACATACAAACATAAAAACAAAACATTGCAGAATAGAATACAGTAAAAAAGAGCAGAACAATAGAGAGAGAACAATAAAACGACAACAATTTTTTTTTTTTTTTTTTTTATATATATATATTTTTTTACACTGTTTTTGTAACTAACTTTTATAACCATTACCGGTTCCAGGTTCGGGTCTCTCAAAATGCGATGGCATCTTGGGAGACCCTGTGAAAGTGTGCCTAGTCTGTGCAATGCTGTAACCTACGCTAATACTCAACTAGTGTATGGTAGTGTTCAAAACCTTCACCAATGCAAAGACCAGGATTGTCAGGACAGGAGGGACAATAATAGCGGGCGTCACGCCTATATCCGCGCTTGCTGCAGACACAACATCTTTTTGGAGGGTTCGCTGGGTAGGGGTACTCGGGAGGACATAAAGAAAATGCCTCTCATGCAGCCGACTGCATTTGGTTGGGGATGTGAATGGGGGAATTACGGGCGCTGCAGAAGTGGTGGGTTCCCAATTAGGATTGGCAAATGCAACAGGAAAGGCATTATGGGCACGACGGCCTGTGTTTGTCTTCTTTGTGGCAGCGGGACACTACTTGTGCTTGCCACCTCAACAGCTTGAACTGCAGTCATGGGACTCGCCACATCGCCAAGTGTTACTGCAGTGCTGGTTTGACTACGACCGGGGTGTACTAGGCCACTGATGCTTGCCAGTTCACCAAAATGCTACCCAAAAAACTGTTAGCGATCGCAGAGATCAGGCCTGACTCTGCGAACGCTGCAGTTATGCGTTTAGTGTTTTGTATGTGACAGTGATCGATCGATACTGCACTTGGGTGGGCTGGGCTGGGCCAGGCAGAGGGGCAAAATGCAGGTGCTAGCAGGTATCTGGGCTGATCCCGCTAACACTACGTTTTTGGGAACCCTAAACTGCTGGGGACGCTAGTATAGATCTGATCGGATCAGATATTGATGCGTTCAGATACTATACCACTAAGGGAGGCGTATGCTGCGTGCGTGGGTGTTGGCGGTACTGGCGCTAATCTGACGCTGCCTGGGGCGACGCATATCACCGCCGGGTGATCAGGGGGCTAAACCTTTATTAGGTAATAAACGGCGGGTGCATTGACACTATAAAAAATAAACAAACTAACCAGCGTCACCCGTAACGGTTGTACGGTGATCAGTGGTGAAAGGGTTAACTAGGGGGCAATCAAGGGGTTAAAACATTTATTAGATAGTATATGGGGGTCCCTGTCGCTATAAAACGCTGACGGCGAACCTAAATATTTACGTCCCTAACTAGCGTAATCAGTGACACTAAGGCCCCTTTCACACTGGGGCGGTGGGGGCGTCGGCGGTACAACAGCGCTATTTTTAGCGCTGCTGTACCGTCCTTGCAGCTGTATTCGGCCGCTAGCGGTGCGGTTTTACCCCCCCGCTGGCGGCCGAAAAAGGGTTAAAATCCCTCGTACAGCGTGGCTATAGCCGCGGTATTGCCGCGCTGTCCCATTGATTTCAATGGGCAGGAGCGGTGAATACACCGCTCCTTCCCCGCTCCAAAGAAGCGGTTTGCAGGACTTTTTTCACCGTCCTGTCAGCGCACCGCTTCAGTGTGAAAGCCCTCGGGCTTTCACACTGAACAAACAGCGGAGGCTGTTTAGGGGCGGTTTGCAGGCGGTGTTTTTAGCGCAATACCGCCTGCAAACCGCCCCAGTGTGAAAGGGGTCTTGTACAGCGATCAGAAAAATGATCGCTTAGTGACACTGGTGACAGGGGGTGATCAAGGGGTTAAAACTTTATTAGGGGGGCTTAGGGGGGTACCCTAGACCTACAGGGGGCTAATACTAACTGCCCTACCACAGTAACTGTCACAAACTGACACCATGCAGTAATCAGAAAAAAACAAAAAAACTGCTTGGTGTCAGTGTGACGGCGGGGCGGAGGGGTGTTTAGGGGGTGAAAGGGGGAATATCGGGGGGGTAAAGGGGGGTGTTATGTGTGCCTGGCATGTTCTACTGTGATGTTTGTGTTGTGCACTCACATTGATGTCTTCTCTCCTTGGCGCCGGAACGGAAACTGCTGAGCCGAGGAGAGATGACATCACATCCCCTGCCTCTGTGTACTACACAGAGGCAGGGGAAGAATCTCATTGGCTGGGAGCGATCGCGAGGGGGGGGCCACGATCGGATGGCCTCCCCCTCATCTCTGATCGCTGCCAGACCAACGGCGACCGCCTCAGGCGCCGCCCGCGGGAAGGCAATCGCGTACCAGGTACGTGATATTGCCTGCCGGTGCCATTCTGCTGACGTATATCAGCGTGAGGCGGTCGTCAAGTGGTTAATAAGAAAATAAAGTCGCGCTAATATAAGGTGTAGTGTATTAGCACGACTTTATTTTCTTATTACTTTGATTGGTGTCGTATAACACTTTTTAGTTGCAGCTTCATTTTTACTTTGATTGTTAGCGAAGTATTCTATTTACACCTATTTTTTTTCTTTAGCCCAGGTAAGACGCTTCTGATGTTTGTTGTTCAGGAGTGGCTTGACAAGAGGAATACGACATTTGAAGCCCATGTCCAGGATCTGTCTGTGTGTGGTGGTGGCTCTTGCCTCAGTCCACTCCTTGTGGAAGTCCCCAACACTTTTCAATGGCCTTTTCCTGACAATCCTCTCCAGGCTGTGGTCATCCCTGCTGCTTGTGCACCTTTTTTCTTCCACACTTTTCCCTTTCACACAACTTTCTATTAATGTGCTTTGATACAGCACTTTGGGAACATTCAACTTCTTTTGCAATTACCTTTTGAGGCTTTCCCTCCTTATGGAGGGTGTCAATGATGGTTTTCTGCACAACTGTCAGGTCAGCAGCCTTTCTCATGATTGTGATTCCTACTGAACCAGACTGAGAGACCATTTAAAGGCTCAGGAACCCTTTGCAGGTGTTATGGCTTAATTGGCTGATTAGAGTGGGACACTTTGAGCCTAGAATATTGCACCTTTTCACAATATTCTTATTTTCTGAGATTGTGGATTTGGGGTTTTCATGAGCCATAATCATCACAATTATGACAAATCACGGCTTGAACTATCTTGCTTTGCATGTAATGAGTTGATCTCATATATTAGTTTCACCTTTATAAGTTGCATTAGTGAAATAAATGAACTTTTGTACGATATACTAATTTTTCGAGTATCACCTGTCTAGGCAAGTGTTAAACTTGGCAACAATCATTCTGCATTTCCACAGGGTTCAGTTTGTTTTGGAAAAATTCAGCAGATAGATGCTTAGGAAAACAGTTTAATAAAAATCAAAATTTGCTCAGCAGATCTATATCTAGTCTTTGCTATGAAAGTGAATTTAAAGGCTAAATGTTCATCGCTGAATGGACTGTGCCTTTAAAACGGCAGTTTCAGATAAAATAGAGGCTATTTCATCACATTAACAGTTGAAATATACTTGGTATGGTTTTGTGTTGTTTAGCTGCACTGGCTAGGAAATGTTTCATGCTTCAGAGTAAGACGGAAACCTCAGCTGACAGGAATCGGCTTAACATTATAATCCTCTATGTAATTAGACAGACAGGTTGATGTTTACAAATGGTGTGTGTGTGTGTGTGTATATTAGCTGGTAGAGAGTAGTGCATGCCAAAAAGTACTACATGTAACATGATTGTTTTTAATTACTTCAGCTCTTTGAATGTATGTAGTTAGTATAATTCACCCTGACCTCTAGACGCCTGTAGGTCTATAGTTGCTAACCTATACATGTCCTAGTTATTGCCTCTGTGACAACTGTCTAATCTCTTTAGGCAACTTTACAACTACAGACTGCCATAAATAACTCCTGTTTCAATCAATGCCCTCTAATTTGACAAAATTGGAGCTATAGGTGGCCCTTTTGACATCGCTTGTGAAGTGGAACTTCACTCTTATTTTTAACCATCATGCAGTTGGCATTCGTAAATGGGAAAGTATATCATATTTTGTTTTAAACCTCTTTGCTTTTAAGAGAGTTCCACCCTAAAGTGGAACTTCCACTTTAAGGACTCCTGACCCCCCACATTTGGCGTTCCATTTTTTTGGTGGAGGGGAGTGGGTACTTAGTTTTGACTTGTACCCAGCTCCCCCTCCCTCCCTGCAATCTTCTGGGACACGTGACAGGTCCCAGAGGATTGCCCAGCCATTCAGCAAGTGCAGCGGGACTTGCAAATGCACAGTGGGCACCCAGCTGTAAAGCCGGAAGCTGACGCAGCCGGGTGCTCACACTAGTGTTCCTGGGGAGAGGCAGGGGAGAGAACCGAGGCTTTGGGTGGCCGCATCGCTGGACCGTGGGACAGTTGAGTGTGTGTTTAAAGTCAGCAGCTACACTTTTTATAACTGCTGACTTTTAATAAACACTAAAACGGCTGGCACTCCTCTTTAACCACTCGTGGACCGCTGCACGCCGATATACGTCCTTACTTCGAAGAGGAATATCGTTGTTATGGCAGCAGCTAGCTGCTATAACCCCGTTATCCTCTTCTTCGGCCGGTGGTCCGCTTTCCGATAAGAGTGGTCTCTGCGGCCTCCCACCACGCTCCGGTGCCCTCTGCCGCTTATCTGAGCCATCAGCAGCGGTAAAGGCGATCAGATGTTTCCCTTGCTGGTTATGGAGATGAGTGAGGGGAAGATGGGCCCCCACCTGTCTCCATACCATTGCAGGGCGGAAGTGACGTCAAGACCTCACTTTCGCCCATAGCTCTTAACCACTTCAGCCCAGGACCATTTGGCTGGTCAAAGACCAGAGGACTTTTTACAATTTGGCACTGCACTGCTTTAACTGGTAATTGCGCGGTCATGCAATGTTGTACCCAAACAAAATTTGCGTCCTTTTTTCCCCACAATTAGAGCTTTCTTTTGATGGTATTTGATTGCCTCTGCGATTTATTTTTTGCGATATAAATAGAAATTTATATTTTCTACTGTTTGTTATAAGAAAAATCCAATAAACTCAATTTTAGTCATACATTTAGGCCAAAACGTATTCAGCCATGTCTTTGGTAAAAAAAAAAAATGTCAAGCGTATATTTATTGGTTTGCGCAAAAGTTATAGCGTCTACAAACTAGGGTACATTTTCTGGAATTTATGCAGCTTTTAGTTTGACTAAAGGCAGGGCAGTACAACCCCCCCCCCCCAAATTACTCCATTTTGGAAAGTAGACACCCTAAGGAAATTGCTAAGAGGCATGTTGAGCCCATTGAATATTTTATTTTTTTGTCCCAAGTAATTGAATAATGACAAAAAAAAATATTTTTACAAAAAGTTGTCACTAAATGATATATTGCTCACACATGACATGGTTATATGTGGAATTGCACCCCAAAATACATTTTGCTGCTTCTCCTGAGTATGGGGATACCACATATGTGGGACTTTTTGGGAGCCTAGCCGCGTACGGGGCCCAGAAAACCAATCACCGCCTTCAGGATTTCTAAGGGCGGAAATTTTTGATTTCACTCCTCACTACCTATCGCAGTTTTGAAGGCCATAAAATGCCAAGATGGCACAAGATGGCCGTAAATGGCCAATCACAGCGGCCGTTTACAGTGAGATCGGCGGTGCCAATGAGAGATCTCGTATGTAAACATGAGATCATCTCTCATCGCCGGCTCTCCCTCTTCACACAGACAGCGTGTGAGGAGGAAGAGCGAACCGCTGCAGCGTGTGTCAGGGAAAAAAAAAAAGAGAAAAAAGTGACGTCAGTGCCATCTGTCCCCACTGCCACATATTAGTGTCAGTGTCACGTGTCATTGTCCTGGTGCTCCAGGGCCTTCAAAAGTGTAATAGGTAGTCAACAAGTTAGATGTGTAATTTTATGCTCCTAGAACACCTAATGGTGCTCCCTGCATGTTGGGCCTCTATGTGGCCAGGCTGTGAAAGTCCCACACATGTGGTATTGTAATACTCAGGAGTAGCAGAATGTATTTTGGGGTGTTATTTGTGGTATATACAAGCCATGTGAGAGAAATGACCTATTACAATGACAATTTTGTGGGGAATAAAAAAAATCTTCATTTTGCATAGAATTGTGGGAAAAAATGACAACATCAAAAAGCTCACCATGCATCTTACTAAATACCTTGGATTGTCTACTTTCCAAAAATGGGTCATTTGGGGGCTATTTGTACTTTCCTGACTTGTTCGGGTCGCAAGAAATGAGATAGGCCACCAGTACATTAAGTGTGATCAATTTTTTATGATTTGTACCACAGCTTGTAGACTCTCTAACTTTCACAAAGACCAAATAATATCCACTAATTTGGGTTATTTTACCAAAGATATGTAGCAGTATAAATTGTGGCCAAAATTTATGAAGAAAAATTCATAATTTGCAAAATGTTATCACAGAAACTAAGAAAAATGCGTTCCCCCCCCAAAAAAAAAATTTTTGGTCTTTTTTCATTTATAGCGCAAAAAATAAAAAACCCAGAGGTGATCAAATACCACCAAAAGAAAGCTCTATTTGTATGAAAAAAGGACAAAAAATTCTTTTGGGTACAGTATTACATGACTGAGTAATTGCCATTCAAAGTGTGAGAGCGCTGAAAGCTGAAAATTGGTCTTGGCAGGAGGGGGGTTTAAGTGCCCAGTAGGCAAGTGGTTAATGCACTAAAACGCACTATATTGCCCAAATGTTTGATGTAATAAAAAAAGATTCTTAGGCGGAGTACATGGATACCAAACATGACATGCTTTAAAATTGCGCACAAACCTGCATCGGTGACAAACTACATACATTTTTAAAAGCCTTTACAGGTTACCATTTTAGACTTACAGAGGAGTCCTACTGCTAAAATTACTGCCCTCGATCTGACCTTCGCGGTGACACCTCACATGCATGGTGCAATTGCTGTTTACATATGACGCCAGACCAACGCCTTTGCTCGAGAGCAGGGGGGGACTATGGTGCTTTGCTTTTTTTTTTTTTTTTTAAATTGCATTTTAGTTTAATTTGGTCTTTTTGACCCCAGATCTCATATTTAAGAGGTCCTGTCATGCTTTTTTTTTTTCTATTACAAGGGATGTTTACATTCCTTGTAACAGGAATAAAAGTGACCCAATTTATTTTTAAAAGAACAGTGTAAAAAAAAATAAATAAAAGGCAAAATAATAAAAAAATTTTTTTAAGCGCGCCTTGACCCGCCGGGCTCGCGTGCAGAAGCGAACGCATATGTGGGTAGCGCCCGCATATGAAAACTGTGTTTAAACCACACATGTGAGGTATTGTCTCGATCAGTAGAGTGAGAGCAATCATTTTAGCCCTAGACCTCCTCTAACTCAAAACATCCTGTAGATTTTAAAATGGGCTAACTTTACTGTTTTATTTTTTTTAATTAAAAAAAGTGCACTTGTAAGACTGCTGCGCAAATACGGTGTGACAAAGTATTGCAACGACCGCCTTTTTATTGTCTAGGGTGTTAGAAACAAAAATGTATAATGTTTGGGGGTTCTAAGTAATTTTCTAGCAAAAAACCTGTTTTTAACTTGTAAACCACAAATCTCAAAAAGAGGCTCTGTCCTTAAGTGGTTAAGTTACTTCCTGGTTTCCTGCCGCCTAGGCAAATTATGTCCTACATCCAAGGAGTCTTCAGGAGGGGTTTTCTCAGCTAAGCACACACTCCTGCATGCATACGTGAGCTAAGGGCAGGAAGTGAATACTACATGAATCATTTGCCCTTACTCAAGATGAGCAGAAATGCTAGGGCTGTTTTTCAAAGAGCTTTCTCACCAAAATAAAGCCGACATGGATGGATAGGGGAGTTTGCTTTGAATAGGAAATAGCGTTTTTGGTTTGTGGTGGTCAGATGCAGTGAAGATCTGCTTTTTTTTAAAGTAAATTTCGGAATTTTGTTTTGTCACTCAGGAGGAACTTGCTGGCTGAACAATGACTGACTACATCCAATCAGATGCAGCCACTGCTAGGGTTTTCTGAAAACTGCAGGTGACTGCTGTAAGAAAACTATAGTCAGCAGGGAAATTCCTCCATCTATTCTGTTTAGAAATCTGTGTATAGATTTACCTAATTTTTTTTAAATGAGAAGTCCAGCCTGAACTCGTTTGGCTGGGCTTCTCCTAAGGGTCACAGGAGTGCAATTTGTTTTGCACTCCTGTGACCCGTTTTCAGCAGAGATCGGTCTGAAGTCTGCTCTCTGCTGACGTCATTGGAATCGGTCTGGGCACCGCGTCATCACGACAATGAAGTCTGGATCCGCCGGGTGTCTGGACTAATGCCTGTCTCCGCCACTCAGCGAGTCGCTGAGAGCCTGAGACGGCTACTCCCCGCCCCTCCACAGCTCAGCGCTCCAGTGAGGGTGGAGGAGCAGAGCAGAGAGGAGAGCTGCTGATTGACAGTCAGCAGCTCTCCTCTCAGGGATCTGTGAGAACTGAGCCATCAGCAGTGTTCGATGGCTCTGCTCTCAGTGTAGAGACGCTGGGGGACAGATGCAGCATCGGTCTGATGCTGCATCCACCTAGGTAAGTGTAAAATGGGGGGGATACTTATTTTTAACGTTGCACAAGTATATTTTGATGTGTGGGTTTTTGGGAGTATTCCACCTATAAAGTCCTTTTTTGCACCTACCAAGCTTTTTAGGTTTATATGGGCTAAACTTTGAATACTTCCTGAATGTTTGTTTGTGCCAAGTGCACTGGTAATGTGAAATCATCTGTCCAAGTATTACAGGTTTTGACTGGAAGGGAGTGACATAATCCTTCAGAATTGGCATTCAAAGTGAATTTTAAAAATACTCTTAGACAATTTGTAGTTTGTAATGTTTTGCTGGTGTCTGCTATTGTAGGCTCTTTAAAGAAAAAAGCAGCTTTTTTTTTTTTTTTTTTTATCCTGGAAATGAAGTTGGCACGTTGTGATTCACAGGTTTCTGACATGAAAATGCATAAAATCTTCACATAGTGTAGTGATCTCCTGTGGAGATCTGTTGCTTTTATTTTCCAAACAAATTATGATATTTTTGAACTTATTTCGAGCAAACTGCATAGCTGATGTCTTTAAAATTGACACATGCAAAAATGACACGTTAACTACCTGCTGTCAATTAACCACAGGCCAATTCTGACATTTCTCACATACATGTTAAAATCTGCATTTTTTGTTTCCCCAAGAAAATGACTTTGTTTCCCCAAACTTTTCATATATATATTTTTTTTTGCAGACTCCCTGGAGAATAAAATGGTTATTGCATTTTTTTTTTTTTTCCTCACACTTTATTTGCGCAGCCGTTTTCAAAACACAAATTTTGAGGAAATATTTTAATGAATTGGTAAACACAATATAATACCCACGGGTTTTTTTTTTTTTTTTCACTGTGGTAGGAAGTACCCACACTGCTCATGATTTCGCAAGGGAATTTGTTCATCCCTTATGATATTAATGAAGTTGATCCCCAAAAAAAAGTTTTAAAGTACCCCTTTCTCCCCGTTGGAACATGCGCAAATGCGAACCCACCGTGATCAATAATGCTAGCCCTGAAGCTCCTGTGTAATTCTAAACTGGTAACCTGTATAGGCTTTTAAAGTGTTGCCTATGAATAATTTAATGTACCATAGTCTGCCATTCTATGAGTGTGTGCAATTTTAAAATGTGACCACTTTGGTATCTATTTGCTCTCTACAACATCATTTATATTTTGCCAGTATTATGATGTTTGCACTAAAAAGCATTTAAAGCGGAGTTCTGCTTTAAAAAAAAATAAAAATTAAAAAGACAGTAGCTACAAATACTTCAGCTGCTGATTTTTAATAATCGGACACTTACCTGTCCCAGGGTCCAGCATTGCGGGGGAAGCCCAGCTCGTCTTCCCCCTTCTCTCTGCGGCACCAGCATTTTACCTGGGCGCCCAGGTGTGGCTTCACAGCTAGGCACGCACTGCGCATGCGCGAGCCTGGCCGGGCAATCATCTGGGACCTGTGACGTGTCCCAGGTGATTGCCAAGAGGGAGGGGAGAGAGGTGATCTCCCTTCCGGTGCGCCGGGAGGAAGTGGGAGCTGGAACCCTCTAAAGAGGGCATCCGCTGCCCCCCCAAAAAATGACATGCCAGATGTGGCATGTCAGGAGGTCAAGCGGAAGTTCAGTTTTTGGGTGGAACTCTGCTTTTTTTTTTTTTTTTTTTTACAAAATTTGCATTTGAACAGCTGCTCGACTATCGTGCAACAGAAAAAATTGAGAGAGAGAGAGACTTTTTAACAAACATTTCAGATTTTTATATACAGTGGGTAAAATAAGTATTAACTTCACACCTGACCACTGTACTTAAATGGCCGGCTGGGCCTTTTCTCGTTCTGCATGGATATTCTGGAACGTCCCTCAGAATGAGTGCCCACAGCACGGCCCCGAAGCTGTGCTGCGACGCGATCCTGTGACGGGATCGGGATATGGGTGCTGTGATAGGCCCTCTTGATCACAAGACGGCTGTGTCCAAACTAGTGGTGCGCCGAAATTTCGACCGAAAGAAAAAAATAAGTGCCGATTAATGAAGCTGAAAAAGGGGCGGGCCATCCCACCGGGTGCCGCACATGTATTATCCCCGCGTGTCCCTGCCAGTCTCCCCTCCCTCCTGCTGTTCCCACGAGTGTCAGAGGCAGCCTCCCCAGTGCCAAGTAGCGTGATCTCACACTGTGTCACATCTGAATCGCCATGCAGCCACTGTAACGATGTCCCGCCTCCTAGACTGCCTATAGATAGCCGGCACACTGATCCAACGCTAGGAATTATTGTACTGTGTGTCCTGGGAGGCGGCTGCAAGGTGATTCAGATCCAGCTCTGACACACAGCGTGACATCGCATTACCAGGCACTGGTAGGCTGTACGTGGTAGGCTGTACGTGATGGGCTGTACATGATGGGCACCGGCTTGCTGCATTTCATAGGCACAGGCACTGGTGAGGCTACATGGCAGGCTGCGGCATCTGACTTGTAGACTGCATCTGACAGGCACTCGGGAAGCTGCATTGATCTTTTGCATCATGTCTGCAGTCTCTGACATCTATATCATGTCTGCTAGAGGTGCACTGAATGGAAACTTTGCTAATACTATTAGCAGTGAGTTTGAGTAGGAGATTGCAGACACACGTAGGGTATCGCTGCAAACGTAAGAGCGAGAGCAATAATTCTAGCACCAGACCTCCTGTATAACTCTAAACTGGTAACAAATAAAGGCTTATAAAACGTCGCCTATGGAGATTTTCAAATACTGAAGTTTGACACCATTTCACAAGTGTGCGCAATTTTAAAACATGATCTATTTGGTATCCATTTAACTGGCGCAACACCATATTTTATATTTTGCCAAAAATGTGGGTATTGTCTGTGCGTTGAAATTCATTAAAATGCTTTTATGCGTTGGCGTTTATAATTGCGTTTGAAAAACTGCTGCGAAATACCGTGTGACATAAAAATTTGCAAAACCCATTTTTTTTCTTTTCTAGTGCCTCTGCTACAAAAATATATAATGTTGGGAGTTCCAAATAATTTTCTAGCAAAAATACAGATTTTTACTTGTAATCAAAAAGAGCAAGAAGAAGGCCTGGTCTTAAAGTGGATAATGACTGACGGGGCTACTTGGATGTTGTGCTTCTCTATGTGGCCAAGCTGTGAAAGTCTCGTACATGTGGTATCGCCATACTCGGGACGAGTAGCAGAATGTGTTTTTGGGTGTAGTTTCAAGTATGCCAATGCCGTGTTTGAGAAAAAACTTGTTAACCACTTCTGGACCGGCTCGACAATATACTTTGAAGAGGAATATCGTTGTTATGGCAGCAGATAACCCCGGTATCCTCTTCTAAAGCCGGCAGTCCGCTTTCAGATAAGTGGTCTCAGCGGCAGATCCGCCGCACTCCGGTAGAATAGCGGGGGACTCAATAGTCTCCGGTAGCGGTGGGCGTCTTCTCTCTTGCATGGTTGGCTGTCGAGTGAGGGGAAGATGGCCCAAACTCGGCTCCATAGCATTGACTGGCGGAAGCGACGTCAAACGTCACTTCCGCCCAGTGCTCTTAAAGGAGAAATTGTAGTTATTTTTCAAGGGGTGTGTGTTTTTTTTTTTTTTTTTCAGTTTGGTGTAAATATGAGATCTGAGGTCTTTTTGACCCCAGATCTCATATTTAAGAGGTCCTGTCATGCTTTTTTTTTTTTCTATTACAAGTGATGTTTACATTCCTTGTAATAGGAAATAAAGTGACCCAAAAAATGTTTTTTAAAAGGACCGTGTCAAAATGAAAAGCAAAATAAAAAGGAAATTTGAAAGCACCCTGTCCCGCCTAGCTTACGTGCAGAAGCGAACGCTAGAGCTGAAACAACTAATTGATCAACAACTAATCGATTATGAAATTAATCGATTACTATTTTCATAATCGATTAATCGGTTAGCCGATTAGTTGGCCTGCATACAGAATGCATTATTTGTTTACATATCAGGAAATACAGTGCAGCGCACATACAGCTCAGCGCACATACAGCTCAGTACATCTTCCATACATGTCAGTAAGTGCCTGAGAACTTGTGAATGTGTGAGGAGCAATGCCTCATGGGACATGTAGTCCCGGGCAGGAAGTGAGTGGTTCTAAAGGCAGAAGATTTCTTTACCTTTCTATTGGGGCTCTCTATACTGGACTTAACGCACAGCAAAAAGCAGTGTAGAAACGGATCAAAAGCAAACTGCATAGGTGTGTACCGAGCCTTATGCTGGCCACATGGATCAATTTTCAGATGAGAATATTCATATGAAAAATCTTTGTACATACGCTGAATGAAAGAATGTTGTTTGAAATTTTCACTTGCTTTTAACATTCTGTTTTAAAATGAATGTAATTTCTGAAGGAAAACATACACTGTCTGAAAATTCCTTTGACCAAGAAGTTTTCTAAATTTTAACCGTTACTGTGGTTGAAAACGAACGTCGATTTGACCCCCCCACTAACGATTCGAAAATCAAACGAACGTTCTTAAAATTACTTTTTTTTATTTTTTTATTTATTTTTTTTTTTTTTTGAAGGAAGACACTGTTTTTGTATGGCCACCATATAATATATTACAGTTCTGTTTTGAAAATCTGCAAAACGGTCTTTAACAGTCTTTTTTTCTTGAAAAAAGATCTGAGTCTGATATTTACCAGATTCAACCTCTAATAGCAGTATATATCTTCTAATAGCATATACAGTATATCTTATAGCATATACAGTATATCTCCTCTAATAGCATATACAGTATATCTCTTCTGTCTGTTATTCTCAGAGTGGATTAGAGATTTTGCTCCCTAACCATATAGTTGGTTATTTATAATTGGCACTGCATAGAGATATTTAAGAATAAATTCAATTTTTTTAAAACTTTACATATTAACTAAATTATACACCACACACTCCTTAAAAAAAAAAAAAAAAAAAAAAAAAGGTTATTAATCAATTAATCGAAACAATAATCGGCCAACTAATCGATTATGAAAATAATCGTTAGTTGCAGCCCTAGCGAACGCATACGTGAGTAGTGCCCACATATGAAAACCATACATGTGAGGTGTTGCCGTGATCGTTAGAGATCTAGCCCTAGACCTCCTCTGTAACTCAAAACTGGTATCGCTGTACCCAAATAAAATTGATGACCTTTTTTCCCCCCACTCATATAGAGCTTTCTTTTGGTGGGATTTGCTTACCCCTGAGGTTTTTATTTTTTGTGCTGAGAGAGAGAGAGAGAGAGAGAGAGAGACTGTATGAGGGATGGACTGACTGGAGGAAGAGAGATATCTCTGTTCTTGATTAGCAGGAGCGCAAGATCTCTCTCACTCTGTGACAGAACAGCGGCCTGCTTTGTTTACATAGGCAGTCCGCTGTTCTGCCTCTCCTACGAACGATTGGTGGGTCCCGGTGGCTATCGCAGTCGATGGACCCGCTGATTGGGCATGCGCGTGCCCCAGAGCCGATAATAGGGATAATGTACGGGTACGTGATTTTGCACTTAAAGCGGTTGTATAGTTTTTTTTTTTTTACTTTTACCTACAGGTAAGCCTATAATAAGGCTTACCTGTAGGTAAAAAAAATATCTCCTAAACCTTTACGGTTTAGGAGATATTCTCCTTGCTATGCGCCGCTGACTGCAGCGGCGCATGCGCACAGGGGATTCTCGGCTGAAGCCCGGCAGCTGCCGGACCTTGCCGAGTAAGAAATCTCCCTCGCGCATGCGCGGGAGTGATGACATCGCGGCTCCAGCCACTCACAGCGCTGGAACCGCGATACCCGGAAGACACGCCGAGGCAACATGACAGCTCCCTCGACGTGGACCAGGTAAGATACTGACGCCTCGTTCTAAGGTAAGTATTTCATAATGAGCTAGTATGCGGTGCATACTAGCTCATTATGCCTTTTGCTTTACAGGGTTAAAAAAAAAAAAAAATTGCGGGTATACAACCGCTTTAAGGGGCACCCTGCCGCAGTGCTTGTGACCAAGGCGGTGTGTGGAAAACGTATCAGCCCTTGTATCGTTTTACATGTACCAATAAACGTTTACTTTTGGTCTCTTCTGAACAGGCTATATTCTCACAGTATTTTACAGGCTTGTCTAAATGCTGTGCAGCAGACTTTAACCACTTCAGCCCCGGAAGGATTTACCCCCTTCCTGACCAGAGCATTTTTTACAATTTGGCACTGCGTCGCTTTAAATGCTAATTACGCGGTCATGCAATGCTGTACCCAAACGAAATTTGCGTCCTTTTCTTCCCACAAACAGATTTCTTTTGATGTTGTTTGATCACCTCT
This sequence comes from Lithobates septentrionalis, assembly GCA_037952835.1. Classification (NCBI taxonomy): domain Eukaryota; kingdom Metazoa; phylum Chordata; class Amphibia; order Anura; family Ranidae; genus Lithobates; species Lithobates septentrionalis. The sequence continues at coordinate 1,611,052 of JBBDGP010000939.1, read as the reverse complement.
GCGTTTTTTTTATTTTTTGCGCTATAAACGGAAGACCAAAAATTTTGAAAAAAAATATGATATTTTCTACTTTTTGTTATAAAAAAAATCCAATAAACTCAATTTTAGTCATACATTTAGGCCAAAATGTATTCGGCCACATGTCTGGTAAAACAAATGCCAACAAGCGTATATTTATTGGTTTGCGCAAAAGTTATAGCGTCTACAAACTAGGGTACATTTTCTGTAATTTACACAGCTTTTAGTTTATGACTGCCTATGTCATTTCTTGAGGTGCTAAAATGGCAGGGCAGTACAACCCCCCCCCCCCCCCCAAATGACCCCATTTTGGAAAGTAGACATCCAAGGAAATTGCTAAGAGGCATGTTGAGCCCATTAAATATTATTTTTTTTTTTTTTGTCCCAAGTGATTGAATAATGACAAAAAAAAAAATTACAAAAAGCTGTCACTAAATGATATATTGCTCACACAGGCCATGGGCATATGTGGAATTGCACCCCAAAATACATTCAGCTGCTTCTCCTGAGTACGGGGATACCACATGTGTGGGACTTTTTGGGAGCCTAACCGCGTACGGGGCCCCGAAAACCAATCACCGACTTCAGGATTTCTAAGGGTGTAAATTTTTGATTTCATTCTTCACTACCTATCACAGTTTTGAAGGCCATAAAATGCCCAGATGGCATGACCCCATTTTGGAAAGTAGACACCCCAAGCTATTTGCTGAGAGGCATGTTGAGTCCATGGAATATTTTATATTTTGACACAAGTTGCGGGAAAGTGACACTTTTTTTTTTTTTTGCACAAAGTTGTCACTAAATGATATATTGCTCACACAGGCCATGGGCATATGTGGAATTGCACCCCAAAATACATTTAGCTGCTTCTACTGAGTATGGGGATATCACATGTGTGGGACTTTTTGGGAGCCAACCCGCTTACGGAGCCCCGAAAACCAATCACCGCCTTCAGGATTTCTAAGGGTGTAAATTTTTGATTTCACTCTTCACTGCCTATCACAGGAAGGGCATTATGGGCACGACGGGCCTGTTTGTCTTCTTCTTCTTGGTGGCAGCGGGACACTACTTGTGCTTGCCACCTCACCAGCTTGAACTGCACTTATGGGACTCTCCACATCACCAAGTGTTACTGCAGTGCTGGTTTGACTACGACCGGGGTGTACTAGGCCGCTGGGGCTTGCCAGTTCACCAAAACGCTACCAAAAAAACTGTTAGCGATCGCAGGGATCAGGCCTGACTGCGAACGCTGCAGTTATGTGTTTAGTGTTTTGTAAGTGACAGTGATCGATCGATACTGCACTTGGGTGGGCTAGGCTGGGCCGGGCAGAGGGGCAAAACGCAGGTGCTAGCAGGTATCTGGGCTGGTCCCGCTAACACTGCATTTTTGGGAACCCTAAACTGCTGGGGATGCTAGTATAGATCTGATCGGATCAGATATTGATCCGTTCAGATACTATACCACTAAGGGAGGTGTACGGTGCGTGCGTGGGTGTTAGCGGTACTGGCGCTAACCTGACGCTGCCTGGGGCTGGTGCTTGCCAGTTCACCAAAATGCTACCAAAAAAACCGTTAGCGATCGCAGGGATCAGGCCTGACTGCGAACGCTGCAGTTATGCGTTTAGTGTTTTGTAAGTGACAGTGATCGATCGATACTGCACTTGAGTGGGCTGGGCCGGGCGGAGGGACAAAACGCAGGCGCTAGCAGGTATCTGGGCTGATCCCGCTAACACTGCGTTTTTGGGAACCCTAAACTGCTGGGGACGCTAGTATAGATATGATCAGATATTGATCCGTTCAGATACTATACCACTAAGGGAGGCGTATGCTGCGTGCATGGGTGTTAGCGGTACTGGCGCTAATCTGACGCTGCTGCCTGGGGCGACTCATATCACCGCCGGGCGATCAGGGGGCTAAACCTTTATTCGGTAATAAACGGCGGGTGCCCTGACACTATAAAAAATAAACGAACTAACCAGCGTCACCCGTAACGGTTATATGGTGATCACTGGTGAAAGGGTTAACTAGGGGGCAATCAAGGGGTTAAAACATTTATTAGATAGTATATGGGGGTCCCTGTCGCTATAAAATGCTGACGGCCAACCTAAATACTTATCTCCCTAACTAGCGTCACCAGTGACACTAATACAGTGATCAGAAAAATGATCGCTTGGTAACACTGGCGACGGGGGGGGGGGGGGTGATCAAGGGGTTAAAACTTTATTAGGGCAGTTAGGGGGGTACCCCAGACCTAAAGGGGGCTAACACTAACTGCCCTACCACACTAACTGTCACAAACTGACACCATGCAGTAATCATAAAAAAAAAACCAGCTTGGTGTCAGTGTGACGGGGGTGTGTAGTGTTGTGCACTCACATTGCAGTCTTCTCTCCTCGGCGCCGGAACGGAAAATACTGAGCCGAGGAGAGATGACATCATTTCCTTTGCTGCTGTTCAGCATACAGCAGCAAAGGAAGATTCTCATTGACTGGGACCGATCGCGAGGGGGGGGCCACGAATGGATGGTCTCCCCCTCACCTCTCATCGCTCCCAGACACAAGCCGGCCGCCTCGGGCACCGGGAGGGGGGGGGGTGGTGTCCGATCGGACCCCCCGCCTGCGGGAGGCAGATCACGTACAGGTACGTGATTCTGCCTGCCCGTGCCATTATGCTGACATATATCAGCGTGAGGCGGTCGGCAAGTGGTTAAATGTGCTTCAACATGCTTTTTTTTTTTTTTTTTTAGCGTGCATATAGGCCATGGCAGTTGAGTGCGTTGCTTATTGTTTTCTTTGAAACAATTGTATCTAATCCCAGGTCTTTCTGAAGCTCTCCTCAAGTGGTCGTTGGCTCTTGCACAACTCTTCTGATTATTTTCACTCCTCTGTCAGAAATCTTGCGAGGAGCACCTGGTCGTGTTCGTTTTATGGTGAAATGATGTTCTTTCCACTTCTGGATTATGGCCCCAACAGTGCTCGCTGGAACATTCAGAAGTTTAGAAATCCTTCTGTAACCAATGCCATCAGTATGTTTTGCAACAATAAGGTTGCAAAGGTCTTGAGAGAGCTCTGTGCTTTTACCCATCATGAGATGTTTCTTGTGTGACACCTTGGTAATGAGACACCTTTTTATAGGCCATCAGTTGAGACTGAACCAGCTGAGTGATATTAATTTGCATTTACAAGGGCCAGGATTGCTTTCTAATTACTCATAGCTTTCAGCTGATGATCTATCTTTCCATGCCTTTTTGTACCTCTTTCTTCATGAATTCAATACGTTTTCCCTGTGTGATTCCATTTTATTACACATAAGTTAACTGCTTACGGACCAGACCGCCCCCCGCAGTTTTACGTCTGCTGTTTGAAGGCGGATATCATTGTTATGGCAGCAGCTAGCTGACATGACCCCGTTATCCTCTTCAGCAGGCGGTCTGCTACAGGATAAAAGTGGTCTCTGCGGCTGATTCACCGCAAGATCACTTTTATCGGTGGCGGGCGAGGGCCCCCCCCGGGGGGATGGTGGGCTTCAACACACATTGAGGGGACGTACCTGTATGCCCTTTTGCCCACCCGTGCCATTCTGCCGACTTATATCATCATGCAGCGGTCAGGAAGCGGTTAAAGTGATTTAAATGACTTCTGCCTTTAGAACCACTTACTTCCTGCCCAGGACTAAATGTCCCATGAGGCATTGCTTTTCAAACATTTACACATTCACAAGCTCTCAGGCACTTGCTGACATGTATGGAGGTTGTACTGAGCTGTATGTGTGCCTCACTGTATTCCTGATATGTAAACAAATCTGGAATTCTATATGCAGGCCAACTAATGGGCTGACCAACTAATTGATTTTGAAAATAGTTGACCGCTATTTTCATAATCGATTCGTTGTTTTGGCCCTAGTGTTTTTTATGACCCCAACTGCTCACCTTTAAACTGGCATGGTGTCAGGTAAACTTGTCAGTCAAGTAACTTTTATACTGATAGTAGAGGATTGAGGCAGCAGACAGAAATTACACTCTTCTTGCTCAAGATTGAGACTATAGAGGGATGTGCTTTGTTCATATTTCACGTCAGAGGTTTACAACCACTTTAAGTACTTATTATGTTGATGTTTTATAGACCATCTTGTAGCCACTGCCAAGGAGGTTTTTTTATTACAACCGGACTTATTAGAGTAAGGAAAAAACAGGGAGGGGGAGGTGCCGACCTGAGTGTAGTATTAAAATGATGACTTTAATAGGATAAGATTAAAAACACTTCCAAGATGATAGAAGATGCATGCTCATCAAAGTAAAGTGCAGTCCTGACATTCCACATGGCTCTGTGGGTCCTACCGCTGTTCCGGATAGCTGGAAAGGATTGAGCAGCTGGCTGGAATGGATCGGTGTTTCTCCAGGAGCAAACTAATCAGGAAGCTGACCAACCTGGACTGTAGAACAGTAAGTGATGTCACCGGCATCTGATTGGATCAAGGCAGGGCTGGAATATTGTCAATCAGGGCTGCAGTGGTGAAAGGCTACGCGCTCTGAGCTGACGGCTCCTTCTAGAGGCCAAAAGAAGGCCTCTAGAAGGAGCCTTCTATTGAGTGTGGAGCTTCCTGGTTCCTTTGCTCCTGGAGAAACACTGATCCATTCCACCCATCTGCTCAATCTTTTCCAGCTATCCGGAAGAGCGGTGGGACCTATAGAGCCATGTGGAATTCCAGGACTGCACTTTACTTTGAGCATGCATCTTCTATCATCTTGGAAGTGTTTTTATTCTTATCCTATTAAAGTCATCATTTTAATACTACACTCAGGTCGGCGCCTCCCCTTCCCTGTTTTTTCCTTACATGTCTTGCAGAGTTGGGGACACGCTCTGAAGGATGGCTGCCTTCCTTTTTAACCCTTCACACCCCTTTCTTTTCCAATTACCCAACCTATGGCTATATCACCATCCAGCTATTACAGCCGCAGACTATACCCCTAAGGATTACTCCATCTGGAGCGCCAGATAAACACTGACTATACTGCGGACTTATTATCGTGTGTGCAATTTTGTGACTAACGCTTTTTTTTTTTTTTTTTTCTCCATAGCAAAGCCTGGTGGACGGTTGAAATGCCAATATTTCCCAACTGTAGATAAAGTTATATTTGTGGATGATTATGCAGTGGGCTGTCGGAAAGATTTAAATGGTATTTTATTACTAGACACGGCACTTCAAACTCCAGTCGGTAAACCAGATGATGTGGTCCAGCTTGAATTGCCAGTTACAGAGGTAAGTGTTTTTACTTCACATTTTGCACCATAATATTTAAATATGGATAAAAAAATACAGCTCTCGCAACACACAATATAAGTGACATCAACAAAAAAGTCCAAATAAAAATCGTAATAAATGCAACTGAAGTGTTAGCCCACAATGAAGTAGGTGCAAAAAATGCTTCACAAACTTGCAGGAGTACAGTGACACCCCCTTTTTGCATCCCCACTCACCAGAACAGGACGACCCCCAGCTTTGCAGTCCAGGGGTCACTTTAGGCTAGTAAATGGTATCCCACCTACGTGGATTGGTGTCAAAACATCAGATGATGGATTGGTGTAAACATCAGATGAAAGAGTACCAATAGGAGGCTCTCAACATGTATTTCGCCCTCCCTCAGGGCGTCACCAAGGACCCTGTGCATTCACATAATTTCCTGGTTCGATTGATGTCACTTCCGGTCTGTGGAACGCTAAATGCTATGAAGTGCTGCTTCCTGTATCTACAGCTTTATATCCTTTCCTGTCTTTAACCGTCTTTTTGTAAGTACCGATTCCTATGCGCATTGAATCAACTTTTATAACAGTACTTCACTATTAGTCCATCCTCTTCATTTCTGGATGCCTGTATATCCTGTTGAGAGCCTCCTATTGGAAATCTATCATCTGATGTTTACACCGATCCATCATCTGATGTTTTGACACCAATCCACGTGTGTGGGATACAATTTACAAGCCCGAAGTGACCCCTGGACTGCAAAGCTGGGGGTCGTCCTGGTGAGTGGGGATGCAAAAGGAGGTGTCACTGTACTCCTGCAAGTTTGTGATGCATTTTTTGTACCTACTTCATTGTGGACGAACACTTCAATTGCATTTATTTGGATTTTTATTTGGACTTTTTTGTTGATTTCACTTATATTGTGTGTTGCGCTGTATTTTTTTTATCCACATTTATCCAAGTGATTAGCACCTTGTCTACAGCAGCTGCATTTCATTATCACTTCGTTTCCAACAGCGTGAGTTTATATTTAGTAATATATTTTCACATAATATTTAAATAACTGTACCTTTTGCAAAGATTTGGTTTTACCCTGGGCTCACACTAGTGCGTTGCGGGAACCAGCGTGATTCAAGCGCTGGTTCCCGCATCGCTCCTCTCCCCCAGGCAGTTCACACTGCCTTGTGTGAACCGCTGTGTCATTAACAACACCCCCAATTTAGTTCACAGATCGCAGTGCGAACTGAACTCGCACAGGAAACGGATCGCGTAGGTGAGAACACCCATGCGGTCCGATTCTAGTGCGGGGGAAAAAAACAAGTCCCTGTACTATTTTTAGTGTGACTCCAATGTGAGTTCAGCCATACAACTGTATGGTTTAACTCGCATTGCTCAGCCATCGCATGTGATCGCCACCTGCAATGCCGGTGCGAATCATCACATGCGATTTATGAGATTGCGCTAGTGTGAACCCAGGCTTAAAGTCTAATCAGCTTTTTTTTTCTTTGTTTTTTTTTTTCCTTTTTTTAATGTGAATACTGTGCCGCATAGCTTATTTTGGGACCTTTTGCAGGTGTCCTACAGGCTATGTATGTAAAAGTGTTTCAAAAACTGTCTCCAAAGGCATTTTAAATTGAAGAGAGCAGAAATGTATCTGCCCCCAGAGAACAGTCTCAGCCCCCAAGAAAATGACTACATCGCCCTTCCCTTCTTTCTTCTGTAAATATGAATTTACGCTTCGATGTATTAACAAATTGTATGCAGCGGGGATGCAGCGTTTTTAAACTTTGGTAGGCTGTTATTTCATAAGGCCAGGTTTACATTACTACTGTTGGGAACACGTGCAGTATCGCACGCTGTCCCGACATGTGCAGAAGCCTGCCGCCTTTTAGCAGACATGCAGTGTTGTTGCTTCCTGATGCTGCAGCACCTGTAGGTGATAACCCAGCCTTAAACCAGGAATGCACGGTTAGAAAATCGGCCGATCGTTCGACTGCCGACCAACAAAACGGCGTTCTTTGGTCGAAATCGTTACCAACATTAACCTATCTAAAAAAAAAAATCTTTAAATGAGCAATTGATTTTATACGCAGTGTTGGCATGTCGCATACAAGTGGGGTCTTCTACTAGTTACGCTCATGCGTGCTAATGTTCAAGAGATGTTTTACGGATGACCTTCACACCAACGAATAGAATATCGTTCAAACGATACAATTTTTTAAATTTTTTTTCAATCGGTCTTTTTCATTCACAATATCGATATCGGGTATTACTTGCTAGGCATCAATGCTCGGCCGATCGTCTGCAGAGCGGAAATTTTCACCCGATTTTCTTTTTTTTTTTTTTTTTTTAATCGTGTATTCCTGCCATAGTGCTTGACAGCGGAATTTTTTCCTCTGTTGTCTTTCTCAGTGGCCAGATTGTAAAATTGTAGCAAGTTGCAAGGTAAGCTGCAGCAGGCAGATGAGGTTATGAACATAATCTTAGAGCAAACATATAATTTCCACCACGGTTTTCCCCCCACACGTGGGAAAAGTACAGCTGGTTGTATTTCCCGCTAGTAATGTTTTGAATCTTTGTAATCATTTGTGGCATATTACTTTTTTTTTTATTGCAGGTGCAGCAGTTGTTGTCTGCGTGCTTGGAGAAAATTGACGTGTCTAGTGCAGAAGGCTATGATTTGTTCATTATGCAGCTGAAAGATGGCTTCAAAAATACCTCACATGAGACCGCAGCAAATCATAAGGTTGCCAAGGTAAGAAAACCCTTAGTCTGGTTTTCCCTTTCTTGTAAAAAATTGACACTTTGTTTTTGTTTTTTTTCCTGTCATTTTTCTGTGTTTTTCTTTGTAAAATTCTGTAAACGGTTTTGTAACCACTTAAAGTGGAGGGCCACCCTGAAAAATTTCACCAAAAATCCTAAAAAAATAATAAAAAGAAACATTTGAAAAAAAATAAATTTTAAACTTACCTGAACCCTTGTTGCTAGGCAGTCTTCCTAATCTGCCTGTTCCTATTCCTCGGCGTGTTCTGCTCCTAGCTGAGCGGCCCCGTTGCCTTCTGGGAACTCTGTGTGTTCCCAGAAAACCACGGGCCATTCACAGATCGCTGCACCGCTCGTGCGCAGTAGGAAACTGGCAGTGAAGTCGCAAGGCTCCACTGCCTGTTTCCCTTACCTAGGATGGCGGTGCCGGGACCCGAGAGCCGAGGGACGGGTCGGCCTCGGGCGGCCGACACCGCGTGCACCCAGGACAGGTAAGTCTACTTATTTAAAGTCAGAAGCTACAGTGTTTGTAGCTGCTGACTTTAAAATTTTTTTTTTTTTTTTAGCTGGCCGGAATCCCGCTTTAAGAGCTAACCTCTATGTGGGCTGTGTGCATTAGGGAAAAAGCCTGCACCTTTTGAAAGGTGTTGAACTAATCTTGGCTCTGAATTACAGGCACCTTGATGGTACTGTTACACTGCTCTTCTTTGCAATGCTGATAAGGTGTATGGCTGAGCAAAAAAGCCTATGTTGTGCATCTCTGCAATTTTATACACATTTGCCCAAGGTTTTTGTCTGTGTGCTGCATATACTGAAAAATACTTATCCTGCCAAAAATCCTGCATGCTCCTAATTTGCTGTATGAAGGCTGTCGCGTTTCTTGCGCTACACAAAAATCTCAAGCCGTGTTTCAGTCCTGCCGGTTTTCTTCCCTGCTGTACTACAGATCAACCCTGTCTCAACGCTGTACCTTTTAAAGTGGGGTTCCACCAGAAAAAACAAAAATACCTGAAAAATTCTAAAAAACAAAACAAAAAAACATTTGGATATTTTTTTTTTTTACTTACCTCTAAATGCCTGTTGCTAGGTGGTCCCTCGTAGTCTGCCTCTTCCTTTGCCTGGGCTGGTGACATCACTTCCCCCTCGGCACAGGAAGTGCTCGGCTCTGCTCCCTCCCTCCTGTCAATCATCTGGGACCCATTACAGGTCCCAGGTGATTGAGCGGCCAATCACGGCGCGCGACGCCGCTCGCGCATGCGCAGTGGGTGCCAGGCTGTGAAGCCACAGCCCGGCGCCCACAGTTGAAATGCCGACGAGAGGAGGGGGGACGAGCGGGGCTTAGATCCCCCGCATCGCTGGACCCAGGGCCAGGTAAGTGTCCAATTAAGTCGGCAGCTGCAGTATTTGTAGCTGCTGACTTTTAAATTTTTTTTTTTTTTTTTTTAATGGACCCCCTGGGTGGAACTCCTCTTTAAGGTGAAGGTGTTTAGTCCAACAGGGAAGAAGTGGAGCAGGACTGATGAGTGAAATTTCAGTGTAGCAGATTCAGCATTGTTGGCACACTACAGAAAGTTAGTTCACTGGTTTTCTGGCAAGAACGGCAAGTATTTTTCTCTGCTAGCAGTGTTTTAAAGTAAAAAAAACCTGGGAATGTGTTGGAGTAGGCATGTCCCATTGTCTACTCCATGTGATAGCGATCCGTGCCTTCACTACCTGTTAGGTGTAATTTGGAGGAGAATGCATACGCCTGTAATACAGGCTTTCATGAATTGTGTATTTGTTAAACTGGCCTTGGGGGGGCTGGGGTGGTGATGTACAAGATTTGCCATGCTTGTGAATAAGGGTCAGATGAACTTTGCTAGCTTGGGTTTAGCTTTTTTCCTCTTGGGGGGGGGTTAGGTTATCCGTTTTTAGGTTGCCCCCACTTTGACTACCTGCCTTTCTATGGGCATTTGTGTTGGACCGTATGCCACACTGAATTTCTAGACCTTTTGAAGCTATAGACAGCAGGGGGTCCCCTGATGAATCAGTCTTTGACTTGGTGCTTGAGCCAGTCACATTACCTGAGGGGAAGATGGCAGCTTAAGATGATGGCTCTCCTTTTGGGAAATTGGATCAGGCTGACAAACCTGTATTCTATGATGCTGAGCGGTCTTGCTTTAGCATTGAAGCAGCTGGAGTCTGCTCACTCCTGTGCTGAATTCTGCCATTTTCTTGTCTTAACGAGACCCCAATGAACCCTATAAAGGATAACCAAGTGTTCAAAGACTCCATAGAAAAGAGGTTAAAGGTCTTCTATAAAGCTCTTGGCCTTGGAGGGCCCTGCCAATGCAGCCTGTGGTTGCTTCTGTGGCAGTCTTCTAGACCTTAACTGTCAAGAATAAGCACGTGGTCCTGGTTCCAACCTTACACTGGTCAAGGGCATTTGTCAGTTTGAGCTTTTTTATTTATTTATTTTTATTTTTTTTAATTTTATCTATGGTATTATGTTACTGCATGAATGACTTGGCAGATGCAATTTGTCATATCTCCAGGATGAGTTTTCACTTCACCCACATTCATGGGATTCTTTGGCCTAAATGCTGGTCAGCTGAGCTCTTATCCTAGAAACTCCTTCAGTGGTTACCTTTTTGAAGGCTAACACTTGTTTGATCCCTCCTTAGATAACTACACCAAGGAGATTATAGGGGGGGGGGGGGTAGGAGGGTTTCTACTTGTGAGGTTAGCAAGTTTCATACCTCCCAGTCCTCCAATACCAAGTCTAAGTCGGGAACATACTGACATTAGAGCACGTGGTCCTCAAATAGCTAGGGATAGGACACCCTCGCTTCTAATAGTAGAGCAGATGTTGGGTGTGATGACTTCTGGTCTCTGAAAACATCAGGTACCGAGGTCTAATATTTCTAGGGGCTAATTACTGGCATTTCAAACACTGCTTTCTCTCTACTTCATGAACGCAATCAGCATTACCAATTTGTAGAGCTGCACGATTCTGGCTAAAGTGAGAATTGCGTTTTTTTTTGCTTAGAAGATAGATCACGATTCTCTCACGATTCTCGCGGCGTAACATCTTTCACATTAAAACAAAAAAAATTGGTCTAACTTTACTGTTTTTTTCTTTTTTTTTTTTTTTTTTTTTTTTATTGTTTTTTTCCCAAAGGCTGCTGGGCAAATACAGTGTAACATAAAATATTGCAGCAGTTGACATTTTATTTCCTAGGGTCTCTGCTAAAATATATATGTTTGGGGGTTCCAAGTAATTTTCTAGCAAAAAATATTGATTTTAACTTCAACTGTCAGAAAAAGATTTAGACTTTAAAGTGGAGTTCCACCCAAAATTAAAACTTTTTGGAGTCCCCAACCCCCCCCCCCCCGCATGGCTTCACTTCCTTATTCCCTTACCGAGGATGGCGGCAGCAGCCGAGAGCCAAAGAACGGATCGGCTTCGGCTGCCGACACCGCGGGCTCCCTGGACAGGTAAGTGTCCATGTATTAAAAGTCAGCAGCTGCAGTATTTGTAGCTGCTGGCTTTTAATATTTTTTTTTTAGCGAACCTCTGCTTTAAGTGCTTAAACTTTCTGCATTTACACATTTAAAACTTGGCAGACTGCCTGAATTTTTTTTTCCCTTTGATCTAAGAAGGAAGAGTTAGTTACAATGTTTCATTTGAAAAACTTGGCAGACTGCCCTGAAGTTTTCTTTTGACAGCTGAGTGAGCTGATAAGTCTCCACTTGTTATATGAAAGAATTGGCAAACTCTGCAATAGAGATCGTCAGGGGGGTTGAATCGAGATCACGATTTTTTAATGATTAATTGTGCTACTCTACCAATTTGTCACCCTTTCCTTTTTTGGTATGCCCATGGCTTATTGGGTTTTCTTTTAAGGTGCTTACTCCAGTTTTGGCTTTGCTCTGTGGTCAGGGGGATTCCTATTCCTCTTTTTGGCAGAAGCTTATGACCTGGCCCTTTCTGCCATCTGCATCTCAGTAGTATCCAGTGGACTGTGCTGTCAGTGAAGAGTTTCAAACCCTTTGCTACTGGTGGGAGAATTTTGATGTGCACCTGCTGGCCTATTTACTAAAAATTTTACTGGTTTGTCGCTAGGTCTTGGCACCCTTTAGCCTATGGCCTAACTGCTCTTAGTCTACTATTGCCCCTGGAGGGCTTACTTTTCTTGGTGTGAGTTGAGTAACTTTCATCCAAGACTGTACTATGTGGTAAGTAATCCAGTTTTCTTCCTATCTGGTCTGGATTAGCACTTGGTTTTCAGTACCACCAGGGATCTTTGACCTCCTCTAGTTAAGGTCTTTGTTCAGTGCATGGCTCACATTGTTCCCCTGTGCCCCCTTGGGATAGCTCTTTGCTATGCATACGCCACTCGTTGAGTCTATTAGGGCTATTCCCTTATCTGATCATACATGTAAGGTGGCATTTCTTGTTCCTATCATCTGAGCGGAAAGTATGAGTTAGTAGCCTTATCCTGTAAGTCTGGGTTTCTCAACCAATGGTACGTGTACCCCTGGGGGTAAGTGCACCACGGGCAGGGGGTACGCAGAGTTCTCTATCCCCCGAGCCCCACCTCCCGCACACAGAGTCCCCAGCGGCTTGCTGTAGCCTGTTGTTCGGGACTGTGCTATCAACTGGGAGGCAGTCCGCTCTGTGTGTGTGTGTGTGTGTGTGTGTGTGTGTGTGTGTTCCCATGTCCTCCCACCTCCTGGGTCCTGCGCGCCTCGGATGGACCTGCCTGCCATGTGTATAGATGCCTGCTGCGGCTCCCTGAAAGGTGAGTCCTGCCTGCTCAGGAACTGCACATGCCAGCATGCCCCCTATCGGTGTAGTAAAAACCAGGGGCAATATCAGCGCTAGGATGATGTACTAATGGCATACCAGCAGCTAGCATAAATATAATGATTGAAATATAAATTACTTTATAGGTCCTATCAGTGCCCATCACTTTCTAGAGGCAGGGGTACTTAGGAAATTTTTTTAGACTCGCAGGGGTACTTTGCCGTGAAAGGTTGAGAAACACTGCTGTAAATAACATTTATTAGGGTTTTCGAAAGGACTAGGTTCACTTTAGGCCCAAGACCTCCTTCCCCTCAAATGTGGGCTCTCCTTTCCACCTTAACCAGGACATTGTCCTTGCAGTATGTGCTGCTGAGAAAAATTCCAGGAAATCTCTCCACTTGATGTTGTGTGCACTGTGAAAGTTACCCACATCTTTTAGGCCAATGTTTCTCAACTCCAGTCCTAAAGTACCCCAAACATGTCATGTTTTCAGGCTTACCATTATTTTGCACAAGTGATTTGATCAGTTTCACTGCCTTAGTAATTACCACAGCCGTTTCATCTGAGGGAAAACCTGAAAACATGATCTGTTGGGGGTATTTGAGGACTGGAGTTGAGAAACCTTGTTTTAGGAAATTGGGATTCCCTTCTTGTGCTCCCTGCAGGTTCCCCTAGGGGTCTCCCTGCCTCCTGCTTCACAATTTCTTGGTGAGTCAGACAAGGTATTGTTCAGGCTTAAAGAATAGGGTTACTTCCTTCCCTGTTAACGTACAGTCTACCAGATCTGTTAGTGTAGGTATATGCAATTAGCGGACCTTCAGCTATTGCAGAACTAAAAGTCCCATGAGGCATAGCAAGAATCTGACAGCCACAAGCATGACACGCAGAGGCATGATGGGACTGCAACAGCTGGAGGTCCGCTAATTGCATATCCCTGTGTTGGTGCTTTATAGGCCTTTTGGCACCGGTTTCTCAGGTTTGCAAGGCTGCCACCATGGTCTTCTGTTCACATGTTTATATTTTACTAGGTGGATTTTGAGACGACCTCTGCCAGTATTGGGTTTAAGGTTATACAACCTGAGCCTTTTAAGCCTTATTGATCCATTTTCTGTTTTTTTTTTTTTCTCCATCTTTTTCTTTTTCTTTTTTTTTCTTTTTTTTTTTTTCAGGGCCTGTTGGCGATTTTTGCAGTGTTTCCCACCCCTCACTTGGACTTTTGACATCCCAGTCATAATTAAAGAGCCTGAATCCTGTACTGTTATGACTGGGTAAATAGTATTTTTGACTTTACCAGTGAAATCTATCTGCAGGAGTTCTGTACGCAGGTCCCTATCCTCAGTCTCTCTGATCTCCCTATTGCGTGTCTTAAAACTAAGACTGACTAGTAGTGGGAGGGAGTTACAGGAGGTTTCCATGCAGTTATCCTTTGCCAGTGTCCAGTCACCTGAAGATATCTGCATATAACTCAGTTGTAGTAATTAAAGAGCCTGTGTCACAGTGGTCATCAACCCTGTCCTCAGGGCCCACTAACACCAGGTTTGCAAGATAACTGAAATACATTATAGGTGATATCATTTGCTGCTCAGTGATTGCAGTATTTTAGTCTGCATCTCCCCAAGGTAATACATAAAACTTGGCCTGTTAGTGGGCTCTGAGGACAGGGTTGATGACCACTGTTGTATTGTACTCCAGGAAATGGATTTTATCGGTAAATCTAAACTGCTTGCTTGTAGGAAATTGCTTTCAAAGTTATTTTCTAGTAAATTTTTTATTCCGCTGCCTATCTCGCTCTGTCCCATATGGTTATTTCTTTGTCCCAATACTGGTGCAATTAACTGATGCATTTTTATTTTCACTTGCCAAATTACACTTGGTGCGGCACATAATGTCGATAAAGCAGAACTTCGGGTATCATTTTTATTGCATAGTTGCATTGTCCAGCCTGGTTAATTGTAAATGTAAACATGCATATTCCATAACCTATGGGACTGCTGTAAAAGTGGGGAATCACTGTTGTAGTTGTACTCTACTACAGTGATCACTGTGGGGTTCCAGGTCCTGTGCAGAGCAGCTGCCTTTCTGTATGGTGTGCACAGGTGGTTGCTTACTTGAAACTGCTGACATTCACAGAACCTTACATTCTTTTTCAGTGAATCAGTGCAATCTCTGATTGTCTAAGGTGGAGGTCGTGACATCACTATCTCCATTCTGTGAATAGCAGTTGTGCTAAGCGAGCCCCTGTGTTAACTAAGAAGGGCAACTGCTTGTACCTGAAGACTGGCTATCACTTTAGCCGAGCTGATTACTGCAGTGATTAAAGTTGAAAAAAACCTGTGCTATAGAGATAGTTATAGATGAAATTAAGTAACAATACTAATGCGTGATTTGGGCTGCTGCTGTAGTGCAAGGTAAAAAACCCTAAGTAAATGAAATGTGAATGTTATACTCAGCGCTGCTCCAATGAACAATAAACAGTATATGATAAAGTGCCTACATAAATATAATCAATATCATAGTATTAACAATATAAAGTGCTCAGTGAAATTTTAGTGCAAATCAAATAAAATGCAATCATCTGAACTCCATCTATATAGTCATATGGTGTGTTGAACTTGTGCAACTTATACAGTTAGGCCCCTTTCACACTTACACGACTTGTCCCACGATTTTTTACTGCAAAATCGTATGACAAGTCATTCTCCATGATTTTCAATGACTACCATTCATATTGGCACGACTAAGTCGTGCCGACTTGAAAGTAGTCCCTGCACTACTTTGGTCCAACTTCTATGCGAGTTGTACTCCATAGACCTCAATGTTAAACCCTGAAGTAGCATGCAAGTTGTGCCTGAATAATATAGACACGACTTCAGCACGACTTTGTAAGCACAAGCCTGGCTCCCTGATCGGGAAAGGAATACTTTTTTTTCCTTTCCCGATGAGCGACAGGCAGTGCTGACAGCTGTCTGGTATGAATCCAGAGGGGGAACGCCGTGCCAAGTTTTAAATGAAAAAAACGGCGTGGGTTCCCCCCCAGGGGCATACCAGGCCCTTAGGTCTGGTATGGATTGTAAGGGGAACCCCCTACGCCGAAAAATCGGCGTGGGGGTCCCCCCAAAATCCATACCAGACCCTTATCCGAGCACGCAGCCCGGCCGGTCAGGAATGGGGGTGGGGACGAGCTAGCGCCCCCCCCCCCCCCTCCTGGACCGTACCAGGCCGCATACCCTCAACATGGGGGGTGGGTGCTTTGGGGCATGGGGGGCGCCCCCCCCCCCACACCAAAGCACCTTGTCCCCATGTTGATGAGGACAAGTGCCTCTTCCCGACAACCCTGGCCGTTGGTTGTCGGGGTCTGCGGGCGGGGGGCTTATCGGAATCTGGGAGCCCCCTTTAATAAGGGGGCCCCCAGATCCCAGCCCCCCACCCTATGTGAATGAGTATGGGGTACATGGTACCCCTACCCATTCACCTAGGGAAAAAAGCGTCAATAAAAAACACAGTACACAGGTATTTAAAATAATTTATTAGGCAGCTCCGGGATCTTCTTCCGACTTCGGGGGTCCTCTTCCGACTTCGGGGGTCTCTCCGGCGTCTCCTCCCGGTGTCCTGATCTTCTGCCGGCTCCTCCGCTTTCTTCTGCAGCTCAATTGCTAGCGGTGGTCCGGACTTCTGTCTTCTGCCTTCTTCTTTTCTTCCAGAGATGTTGACACGACGCTCTCTCCAGCTGGAATGGTCTCTGAACGCTCCGCAACAGACTTATATAGGCGGTGACCCCGCCCCCTTATGAGGTCACTGTCCCGGGGCATGCTGGGACTGTGACGGCATAAGGGGGCGGGGTCACCGCCTATATAAGTCCTTTGCGGAGCGCACAGAGACCATTCTGGCTGGAGAGAGCGTCGTGTCAACATCTCTGGAAGAGAAGAGGGAAGAAGACGATCCAGAGGTCTGGACCACCGCTGGCAAAAGAGCGCCAGAAGATGGCGGTGGAGCCGGCAGAAGATGCGGACACCGGGAGAAGACGCCGGAGAGACCCCCGAAGTCGGAAGAGGACCCCCGAAGTCGGAAGAAGATCCCGGAGCTGCCTAATAAATTATTTTAAATACCTGTGTACTGTGTTTTTTATTGGCGCTTTTTTCCCTAGGTGAATGGGTAGGGGTACCATGTACCCCATACTTATTCACATAGGGTGGGGGGCCGGGATCTGGGGGCCCCCTTATTAAAGGGGGCTCCCAGATTCCGATAAGCCCCCCGCCCGCAGACCCCGACAACCAACGGCCAGGGTTGTCGGGAAGAGGCCCTTGTCCTCATCAACATGGGGACAAGGTGCTTTGGGGTGGGGGGGGCCGCAGGGCGCCCCCCATGCCCCAAAGCACCCACCCCCCATGTTGAGGGTATGCGGCCTGGTACGGTCCAGGAGGGGGGGGGGCGCTAGCTCGTCCCCACCCCCATTCCTGACCGGCCGGGCTACGTGCTCGGATAAGGGTCTGGTATGGATTTTGGGGGGACCCCCACGCCGATTTTTCGGCGTAGGGGGTTCCCCTTACAATCCATACCAGACCTAAGGGCCCGGTATGCCCCTGGGGGGGAACCCACGCCAGTTTTTTTTTTTATTTAAAACTTGGCGTGGAGTTCCCCCTTATGATTCATACCAACTACTGTATGTTTTCATTTGTTAATGCCAAAAACGTGGCAAAGTAGTACTGCTCCCAAATCGCGGTAAAATCGCTGCAAATCGCGGTAAAATCGCGGCCGCGAAATCACGGTAAAATCGTGCGACTTTGAAGTCGTATAAGTGTGAAAGGAGCCTTAGTGTACATCTTGGTGACACTCTATGCTCCCCTCTTGGGTCCGCACTTGCCAACAATTTTTGAATGCGCCTGATGTTAAGATTGAAATATCGCCTCCCATCAATGACTAGGACTGCTGGGTAGAGGAGCGCATCTTCACTGGCCTCACGATTCGATTACGATTATCATGTCAACGATTCGATTCCGCGATGCATCACGATTACTGTGCCCGGTTTTCATAAAAAAAATTCAAGCAGTCAAGAGAACTCAATTTTCTTATGTTATATGTTCTTAAAAAAAAAAAAAGACAACACTTCCTGCATGCAGCAAAGTCTAAACACAGCAGACATCAACTTAGAGTTCCAGGCCCCCCCTCAAAAAAAAATACTAGAGGAGATGGTCAGAGACTGCAGACATGATACAGGAGATGGTCAGAGACTGCAGACATGATACAGGAGATGTTCAGAGACTGCAGACATGATACAGGAGATGGTCAGAGACTGCAGACATGATACAGGAGATGGTCAGAGACTGCAGACATGATACAGGAGATGGTCAGAGACTGCAGACATGATACAGGAGATGGTCAGAGACTGCAGACATGATACAGGAGATGGTCAGAGACTGCAGACATGATACAGGAGATGGTCAGAGACTGCAGACATGATACAGGAGATGGTCAGAGACTGCAGACGTGATACAGGAGATGGTCAGAGACTGCAGACGTGATACAGGAGATGGTCAGAGACTGCAGACGTGATACAGGAGATGGTCAGAGACTGCAGACGTGATACAGGAGATGGTCAGAGACTGCAGACGTGATACAGGAGATGGTCAGAGACTGCAGACGTGATACAGGAGATGGTCAGAGACTGCAGACGTGATACAGGAGATGGTCAGAGACTGCAGACGTGATACAGGAGATGGTCAGAGACTGCAGACGTGATACAGGAGATGGTCAGAGACTGCAGACGTGATACAGGAGATGGTCAGAGACTGCAGACGTGATACAGGCGATGGTCAGAGACTGCAGACGTGATACAGGAGATGGTCAGAGACTGCAGACGTGATACAGGCGATGGTCAGAGACTGCAGACGTGATACAGGCGATGGTCAGAGACTGCAGACGTGATACAGGCGATGGTCAGAGACTGCAGACGTGATACAGGCTATGGTCAGAGACTGCAGACGTGATACAGGCTATGGTCAGAGACTGCAGACGTGATACAGGCGATGGTCAGAGACTGCAGACGTGATACAGGCGATGGTCAGAGACTGCAGACGTGATACAGGCGATGGTCAGAGACTGCAGACGTGATACAGGCGATGGTCAGAGACTGCAGACGTGATACAGGCGATGGTCAGAGACTGCAGACGTGATACAGGAGATGGTCAGAGACTGCAGACGTGATACAGGAGATGGTCAGAGACTGCAGACGTGATACAGGAGATGGTCAGAGACTGCAGACGTGATACAGGAGATGGTCAGAGACTGCAGACGTGATACAGGAGATGGTCAGAGACTGCAGACGTGATACAGGAGATGGTCAGAGACTGCAGACGTGATACAGGAGATGGTCAGAGACTGCAGACGTGATACAGGAGATGGTCAGAGACTGCAGACGTGATACAGGAGATGGTCAGAGACTGCAGACGTGATACAGGAGATGGTCAGAGACTGCAGACGTGATACAGGAGATGGTCAGAGACTGCAGACGTGATACAGGAGATGGTCAGAGACTGCAGACGTGATACAGGAGATGGTCAGAGACTGCAGACGTGATACAGGAGATGGTCAGAGACTGCAGACGTGATACAGGAGATGGTCAGAGACTGCAGACGTGATACAGGAGATGGTCAGAGACTGCAGACGTGATACAGGAGATGGTCAGAGACTGCAGACGTGATACAGGAGATGGTCAGAGACTGCAGACGTGATACAGGAGATGGTCAGAGACTGCAGACGTGATACAGGAGATGGTCAGAGACTGCAGACGTGATACAGGAGATGGTCAGAGACTGCAGACGTGATACAGGAGATGGTCAGAGACTGCAGACGTGATGCGCCAAGTAGCCAGCACTAGGTTCTAATGTGCCGCTGCTGCCATGGAGACAGAGGCCAGTGGTGCCAGGACAGCAACCCTGGTTGTTCGCCCACTGGTCCACTATCGGAGGATTCCCCCATCCACCTGGAATGTGTAGATGGGGGAATTGGATCATATTTTTTTTTCCAGTGTAATGTCCAAACGAAAAAAAAACAATCAATATATGGGCTGCATAAGTGGCTTAGTGCTAACTGGATCTTGGAAGAACAGAGCGGGGGAGGGAGATAAAGGGACAGTTCAGTAATCAATGTGTAATGAAAAATGCAATGCTCACTCATTCAGGGATGAGGCTACAAGCTTGGAATGTGGAGCTGCTGACGTTGTTCATATCTCCCGCGCAAACCCCCCCCCCTCTCGGCTCCACAGCTGTACATCGGAATAGGAGAGTGGGCGGACTGGGCAGACACAGGGAGAACAGGGGCGAGAGGAGGAGGAGGGGCTGCTGTATGCATCGTTCATCTCCCGTCCGTTGCTGGGAGGGGGAGTGAACTTTGCTGGGCTGTGTAAGACGGGTGTCAGAGACACTCCGCTCAGCTGCAGCCACCGGCCCCTAAATGTACACACTGATTCTCCTGTCCTACGAACGGGAGAAATCAGTATGTTTTCTCCAACTGTCATTGCATGGGCCCCCCCACAGTGCAGGATCTCCAGGTCCCAGTCGCAAGTGCGACTTCGGCAACCCTGATTGTTCCGCCACTGCCCTTATCCCACGAATGTGATGACAGCTAGTGATCTGTCTCACAGCTCCGTGCGGCTCTGCTCCCGCCCATCAAAATGAGGGGTCACTGTCCACAGGTACAAATCCTTAAGAGGAGGAGAGCCTGGGTGGGGGCAGCATGCTGAGGCTACATCATCCATTAACAGGGGAACGGGCCAGGCTCAGGCAGCCGATCGGTGCAAAGACACTGCTGTTCGGGGGGAGGAGGTGAGCAGGAATGACGTCATGCATAATCGATTACGCTGGCTACCGCATCGATGCCCAATCAGGAAGGGCAGAATTGTGATGCATCAATGCGGCGATCATTTTAAACACCCCTACTGCTGGGTATATTCTGTGTGTTGGTGAAAATATCACCTTTCTTCCACCGATATTAAAGACGTCAGGTATATCCTATATCCAGATATGGCTATCGCCTTCCCAACTTTCCCGGTGATCAAATATCCATATTAGACGTGTGGAAATGAAGAGAAAAGGACATATAGTATAATACTGCTAAATTTATTCATAAAAAGCCAAAATCAATGCTTACATCAAACTTTTAAAAAGAGGTGCAAATGCCGCATTGGCATGCAAAAAACCATCACACCCACCACTTTATGTATGTGTGTGTGTTTAATTACAGCATATACACAATGAAAATAGAAGAGAACCCACAATCTAGAGAATCGGTCCCTTATACTCAAACGCTCACACCCAGTTTGCCAGCTACGGGGGGAAGGAATAACATGGGAGGGAATGGGTATGAACTAAGATATCTCCTAAAAAGTACACGTTAGAGATATTTACACTACTCCTAGGTAAGCCTTATTATAGGCTTGCCTATAAGTAAAAGTCAGAAATGGGAGTTTACTTCCACTTTAATATTGTGCACACCCTTGAAATCGCTAAAAACTGTGGAACCTAAAATTGGCCTTAGGCAGTGCCTAAAAGTCTTTACAGATTTTCAGTTTAGAGTCTACCATGAATTATGACCCTAAAATGATCGCTTTTACAGATGTTTGTGGCCATATCTCACATGCAGTGGCATAGTCTGTTTTACACATGCTCACCCTACGCTGAAAGTCTTGCCAATATTAAAGAGCATGTTTGCAGTAGCAGCTATGAGCTTTCTTTAACCCCTTGTATATTGCACAGTTTATAAAATTGCATTGGTATGCAGACCGTAAAAGGGGTTTTATATTCACGGCATGCTTTCATGTTATATCGGCATTGTTACAGCAATACAACAATGGTAAGCTCACTTGAAAATTCTACATTCATGTTGAGTGCTGCCTGTTTGCTGGCCATCTTTCTACAACTTCTTGGATCCCCAACATCAGGGTGGATTTTATTTAAATCAAGTTTATTTAAATCAAGTTTATTTAAATTATGATTTAAATCAACTCTATTTAAATCATAATTTTAAAGAGCAACTAATTTTCTGTTCCGCAGCAGCTCATCCTCTGACCCCTTGTTGACTCACCGACAGTCCCATTCACTTTAATGGGACAGCTGATGATATGGCAGTGACACATCAAGGTGAGGGATGTGGCGGCAGCAAATGAGTAGATGCCCGCTTACAGGCGCTGCTGTGATGGATCTGAAATGACAGGTGCTATTTAAATGTAGGACTTATTCTTGCTGGTAGTTAGAATCTTTAACCACTTCAGCCCCGGAAGAATTTACCCCCTTCCTGATCAGAGCACTTTTTGCGATTCGGCACTGCGTCGCTTTAACTGACAATTGCGTGGTCGTGCGACATGGCTCACTAACAAAATTGACGTGATTTTTTCCTCACAAATGGCGCTTTCTTTTGGTGGTATTTGATCGCCTCTGCGGTTTTTATTTTTTGCGCTATAAACAAAAAAAGTGACAATTTTGAAAAAAACGCATTATTACATTTTTGCTATAATAAATAACCCCAAAAAATATTTAAAAAAAAAATTTTTCCCCTCATTTTAGGCCAATACGTATTCTTCTACATATTTTTGTTAAAAAAAAAATCGCAATAAGCGTTTGGTTTGCGCAAAAGTTATAGCTTTTAAAAAATAGGGGATAGTTTTATGGCATTTTTATTATTTTTTTTTTTTTACTAGTAATGGCGGCGATCAGCGATTTTTGTGATTGCGACATTATGGCGGACACATTGGACATTTTTTACACATTTTTGGGACCATTGTCATTTATATAGCAATCGGTGCTATACAAATGCATTGATTCCTGTGTAAATGACACTGGCAGTGAAGGGGTTAACCACTAGAGGGCAGTGTAAGGGTTAAGTATGTCCTGGGGAGTGTATCTAACTGTGGGGGGGGGCGTGGCTACATGTGACACATCACTGATCTCTGCTCCCGATCACAGGGAGCAGAGATCAGTGACACTGTCACTAGGCAGAACGGGGAGATGCTTGTTTACATTAGCATCTCCCCGTTCGTCCTCTCCATGAGGCGTTCGCGGGTATCCCCACGGCGATTGAGTCCGCGGGACCCATGATTGACTCGCGGAGCTCCCGGCCGGCGCGCACAGAACGGCGCGGCGGCAAATTTAAAGGGACGTACGGGTACGCCCATTTGCCCAGTCGTGCCATTCTGCCGATGTGCGTCGGGAACTGGTTAATATTTGCAAACAAAATTAAGGTTTCCTATTTAGAATATTAAGCTGTCATTTTAGTAAAATGACAGTTTGTAGTGTACATAAATTTGCAAAATAGGATAAAGGAATATTCCGAAACCTGTTTTATCTTATGGTTACTGTGAAATTGTGTGAATGCATCAATGCAGTGCATGTTATCTCAGCTTGCAAAATTTGGATTCGTTGAATGGGTTTACCAAAAATGTAAATATTGCAGAATATACAGCCTCATGCTACATAAACTCCATTTCATGCTGAATAAACTAAATTCTGAATGTATCCTAAATAGAAAGTTATCTTTAGATTTTTACTCTAAAACATGTTATTAAAATACATTTGATAAAAAAATCAGATTTTTTTTAATCGTTTTTATCCACCCTGCCCAGCATGCTTTGCAGTGTCCCCTGTGATATTTTACTTTGACTTCCTAAGGACTTTATATCCCATGATACCTTACTGCCTGTCTGCAGCAATTCCTGTACTTGACTGTACCTCCCGAAACTTCCTCTTCAGCACCTCTAAAATTCAGAAGGCAGGTTCTATGGACTTTGTGACAATTGACCCTTAAGGCTTAAATAACATTTGTCACTGAATTTCAGGAAGTAAATATGTGGGGATCTTCACAAAGTAAGTTTACAAACCTGCTATGTTACCGTTTTAAGAGTGAGAGATGGAAATGGATGAAATGTAATATGCATGTCTGCATTTAATCGCAAATTACTGCAGCACAGTGCTATGCTGTGTTTCAGTGTGAATAGGATACACAGAAAACAATTGTTTTCTGTGTTTCCTAGTGGTAAATGGAGTTTTACAGTGCGTAAAAATGCTGGTCACCAGACTACAGTAGTGTGAATTGGCCCTCAAGCTTAGTAGTTTTAAAATACAGGGCACAGTAGAAGGTATAAAAAAATAAACATACATTAACAAATGGTAGTAAGACTGGCTGTGGTAGCAGCCTAACTGTGCCTGCACAAACACATTTTGCACGTAATCTGCTTCATGCTGGCTGTGCACATTTTCAGCCATTTTTAATCTTTACCTAAGCATCACAATAGCGGCAAATTGCGGAATGCCCGTGCGTTCCCGGTTGATTTTAATAGCACCCCAAACGCGGCGCGATTTTACCGCGACAATCGTGGTAAAAACGCCTGAACTGAATCAAAAAGAGCTTCCGTTGGGCGACTGGCTTACCGCAATTCTATTTGCGTGTTTTTACCGCGATTGTCGCCCCCATACACGGGGATTTAAACAGAGCATTAATGGTTTAAGATGTTCAGAAGTGACTTTAGATGGTAGGATACCTAGATCCATTTGGTAGTTTGTGCTGAGAAGCTTAAAGTGGTTGTAAAGGCACAAGTTTTTTTTCCTTAATGCATTCCATGTGCAGCAGCACTCCTCAGCCCCTCTAAATACTTACCTGAGCCCCATCTCGATCCAGCAATGTGGTTGAGTGTCTCGGCCGTCTGGGACTCTCCTTTCTGATTGGCTGAGACAGCAGCAGCGCCATTGGCTTCCGCTGCTTTCAATCGAAGACAGTTAGCCAGTGAGGAGAGAGGGGGGGCATGCCTGAACCACAGCTTTGTGTCTGAATGGACACAGGGAGCTGTGGCTTGGCTCGGGTGCCCCACAGTAAGCTGCTTGCTGTGGGGGAACTTGACGGGGGAGGGGACAGGAGCGCTGGCGAGGGACCAGAGAAGGGGAGGATCTGGGCTGCTCTGTGCAAAACCAACAGCACAGAGCAGGTAAGTATAATATGTTTATTTTTAAAGAAGGAGACTTTAGTATCAATTTAAACTGGATGAAGTTGTCTGAACATTGCTGTGTGACTGGCAGAGCCAAAATGTCTGGAAATGACTTTCAAGATTTGTTTTTCTTTGCATTTTACAAGTGTTATCTAATATCGCGTGTTTAACAGTATGCAGATTGAATGTGTGTGTTTCTACCTACAAGTAGCTTTAAATGTACTGCCTAACTCCCTTTCAACATTAAACTTGTCATTAATTTTTTTGTCTTTCATGCAGTGGGCGACTGTCACATTTCATCTTCCTCATCATGTGTTAAAGTCTGTGACTGGTGCCATTGTAAATGAGTTGAAGAAAATAAATCAAAACATTGCTGCACTGCCTGTAGCCTCTTCTATTATGGACAGACTGTCTTATCTGCTACCTAGTGCCAGGCCAGAGCTTGGTGTTGGGCCTGGTCGGTCTGTAGATCGGTATGTATTTTTTTTTTTTTTTCTAGAAAATAATTGCTGTCTTAATGCATCCACTGTTATAACATATTTTTAAAAAATGATTTGTATTTGTGATTTTATGTTAAAAAGTAGTACACATATGATGATGGACCAACAGATCATAACTTGTTGAATAAGACTGGCTTAACCACTTCAGCCCTGGAAGAATCGGCCTCTTAATGACCAGAGCACTTTTAACAATTTGGCACTGCGCTGCTTTAAGTGGTAATTGCGCGGTCATGCAATGCTGTACCCAAACTCAATTTCTCTCCTCCTTACCCCACAAATGGAGGTTTCTTTTGATGGTCTACAAACTAGGGTACATTTTCTGGAATTTACGCAGCTTTTAGTTTGACTGCCTGTCATTTCTTGAGGTGCTAAAGTGGCAGGGCAGTGCAAAACCCCCCCCCCCCCCCCCCATGACCCCATTTTGGAAAGTATACACCCCAAGGAAATTGCTGGGAGGCATGTTGAGTATTTTGCAGATCTCGCTTTGTCACAGTTTTGAAAATTGAAAGAAAAAAATAAATTTTCCTTTTTTTTTCTTTCTACATTTTCAAAAACAGCTGTAAAATACTCACCATGCCTCTTAGCAAATACCTTGAGGTGTCTACTTTCCAAAATGGGTTCGTTTGGGGAGGTGGGGTTTTGTGCTATCGACATATCAGGGCCTCCGTAACCGTGACAGGTAGTGAGGAGTAAATTTTACGCCCTTAGAAAGCCTGAAGGCGGTGATTGGTTTTTGGGGTCCTGTACGCGGCTAGAGTCCCAAAAAGCCTCACACGTGGTATCCCCATACTCAGGAGAAGCAGCAGAATGTATTTTGGGGTGTAATTCTACATATAACCATGCCATGTTTGAACAATATATCATTTAGTGACAACTTTGTGTGTAAAAAAAAAAAAATTGTAATTTTACCGAAACTTGTGGCAAAAATATAAAATATTCCATTGATTCGACATGCCTATCTGCAAATAGCTTGGGGTGTCTACTTACCAAAAAGGGGTCATTTGGGAGGGGGGGTTTGGTCCTGGCTTTTTATGCACAACATTAGAAGCTTCTGTCACACATCATCCTCTCTTCTAACCGCTTGAAGACCAAGCCCTTTCTGACACTTTTTGTTTACATGAAAAAATATTTTTTTCTAGAAAATGACTTTGAACCCCCAAACATTATATATTTTTTTTAAGCTAAGGCCCTACAGATTAAAATGGTGGGTGTTGAAATTTTAATGCACTAAAACACACTATATTGCCCAAATGTTTGATGAAATAAAAAAAGATGATCTTATGCCGAGTACATGGATACCAAACACGACCTGCTTTAAAATTGCGCACAAGCGTGCAGTGGCGACAAACTACATACGTTTTTAAAAGCCTTTACAGGTTACCACTTTAGATTTACAGAGGGGTCTACTGCTAAATTTACTGCTCTCAACCTAAAATTTGCGGCGATACCTCACATGCATGGTGAAATTGCTGTTTACATACGACACAAGACCGACGCTTGCGTTCGCTTTTGCGTGTGGGCATAGGGGACGGGTGCTTATTTTTTACATTTTTTTATTTTTATTATTATTTCAGGGAATGTAAATATCCCCTATGATAGCAATAGGTAGTGACAGATACTCCTTTTTTTTTTTTTTTTAAATTGGACCCTAGATCCTCTGCCCTCAAAGCATCTGGCCACACAAAGATCGGTGTGATAAAATGCTTAACCAATTTCCCAATGGCGCTGTTTATATCCGGCGAAACCTAAGTCATGAAATGCTCATAGCTTCTGGTTTCTTAGTCCATAGAGATGATTGGAGCTGTTCTGGTCTCCGATCAGCTCTATGGTCAGCCAGAAACCTTGGAGGGGGGGGGGAGGGGTAGAGGAAAACGTTCCTTGCTTTCACATGAATGCCAACTGCTGGCTGAAAAGAATGATAGCAAGATGATACCTAAACCCGCAGGCATCATTCTGGTATAACCACTCAAAGTCCAGCAACATATCATTACGTTGCTGGTCCTTGTTGGGCATATATTGTAATGTTCTTTTTTTTTTTTTTTTTTTTTTTTTTTCCACGCAGCCTGTGGGCTGAACGAAAAAGAGATTGGTGGGTATGCCCACCATTAAAATACCGCCCTTCATCCACCCACTTCTAATGGGCATACATGAACCATTTTTACTTTACTTTTTTTTTTTTAATTGTAGTGGTGAAATCGCCTCCTACAGCACTGGAGTCGCTGATTTACGTATTGTGAGAGCAAACGCCGTTGCTGTCAAGATAAATAAATCAGTTCTGCAGCTGAATGACGTAATTGAAAAGCAAACAACGGTAACAATAAAACATTAACGCAATAAAACAAATTATTTTTTATTTTTTTTGCAATCTGTGCCTTAAAAATATATGCCAAAGCATGGGGGGCAGTCCGCCCCTAATGTTAGGAGCAAATCGTTCCTCCATCCCTGCCCCTATGCTTTGGCACATATGCTCTTTTTTTTTTTTTTTTTTCTTTTTAACTGTGGTGGTGAAATCACCTTCTACGGCATTGGAGTCGCGGCTTTACGCATCGTGGGAGCAAACGCTGTTGCTGTCAGAATAATTAAATCCGTGCTACATCTGAATGGCGTACCTGCTAAGCAAATGATGGTTAACAAGAAAACAAAGTAACATTACAGTATAACAGTAAGACATGCATACCTGCAAATACAATAAAACAGTAAAAATAAAACATTTACAGTTCTAAAATACAATAACAATAGAGAGCGGACAATGTAGAGCGAACATGAGAGAGAACAATAGAGAAGAAAAATAAACGACAACTCTTTTTGGCTTTTTAATCTTTTTATTAATTTTTTTTGTACTTTATATAAATATTTTTTTTGTACTTTATATAAACTGTAAACGTTCCAGATTAGAGTCTCCCAAAATGTGATGGCCATCTCATCTTTCGAGACCCTGTGTAAGAATGCCTTAGGAGTGTGTAGTGCTGTACCCTACGCTAATACTCCACTAGTGTGTGGTAGCTTTTGAAACGGTCACAGAGACCAGATTGGTCAGGACAGAAGGGACAATAAAAGCGGGTGTCGCGTTTTCTGCAGAGCCGACATCTTCTTTGGGGTGTTCTTTTGGCAGGGGTACCAGGGAGGACATACGGAAAATGCCTCTTATACAGCTGGCTCACTGCATTTGTGCTGGGAAGTTGGGCTACAGCACCGTCTGGAAACAGAAGGGCTGTGATCTCTTCCTGGAATTTTTGGAAGCATCCAATTCGTCCTGACGTTTTGTATAGCACATAAGCGTTCAGCAGAGCCAATTTGAATAAATATACAGACACTTTTTTTATACCAGCGTCTGGCCTTACGAGCAATTAGGTACAGCGCCAACATCTGGTCTTTGAGGTCCACCCCTCTCATGTTAAGGTTGTATTCATGGACACAGAGGGGCTTCTCCACAGCACTAGTCGCCGTTGGAATTCGCCGTTGGAATTTGGACTGTCGTATCTGCGTGATGGGATGACAGAACGAAAACATCCTGATTTTATCCCTCCACTTCACTACGAGTAAATTATTACATCTCAAGCAGGCTCTCTCCCCCCGTCTAAGTCAGGACTCTCCAAGCCATTGAGGGAAGCCCTAGCGATTGGATTGCATGCGCAAATTCCACAATCAAAAATGTGACTAAAAAGGGGCACGCTTGTGTAATAATTGTCCACGTACAAGTGGTACCCCTTTCCGAATAAGGGTGACACCATGTCCCACACAATCTTGCCAGCGCTCCCTATGTAGTCTGCGCAGTTCTCTGGCTCCACGTGACGATCTCTTTCCTCGTAAACCATAAAACTATATGTATAGCCTGTTGCCCTGTCACAAAGCTTATACGTCTTAACCCCATATCTGGCACGCTTGCTGGGATGATACTATTTGATAGACAAGCGGCCAGAAAATGTAATTGGGGACTCATCAACGCAGACAACTTGATCGGGAGTAAACAAGGCTGCAAACTGTTGGTTGAAGTGGTTTACGAGGGGCAGAATTTTGTGGAGCTGATCAAATCCAGGGTCACCCCGAGTTCATTGTTGTTGAAGTGCATAAATCGCAAGATCTGCTCGTGCTGTGTCCTGGTCATGCAAGCAGAGAACACGGGCATATGATGAATTGGGTCAGTGGACCCATGAGGAGGAACAAGCCCAGGAAGGTCTTAAATTCAAAAACCGTAATAGGTTTCTAATCTCTGGCAAGGGCCAACTGGGGATTAGCGGCAATAAAATGACCAGCCTACAAATTGCTTTGGTCCACAATGGATCTATAGAGATCTTCCGTGAAAAATGGCGAATAAAAATCAAGTGATGTAAAATCAACTATTTCCTCCTGAATCCTAGGTTGGCTAGTGAATAGGGGAAGTATGGGTGCTGCAGAAGTGGTGGGCTCCCAATTCACATTGGCAAATGCAGTAGGAAAGGGCACTATGGGCTCGACGGGACTGTGTTCGTCTTCTTGGTGACTGCGGGACACTAGTGCTAGCCACCGCACCAGCTTGAACTGCACTTATGGGACTCCCCACGTCACCAAGTGTTACTGCAGTACTGGATTTACGACCAGGATGTACTAGGCCCCTAGTGCTTGCCAGTTCACCAGAAGGATGAGCAGCACTAGTACTGGCTCTCTGCTCCATATGAGAGCCCTGCGGTTCTTGCACCTCAACAGCAGAAGAACTGAGTCGGGTACGCCTGACCTCGGCCAGGACACCTACATCGTCAGCACTATCTGTCAGGGTGCTGCTACTGCCTACTGGTTCGTATTATGAGCCTGAATCTGACAGATGAGTGACTTCCTCTTCACTCATCTGTCATGCTCAGAAGCGTGTAGGCCTGACAGTGATCGATTGATACTACACTTGGGTGGGCTGGGCGGAGGAGCTTAAAGCAGGTGCTAACAGGTATTTTTGCTGATTTTTTTTTTTTGGGAACCCTAAACTACTGCAGGCCCTAGTATAGATCTGATCAGATCAAATATATTGATATGTTCAGACACTATACTAAGGGGGAGGTGTATGGTGCGTGCGTGGGTGTTAATGCTACTGCCACTAATATGATGCTGCCTGAGGCTGACGCGGAACTGATGTCACCCGTCGGGTGATCATGGGGTTAACTTTATTCAGCAATATATGGCGGGTACCCTGACGCTATAAATACCTGACTGTGACGGTAACTAGCTAACTACACACTGACGGGGTGATCAAAGGGTTAAACTTTTATTAGGGGGGTCCCTAGACCTATCTGGGCCTACTACAAAGTACCCTAATGCTGATTAATGTCACAAATGACACCAGTACAGTGATCAAAGAAAAATATGAAAACTGCACTTGGTGACACTGTGACAGGCAGTTAAGGGGTTAACTGGGGGGGGGGGCGATCGGGGAGTGAAAAGTGTGCCTATGTGTATTGTGTCAGTGTAGTGTTGGTGCAACTCAAGTTTGGATGTCCTCTCTCCTCTCTGGAACGGGAAAGAATTCCAGAGAGGGAGATGACATCACTTCCCCTGCCTGTGTTTACACTTACAGGCAGGGGACACTCTCCCATTCGCAAGAACCGATCACCAGGTCCAGGCTATAAATCATTGGCCTGGCCTGGAGACTGGTTCTGAAGCGAATCCGATCGCCGTGGCCGCTCGCCAGACGTACAGCTACGACGCTTCGCCCATGAGAGCCAACCTGCTGCAGTATAACTGACGGCTGGTCCGGAACCAGTTAAAGTAATTCTCACCTCCCTACTGTGCTTCAATCTGTGTTTACAGTGCTGCTTTAAGACAACTGTACCCTTGTTTTAAAATGAATTTTGGAATGACTAAATGCAACACTTATTGTAATATCTAATATAAAGCTTAACCACTTCCCGCCCGGCCTATAGCAGAATGATGGCCGAGCGGTGGTTCAGTTAACCTGACTGGGCATCATATGACGTCCTTCAGGATAACAGCTGCCGTGCGCCCGTTGGGGGTGCACATCGCGATGATTGGTGGTGCGGTGTGTCCGTCTGACACACCGCTACACCGATCTCGGTAAAGAGCCTCCAACAGAGGCTCTTTACCACGTGATCAGCCGTGTCCAATCACGGCTGATCACAATGTAAACAGGAAGAGCCAGTGATCGGCTTTTCCTCACTCGCGTCTGACAGACGTCAGTAGAGGAGAGCCAATCGGCCGCTCTCTTGACAAGCGGGGGTCTGCACTGATTGTTTATCAGCGCAGCCTCCCCACGGATGCCCACCCAGGACCACCATTATCCCGCCCAGGACCACCAGGGAAGGGGGCAACATTTGGATGGCCAGGTATATACACCATGGCCATCCACATATGAAAAAATTTGCACAATACATGCCAATCACTGCCCACAAATGGGCACGGTCTGGCAACATTATGGTCCAACTAAAAAAAGTGATGCCCAACCGTGCCCCCCATCAGTGTCATCAGTGCCACCCATCGGTGCCCACCCATCGGTGCCGCCTATCGGTGCCACCTCATCAGTGCAGCCATTATCAGTGCCCGTCATTGAAGAAGAGAAAAAATTTAGCTAACTTTTTTTTTTTCTTTTTTTTTCCCCTAAATTTTCGGTCTTTTTTTATTTGTCGCGCAAAAAGTAAAAATCGCAGAGGTGATCAAATACCACTAAAAGAAAGCTCTATTTATGGCAACAAAGTGATAAATTTGTTTGGGTACAGTGTAGAATGACCACGCAATTGTCATTCAAATTGCGACAGCGCTGAAAGGGGGAAATTGGCTTGGCAGGAAGGTGTGAAAGTGCCCAGTATTGAAGTATTTAAAGTGGTCTTAAACCCAATCATCATTCGATTTGGTGGCTGCATTAGTTTTTTTACTTTTATTTTTATTTCCCCTCTATTTTCACCTGGTGATCTGACCAGTACCACACCTCCTGTATTAGAGAGTCACCACTCTGAGAGAATGAGCATAGGAGGCACAGCAGTATTACTGGTGTGGGAGGGGAAGGGTAGTGTTTAATGTATTAATAGATTTAATCACCCGAACAAACTGAAGCCAAACTCCAGTTACGCTTTAGGCCTCATGCACACTGGACGTTATAAAAACGTCAGTAGCATAAGCTGTAGCTGTAGAATGAGCAGCGTCTTTGCAGTAGTGTTTTTCGGCGTGTTTTAGCTGTGGTTTTTTTTTTTTTTTTTTTTTAAACACTACTCCCATAAAGCTTCTGGCTCAAATGCTGATTAACGCAGATTATCTGTATTTTTCAGCTTTTTTTGTGTTTTTTAAGCTTTTATCAGAGTAGAAAAACTCCCCTCAAAACCAACTATTTTTATTTTTTTTGCCCCACCCCTCCCCCCAGCCAGAAGGCACACCTGACAAAAAACGCTGATAACAGCTTGTGTGCATGCACACATAGGATAACTTGCTGGGGAGTTTATTGGCTACAGAAAATTAACGTCTGAAGAACAGCAGCCGTAAAAAAAAAAAAAAACAGCAGCCGTAAAAACGCCCAGTGTGCATGAGGCCTTATAGTCAGAGCAAACTGTTTTTTCTTTTGGGATAAAGGTTTTGCACGAAAAAAATAAGCGGATCATTTTAACCACTTCAGTGCTAGACACTTTTACCCCCTTCCTCCCCAGGTCAATTTTCAACTTTCAGCGCTGTCACACTTTGACAATTGTGCAGTCGCGCAATACTTTACCCAAATGAGATGACATTTTTTCGTATTTTTTTCCCCCCTCAAATAGGGTGGTATTTGATCACCCCTGCGTTTTTATTTTTTTTTTAATTTTTTGCGCTGTAAACAAAAGAGCGACATTTTAAAGACTTTTTTCCTTTTTGCTGTAATATCCTTTTTTTTTTTTTTTTTTTTTTTTTTAAAGCAATTTTTTTCCTCAGTTTAGGCTAAGTATTCTTCTACATATTTTTGGTAAAAAAAAAAAAAATCGCAATAAGCGTATATAGATTGGTTTGCACAAAAGTTATAGCGTCTACAAAATAGGGGATAGATTTATGGCATTTTGTGTGTGGTTTTTTTTTTTTTTTTTTACTAGTAATGGCGGTGATCAGCGATT
Source organism: Lithobates septentrionalis (assembly GCA_037952835.1). NCBI lineage: Eukaryota > Metazoa > Chordata > Amphibia > Anura > Ranidae > Lithobates > Lithobates septentrionalis. Next base: position 1,577,725 of record JBBDGP010000939.1, on the reverse strand, counting down.
TTTCTCAGGACTTCGATATTGCGGCGGACAGATCGGACACTTGACACATTTTTGGGACCAGAGACAATTATACAGCGATCAGTGCTATAAAAATGCACTGATTACTGTATAAATGTCACTGGCAGGGAAGGGGTTAACTGAGTTCCCTCGTGTGTGATAACTGTGTGTGTGGGGGGGGGGGGGGGGTTTGGGACTGATTAGGAGGAGAGAGATCGGTGTTCGTACTTGGTATGAACACATGATCTGTCTCCTCCCCTGAGAGAACTGGGATCTGTGTGTTTACACACACAGATCCCAGTTCTCGCTCTGTCACGAGCGATCGCGGATGGCCGACGGTCATCGTGCGAGCTGTGGGCGGGCCTCCGGCGCCTCCTCGTGGTTAAAAGGCGAACCGACAAAGTGATGCCGTTTCGCCCACTCGTGCCGTTGTGCCGCAGTAGAACTGGTTAATTACCACTGGGTGTTATTTCTTTTTTGCTAAATAAACAAAAAAGACTGAAAATGTTGCAGACAAAAAATGTTTTTTTCTTTGTTTCTGTTGTAAAAATTTTGCAAAAATTTAGGCCAAATGCCTGCTGTCACAAGAAGGGGGGGGGGGGGGGTAGCAGCGGCTAGAACATGTTACATGTTCCATCCTAAATACAGGTGGAACATGTTCTAAAGGTTAAATTAGCCTTTAAGTTCCATGAGCTGCTGCTGCCTCTCTGGTGTAGTTTGAATTACAGGCAGTTTTTCTGAAAATGCTGCCTTGGAGATCCTTTTTTACTTTTTACTATGTCCCTGAAATCCATTTTTAGGACACTCCCATCTTCCTCTGACTTTGTCAATGGTACCAATATGCTGCACGACAGCTGAGTGTTTCCCAGCCCCACCTAACAATCTATCCGATCTGCTATGTGCTTAACCTGAGCACCTGGTAATTTGGCTTTCATGGACTTTGACAGATTGCCCTATCTGTCCTTCTTATAGAGTAAAGTCATACCACTGTTCCTGTTGGACTAATGTAATGACAAGAAGGAGGCTCCCATCATCTCATCTAGAGTATGGTGGTCCCATCCCTTTCAAAAGAAATAGAAATATATGCCCCCTAGTTGGGACTTTGAATGGGCCACCAACTCCAAGGTTAGATAAAATTATTCTTTAATATAATATATTAAAATACAAATACAAGAGATCACATGTATGAAAGAATGCACAACATGTGCTACATAAAACAAACCAATGTATTTAGTGAAAACGCATACAATATAAATGCCCAAATGTCTGACGCGTTTCCGGTATCAGGTGTTCCAATACCTTCTTCAGGGTACCCAGGGTTCAGAAAGTTTAGTGTTCAAAATATATATTCTAAAATTGCAAAGAGACACTCAGATGTCACAACAGTCCGAGTATACATATATATCACACAGATAGCAAACCAAACATATCGTTGGACTAATGTAATGGGGATAAATCAACCCAAGATTTGGGATTGCATTTTACACAAATTGAGTTTTTTTGTCTTTTCTTCCTGACTCTATTTTATTTTGAGCACTAGTTGTTTTCTAGCTGTTTGGGATCTCCTGCTCACGGATCACACAGCCCTCGGTGTCCTCTCCTCTTGCTCCCTGGTCACATGGTATCCTCTCCTGTTCCCACTCACTGATTTGTTTCCTCCTCGCTCACCATGCGGCCCCTGGCATCCTTTCCTCCTTTTCCCTATCTCAGGGTCTTTGGAATCTCTTGCTGCAGCTCACACGACTTCAGGCGTCCGCTTCTAATTATTCCGTTTGCTGACCCCCCGTGTTCTTTATTCCTTCTGCTCACAGTGCCCCAGTCACTCAAAGCCCTCAATCACAATGCTCCCAGTTGCTCAGCACCAGTACTGGCAATGCTCCCAGTTACTCAGCCCTCAGGACTCACAATGCTCACAGTCACTCGTTCAGGGTCGGCAGAGCCCCCAGTACACAGAGCTCCAGCGATCCACTCACACTCCTACCGCTACTAATTCAAAGCATCACCGTTCACTGTTGGACTCCCGATGCACTCCTCTGCCACTCTGCTCTGCATGGCTTTTTAGTCAGCTCAGCTCTGCTCCTGCTGCCCAGCCTCATACAGCATTCTCCCTTCCTTACCTCTGTGTCAGCTCTGTTCCCGCTCAGTGTCCTCCCAGCGTATCTGCTCTGGAAGAGGTTCTGCACACAACTGTTGTAAATGGTTGCAGAAGCGGTTTACAAGCTGCCCTTAAATTGTGCCTGTTTCTTTTGGGCTTTAGGATGTTTTAGTGCATTAAATATGAGACTCTAATGTTTAAACTTTTTTTTATCTTAACTTGTAGTATTGAGACTTCCACATGAACCGAGCAAGCACATTTACTGTAATAGGATAGATTCAAGATGTTAATTTACTAGACACTAGAGATCTTTTTTTTTCCCTTGGGCTTTATCTTTTGTTTTTGCAAACTGTATGCTCATAAGCACTTTTTCTTTTTGTAATGTATTCTGTTAGGTCCTTGATGTACAGTGAAGCAAACAGGCGAGAGACCTTCACATCATGGCCTCATGTTGGTTACAGGTGGGCTCAGCCAGATCCCATGGCTCAAGCAGGTTTTTATCATCAGGTAAGATGGTTAAGCAGTTTACACTGTAAACCTCAAACTGCATGGACTAATTGTCTCTCATGCGTGAAGTTTATATACAGTAGGACCTGAGGTGTTGCACAGTAGGGCTACTACAGCGATATGATCCTCATAACCTCTGAACACAAAGCAGCATTTCAGTTGTGATCTCGCAGAACCTTGCCCATTCCAATTGAAGCAGTGCTCCATTTTGCTAAAGTGGTGTAGATGGTAGACCTAATTGAGGTGTAGATTATTTGCTTAGGTTTTGAAGGGTAATAGATGGGTACGCTATCTGAAATTGTTTTGAGATTTTATTTAGAGGGGGTAAAAAAGGCATGAGAATAAATCATGCAATATAATTTGGAAATAGATTTGACTATTCCAATAGTCTGTTCATAGGCTTGGTTGGGGGGGGGGGACTTCAGTGATGTATGAGTAGATATCTTAAATACAATATATAACAGATGCCTATCACTGTTGAATTGCAGTGACAAAAAATAGATAATAGAGTTATGTAGGAGAAGAGTGAGAGAGATTATAGGGGTGGGTAATTGAGGAAGGGGGGATTGATCAGGGGGTGTTGTGGGTCAGCCAGAGGAATGCATCCTGTCTGGTAATGGGTGGTAATCGGTCAAAGCTCAATAGGGTCGGGAGATCCATGGGAGATGTGCCCATTTAAATTGGTCACATGATTCACATGGCTCTGAACTTTCCTCCCTTATTTTTGTTTTGAGCAAACATTTGCTCCGTCAACATAATGTCATTCAGCACTTCAAACCCTTCTCCCAAGGTAGGGATCATTTCTGATTTCTGGTGCTTGGGAATAATCTGTGTCTCGCTTATCAGGAAGAGTCTGAAAATTGATTTTCTTCACAGATCTTATTTTTTATTGATGATGGCTGTCTGTGGGTTGTTGCACTAAGTTGTGACATGGCAATCATGATAGATGGTAAAGGTTGTATTTTTCAGAATGGGTTTTATTGGAGGCAACCCCATCAAATATGAAAGTTGGCTAACTTGGTCTTGATGGCAGCGCCAACATATCTGAGGCAGATAGGAAATTCCTAGCAAGCTTTGTGGAACAGTAGTAACATTTTGTTAAAATGTTGTAGTTCATCCTGGAAAGGGAGCGACTATAAACTCTTCATGCCAATCTTCATCTAAAATATATATTTGACAATCTCTTTCCCTCTGCAATTTGGTTAATCTGAGACAATTGGGTTATGCTGTTGCCTACTGCAGCTGTGTGAACACTAAAAAACAAAAAGTTGTTGGCCAGTAAGGTATAACCCTTCCTTCTCCCAGCATGCTTCAGTTTTTGCTACTGTTTTAAGCTCACCACACAGGTTACAATTTGTTCATATAATCTACTAAGGATTATGTAGTGCAAGGGCCCGCCTAATTCGATGCAAACTGATGGTTATATGAGGTAGGTGCTCATATTACATAATTTTGGTAAAACTAAAGTTGATTGTACAATCTCCCCCACTGTGCTATTGTCTTCTGATGAGGGACTTGTCAACGAACACATTGGTTGCAGCCATTGGCTGCAAATGCTGATCGGATCCTGATCAGCTGCTGGTTTTCCAGCATGCTTGTTCGACAGAACCCGGTCGGGAGCTGTACACATGGGCAAAAAGTCGCCCAGTAGCTGCCGAAACGACAGTTTTTCTGCCCATGTGTAACTAGTGTTAAAGTACAAAAGTCTTTTTATACTTTAACTGCAGCTCAGTTTTAAATAATTCATGTAGTCTATGTAATAAGCCAATGCTCATTTTCATTGTCTTTATAGGTATAAAATTCTACTTTAAATTTAAGAATTTTTATTTATATTTTGACAGCCAGCATCCTCAGGAGATGATCGTGCAATGTGTTTTACTTGTAGCGTATGTTTAGTCTGTTGGGAACCTACTGATGAACCTTGGTAAGTTAAATTTTGGTCTTAAGTTTTATTGTGTTTACTGTTACAATCTTTAATGTGTATTGTCTTGAGCATTTTGCCTGTTTCACTTGTTAAATTTGGTATTAGTGTAAAATTAAATTTTTTTTAATTTATTTTTTTAAGGATATAATTTTTAGAACATCTGATTTTTTTTTTTTTTTTTTTTTTTTTTTTTTTTTCTGTACATGTGGACCTTTTTTCCTCTCCTTTTTTTCTCTCTCGACACACTACAGGAAGTGAGGGAAAATCCAGCGCTGTGTTCACTGGTACAGGTGTCAACACTGCAAAATATTCCTTTACCTCCTGTTCTGATGTCAAATTTTGGGTTTGGCTTTCACTTTCTTGTCCCATTAGAAGTGAGGGTGAGTATCCTCTGCATTTAAAGAGGTTCTGAACCCCTGAAGAAGAAACAAAAAAAACCTGCAAAACAAAAGCTTAATGAGCTAGTATGCATTGCATACTAGCTCATTGTGAAATACTCTACCTTAGAACAATGCCCTGCAGTGCCGCCCGCACTCCACTCCCACGGCCGACATCTCTCACCAGAGTAACTTCCGCCGGCTACGGCATTGTGACTGGCCGAAGCCGCGATGACGTCACTCCCGCACGGGTGCCGCCAGTCATGGCACAGGTACTGAACAAACACAAGGGGCCCGTTTCTTTAGTGCACATACGCCGATGACGTCGGCAGCAGCGCATATACTGAATATCTCCTAAAACTGTGCAAAATTTAGGAGATACTTACAGTACCTACAGGTAAGCCTTATTATAGGCTTACCTGTAGGTACAAGTGGTGTAACAACAGTTTACAACCACTTTAAGATTGTATTGCTCTGTTGAACACAGGTTCTAGTCTTCATATTACTTGACATAACTAAAGTATTTTGGCTGGAATTTCACTTAAAATTATGGTTGTGGAATTTCTTCTGAAGGCAACATCGACACTTGGGCCACGCTTTAAAGCCACATTAATAGAGGTCGACCGATATATCGGCCGATATTTGGCTTTTTTTACTTAATCGGCATCTGCCGATTGTGCTGATAAAAAAAAGCCGATATAACTTCGGGACTTGCAAATGACTTCTGTAATAGAAGTCAATGCAAGTTTCCTGAGGTTATCTGTGGAGAGGATTCTCCCCTCCCTGGGCAGCCTGCCAAATCTGATAAGAAGAAACATTGTATCTTCAGGTTGTTTTTCAATGAGCTGAACTGGTGTGTAGAAGCTCTCAGTTTAACCATTTAAAGACTAAATTTTTTCTGACATTTGTTGCTTACAAGTAAAAATCCTGTATTTTCTGCTAGAAAATCACTTAGAACCCCCAAACATTATATATATTTTTTTTAGCAGAGACCCTAGGGAATAAAATATCGGTTGTTGCAATATTTTATGTCACACGGCATTTGCGCAGCGGTCTTTCAAACGCAATTTTTAAAAAAAAAAAATTAATGAAAAAAAAAAAAAAAAAAAAATAAGCAGTAAAGTTATCCCATTTTTTTTCGTCCAAAAGTTTTGATTACCTGTTTTTGTGTATTTAATATTTAACCACTTCCCGACCGCCTAACGCAGATATACTGCGGCAGAATGGCACGGGCAGGCAGAATCACGTTCCCATACGTGATCTGCCTCCCGCGGGCGCGGGGTCCGATCGGACCCCCCCCCCGGTGCCAGCGGCGGTCGGCATTTGACTGGGAGCGTCGGGAGGCGAGGGGGAGACCATACGATCGTGGTCCCCCCCCTCGCGATCGCTCCCAGCCAATGGGAATCCTCCTCTGCCTGTGTAGTTTCACACAGGCAGAGGATGTGATGTCATCTCTCCTCGGTCTGGCAGTTTCCGTCCCAGCGCCGAGGAGAGAAGACAAGTAAGTGCACACAACACAAACACACACAGTAGAACATGCCAGGCATACTTTACACCCCCGATCGCCCCCCAATCCCCCCCCCCAATCACCCCCCCCCGTCACAAACTGACACCAGCAGTATTTTTTTTTTTTTTTTCTGATTACTGCATGGTGTCAGTTTGTGACAGTTACAGTGTTAGGGCAGTGAGTATTACTCCCCTTTAGGTCTAGAGTACCCCCCTAACCCCCCCTAATAAATTTTGAACCCCTTGATCACCCCCTGTCACCAGTGTCACTAAGCAATCATTTTTCTGATCGCTGTATTAGTGTCGCTGGTGACGCTAGTTAGGGACGTAAATATTTAGGTTCGCCGTCAGCGTTTTATAGCGACAGGGACCCCCATATACTACCTAATGTTTTAACCCCTTGCTTGCCCCCTAGTTAACCCTTTCACCACTGATCACCGTATAACCGTTACGGGTGACGCTGGTTAGTTTATTTTTTTATAGTGTCAGGGCACCCGCCGTTTATTACCGAATAAAGGTTTAGCCCCCTGATCGCCCGGCGGTGATATGCGTCGCCCCAGGCAGCGTCAGATTAGCGCCAGTACCGCTAACACCCACGCACGCACCGTACGCCTCCCTTAGTGGTATAGTATCTGAACGGATCAATATCTGATCAGATCTATACTAGTCCCCAGCAGTTTAGGGTTCCCAAACACGCAGTGTTAGCGGGATCAGCCCAGATAGCTGCTAGCACCTGCGTTTTTCCCCTCCGCCCGGCCCAGCCCAGCCCACCCAAGTGCAGTATCGATCGATCACTGACACTTACAAAACACTAAACGCATAACTGCAGCGTTCGCAGAGTCAGGCCTGATCCCTGCGATCGCTAACAGTTTTTTTTGTAGTGTTTTGGTGAACTGGCAAGCACCAGCGGCCTAGTACACCCCGGTCGTAGTCAAACCAGCACTGCAGTAACACGTGGTGACGTTGCGAGTCCCATAAGTGCAGTTCAAGCTGGTGAGGTGGCAAGCACAAGTAGTGTCCCGCTGCCACCAAAAAGACAAACACAGGCCCGTCATGCCCATAGTGCCCTTCCTGCTGCAATCGCCAATCCTAATTGGGAACCCACCGCTTCTGCAGCGCCCGTACTTCCCCCATTCACATCCCCAACCAAATGCAGTCGGCTGCATGAGAGGCATTTTCTTTATGTCCTCCCGAGTACCCCTACCCAGCGAACCCCCCCAAAAAAGATGCCGTGTCTGCAGCAAGCGCGGATATAGGCGTGACACCCGCTATTATTGTCCCTCCTGTCCTGACAATCCTGGTCTTTGCATTGGTGAATGTTTTGAACGCTACCATTCACTAGTTGAGTATTAGCGTAGGGTACAGCATTGCACAGACTAGGCGCACTTACACAGGGTCTCCCAAGATGCCATCGCATTTTGAGAGACCCGAACCTGGAACCGGTTACAAAAAGTGTAAAAAAAAAAAAAACACATACAAAAATATAAGGAAAGGTCTGCTCGGGCCTGCAGCACACCACTCAGCGCCAGACAGATCAATTGATGTTAAAAGAGAGCAAAACTAGAGACTGAGGGAGATGATAACACTCAGTACTTATGTAGAGTGATCTAAAAGACAGCAGCCGTTTTAAAAAATCATCATAGGACTAAAAACAAATAATAATAGTATACATAAACCAAACAGGTAGACATATACTACAAACAGCGCTAAATGTTGAGCAAAGATAAATATATAAAATCATGCGGCCAACAACGCATAAAAGCAATCAAGTAGAGAGGCAGAGAGTCTGTGAAGTGCTCAGAAAAAAGTCCATCAGTGACAATGCAGTCGTAACTCAGTGTGCGCCTTCCACCGGTCAGCAAATTTTCACCCTGTGTTGACACTCTCCCCCTAGGGGATCGAACTCACCAGATCTGCTAGTTTTAAAAGCCTTCAAGAAAAAGATCTTCCAACACCACTCTCTCAATACCGCTCCTGGGGGTTCAGGAGGGGGGCCACAACTCCAAACAGATAAGAGCCTGTTCCCAAGCTGGCACTCACACACTCACGGCCCACTGTTCTGTCAACAGATCTGGTGAGTACGATCCCCTAGGGGGAGAGTGTCAACACAGGGTTAAAATTTGCTGACCGGTGGAAGGCGCACACTGAGTTACGACTGCATTGTCACTGATGGACTTTTTTCTGAGCACTTCACAGACTCTCTGCCTCTCTACTTGATTGCTTTTATGCGTTGTTGGCCGCATGATTTTATATATTTATCTTTGCTCAACATTTAGCGCTGTTTGTAGTATATGTCTACCTGTTTGGTTTATGTATACTATTATTATTATTTGTTTTTAGACATACAAAAATATATTAAAAAAAAAAAATAGTTGTCGTTTTATTCTCTCTCTCTCTATTCTCTATTGTTCTGCTCTTTTTTACTGTATTCTATTCTGCAATGTTTTATTGTTATGTTTTATCATGTTTGCTTTTCAGGTATGCAATTTTTTATACCTTACTGTTTACTGTGCTTTATTGTTAACCATTTTTTTGTCTTCAGGTACGCCATTCACAACTTTGAGTGGTTATACCAGAATGATGCCTGCAGGTTTAGGTATCATCTTGGTATCATTCTTTTCAGCCAGCGGTCGGCTTTCATGTAAAAGCAATCCTAGCGGCTAATTAGCCTCTAGACTGCTTTTACAAGCAGTGGGAGGGAATGCCCCCCCCCCCCAACGTCTTCCGTGTTTTTCTCTGGCTCTCCTGTCTCAACAGGGAACCTGAAAATGCAGCCGGTGATTCAGCCAGCTGACCATAGAGCTGATCAGAGACCAGAGTGGCTCCAAACATCTCTATGGCCTAAAACCGGAAGCTACGAGCATTTTATGACTTAGATTTCGCCGGATGTAAACAGCGCCATTGGGAAAGCATTTTATCACACCGATCTTGGTGTGGTCAGATGCTTTGAGGGCAGAGGAGAAATCTAGGGTCTAATAGACCCCAATTTTTGCAAAAAAGAGTACCTGTCACTACCTATTGCTATGATAGGGGATATTTACATTCCCTGAGATAACAATAAAAATGATTTAAAAAAAAAAAAATGAAAGGAACAGTTTAAAAATAAGATAAAAAAATAAAGAAAAAAAAAAAAAAAAAAAAAGCACCCCTGTCCCCCCTGCTCTCGCGCTAAGGCGAACGCAAGCGTCGGTCTGGCGTCAAATGTAAACAGCAATTGCACCATGCATGTGAGGTATCACCGCGAACGTCGGATTGAGGGCAGTAATTTTAGCAGTAGACCTCCTCTGTAAATCTAAAGTGGTAACCTGTAAAGGCTTTTAAAGGCTTTTAAAAATGTATTTAGTTTGTCGCCACTGCACGTTTGTGCGCAATTTTAAAGCATGTCATGTTTGGTATCCATGTACTCGGCCTAAGATCATCTTTTTTATTTCATCAAACATTTGGGCAATATAGTGTGTTTTAGTGCATTAAAATGTAAAGTGTGTTTTTTCCCCAAAAAATGCGTTTGAAAAATCGCTGCGCAAATACTGTGTGAAAAAAAAAAAAAGAAGCACCCACCATTTTAATCTGTAGGGCATTTGCTTTAAAAAAAAATATAATGTTTGGGGGTTCAAAGTAATTTTCTTGCAAAAAAAATTTATTTTTTTATGTAAACAGTGTCAGAAAGGGCTTTGTCTTCAAGTGGTTAGAAGAGTGGGTGATGTGTGACATAAGCTTCTAGATGTTGTGCATAAAATGCCAGGACAGTTCAAAACCCCCCTAAATGACCCCATTTTGGAAAGTAGACACCCCAAGCTATTTGCTGAGAGTCATGTTGAGTCCATGGAATATTTTATATTGTGACACAAGTTGCGGGAAGGAGACAATTTTTTTTTTTTTTTTTTGCGCAAAGTTGTCACTAAATGATATATTGCTCAAAAATGCCATGGGAATATGTGAAATTACACCCCAAAATACATTCTGTTGCTTCTCCTGAGTACGGGGATACCACATGTGTGAGACTTTTTGGGAGCCTAGCCGCGTACGGGACCCCGAAAACCAAGCACCGCCTTCAGGCTTTCTAAGGCCGTAAATTTTTGATTTCACTCTTCACTGCCTATCACAGTTTCGGAGGCCATGGAATGCCCAGGTGGCAAAAACCCCCCCCAAATGACCCCATTTTGGAAAGTAGACACCCCAAGCTATTTGATGAGAGGTGTAGTGAGTATTTTGCAGACCTCACTTTTTGTCACAAAGTTTTGAAAATTGAAAAGAAAAAAAAATTTTTTTTTTCTCGTCTTTCTTTATTTTCAAAAACAAATGAGAGCTGCAAAATACTCACCATGCCTCTCAGCAAATAGCTTGGGGTGTCTACTTTCCAAAATGGGGTCATTTGGGGGGGGGTTTGTGCCACCTGGGCATTCCATGGCCTCCGGAACTGTGATAGGCAGTGACAGGGCTTGACAAATTTGCTTGGAATCTAGGAGCCAGCTAAAAAAGTTAGGAGCCAGGTTTTTTTTTTTAAACGACCGACAAAGCTTTATTTTCAATATAAAAATTAACTAATCTTAAATTTACACAGAGACGACTAGAACGAATGTGACTGCTTTTATTTCCTACCATGCAGGGACACAAGACCACCATATTCTCGCTAAGGATCCAATCAGGTCCGCCTGAAAAACTGACAGGCGAACCTGATCAGACAGCGCGTGTGAAAGGGGCCAAGCAGAGAGATGACAAATAATAAATTCATTTTAATTAACCACTTCCTTCCCGCAGGACGACTATATACGTCCTGTCTTTGAAGAGAAATACCGTTGTTATGGTAGCAGCTAGCTACCATAACCCCGCTATCATCTTCTTCAAGAGCCGGCGGTTCTCTTTCAGATAAAAGTGATCTCTGCAGCAGATTAGCAGCGAGATCACTTTTATCGGCGGCAGGAGAGGGGCCCCCCCTACCGCCGCGCTCCGGTGCCCTTCACCGCTTACCGTGGCCGTCGGTAACGGCGGAGGAGATCCGGATCTGTCCCTGGCCTGACATGGAGACAAGTGAGAGGAAGATGGCCCCCCCGTCCATCTCCAAGTCATTGTAGGGCGGAAGCGACGTCAAATCGTCACTTCCACCCATAGCTCTTGAAGGGACATTTTTTTTTTTCAAATGACAATTTTTTTTTTTTTTAATGCATTTTAGTGTAAATATGAGATCTGAGGTCTTTTTGACCCCAGATGTCATATTTAAGAGGACCTGTCATGCTTTTTTTCTATTACAAGGGATTTTTACATTCCTTCTAATAGGAATAAAAGTGACTTTTTTTTTTTTTTTTTTTTTAAAGAACAGTGAAAAAATAAAAGTTAAAATAAATAAGAAAAAAAAAAAATTTAAATGTGTCCCATCCCTTGTAATAGAAATAAAAGTGACACAATTTTTATTTTTTTTTAAAAACAGTGTAAAAATAAAAAACAAAGTAAAATATATAAGAAAAAATAATAATTTTTTTAAATGCGCCCCGTCCCGCCGAGCTCGCTTGCAGAAGCGAACGCATATGTGAGTAGCACCCGCATATGAAAGCGGTGTTCAAACCACACGTGAGGTATCACCACGATCGTTACAGCGAGAGCAATAATTCTAGTCCTAGACCTCCTCTGTAACTCAAAACATGCAACATGTAGAATTTTTTAAACGTCGCCTATGGAGATTTTAAAGGGTAAAAGTTTGTCACCATTCCACGAGCGGATGAAATTTTGAAGCGTGACATGTTGGGAATCAATTTACTCGGCGTAACATCATCTTTCAAAATATAAAAAAAATTGGGCTAACTTTACTGTTTTCTTATTTTTTTAATTAAAAAAAGTATTTTTTCCCAAAAAAGTGCGCTTGTAAGTCTGCTGCGCAAATACGGTGTGACAGAAAGTATTGCAATGACCGCCATTTTATTCTCTAGGGTGTTAGAATAAAAAATATATATAATGTTTGGGGGTTCTAAGTAAAGGGAAGATGAGCAGGCAGTGAAAACAAGTAGGGAAAGCTGCTCCATTAGCATTGGTGGATGTCTTGTCATACCAACGGCCACCACCAGAGGGCGCCCGATTGCAGAAGGAACCAGGAACCATAGGACTGCAGTAGGCCGCAAAGCCGGGGCCTCAATTACCGGCGCGGCCCAGCGCGATCGCGGCGGGAGGGGGGGGGGTGTCGAACGGACACAGGATACCCCAGCTGTGCTGCCCCAGGCGCCAGGTCGCTAATTCTAGTCGCAAATGCGACCTGGCGCCCGGGGTTTGTCGAGCCCTGGGCAGTGAGGAGTAAAATCAAAAATGTACGCCCTTAGAAATCCTGAAGGCAGTGATTGGTTTTCGGGGCCCCGTATGCGGCTAGGCTCCCAAAAAGTCCCACACATGTGGTATGCCCATACTCAGGAGAAGCAGCTAAATGTATTTTGGGGTGCAATTCCACATATGCCCATGGCCTGTGTGAGCAATATATCATTTAGTGACAACTTTTTGTAATTTTTTTTTTTTTTTGTCATTATTCAATCACTTGGGACAAAAAAAATGAATATTTAATGGGCTCAACATGCCTCTAAGCAAATTCCTTGGGGTGTCTACTTTCCAAAATGGGGTCATTTGCGGGGGTTTTGTACTGCCCTGCCATTTTAGCACCTCAAACGACATAGGCAGTCATAAATTAAAGGCTGTGTAAATTCCAGAAAATGTACCCTAGTTTGTAGGCGCTATAACTTTTGCGCAAACCAATAAATATACACTTATTGACATTTTTTTTACCAAAAACATGTGGCCGAATACATTTTGGCCTAAATGTATGACTAAAATTGAGTTTATTGGATTTTTTTTACAAAAAGTAGAAAATATATCATTTTTTTCAAAATTTTCGGTCTTTTTCCGTGTATAGCGCAAAAAATAAAAACGGCAGAGGTGATCAAATACCATCAAAAGAAAGCTCTATTTGTGGGAAGAAAAGGACGCAAATTTTCGTTTGGGTACAGTTATTGCATGACCGCGCAATTAGCAGTTAAACCGACACAGTGCCGAATTGTAAAAAGTGCTCTGGTCAGGAAGGGGGTAAAACCTTCCGGGGCTGAAGTGGTTAAGATATAGTTTTTTTTAAAAAAAATCTAAATTATACATAGAAGTGAACTGATTGGAGGTTTGTTTTGTTTAATAAATGTTTAAATGTAAAAAATGTTCTGTATCACTTATTACTTAAGGCTGCTTTCACACTGGAGCGGGCATGCGTTGACGGTAAAACGCTGTTAGTTTTAGCGGCGCTTTACCGTCATTTTAGCGGCGCTATTCGGCTGCTAGCGGGGTGCTTATAACCCAGCTAGCGGCCGAGGAAGGGGTTAAATGCGCATATGAAGTGCTGCTGCCGAAACGCTTTGCAGGCGCTTCGGCAGCGGTGCGCATTCATTTTAATGGGCAGGAGTGGTGGAGGAGCGGTATACACCGCTCCAAAGATGCTGCTTGCAGGACTTTTTTTTTTTAACATCCTGCCAGCACATCGCCTCAGTGTGAAAGCACTCGGGATATCACACAGACTGCAGGGGAGCTGTTTTACAGGCACTTTACAGGCACCATTTTTAGCCCAAAAGCGCCTGAAAAACGCCCCAGTGTGAAAGGGGTCTAACTGTTAGATTTTATAAGATGAAGGGAAAAAAAAAGAAAAAAAAAATCGGCTTAATATATCGGCCCAAAAAAATCGGCATCATATATCGGCCATCGGCCACCGCGATTTCTAAATATCGGCATCGGCCAGAGAAAAACCCATATCGGTCGACCTCTACACATTAATACCAAAAGCAAATATTTATTATATTGCAGCTTACCAATTCTTAAATGTGATTTCTGCATTAGTTTTCTTTAGGCTTTCTTCCTTCTATTTTCATTTGATGATCTGGGCAGTAAGTCTGTTTTTCAAAATAACAGGCTCTCGTGCAGTTACAGGGATGAGGCAAAACATTTAATCCAGCAGGGGTGCTTAAAATGATCTGGAAGTCTCGCTGGTCCCGTCCTCGCTGCGGTGCAGTGTGGGTAGGCCGCTGTCAGCCATGGCGTCCCGTGCCCTGTGTGTGTCCGCACGACTCTGCGCCCCCTCGAGCGGAGCCATGTGCCGGCAGCGCTCCACCCTCAGCTGACCTGCAGAGCCGGCCCCGCTCCTCAACACACAAGTCTCCAGTTACTTATATCAGTCATGTCGCCAGTATAGTGGAGCTCCTCCCCTAACCTTGGAAGGCGTTGCAGAACGAGTTTTATATGTATTGCAATTGTACGACAAGGTTGATCCAGAAAAGCTCACCGTCAACTCCCATTTCATGGAAGACCTGGGACTGGATAGTTTGGACCAAGTTGAAATAATCATGGCGATGGAGGATGAGTTTGGTTTTGAGATTGCAGATGCCAACGGTGAGAAGTTGATGACCCCACAAGAAATAGTAGATTACATTGCAGATAAGCAGGATGTATATGAATGAAGTATATGTAGAAAGTTCTTTGTTGTAGTTGTGCTGAGCGTATTCTTAGCGCACCTGCATGTTGTGCCACCACGGCTGCCATCACCACTTCTTCCAGGATCCTGTATTTAAACTGTCTGAATGTGTTGGTCTTTAAAAAATGTAAAACCAAAAAAAAAAAAATGTATATCTGAAAGGAAAGGGTTAATACCGTGCCAATTCCTGAATGTGTTAAAGCTGCCAGCACAGCAAGAGACAAATTTGTATTTGGTGGAAAAAGTTATGTGCAGCGCTAAAAAATGAACAAACCTTTATGGTTACAGTGCAATCTGAATAGTGAACCAAACATTAAAAAGTGCCTATGTCATTATTGTGTCTATCATTAACCCTGTTGAACATGTAATGACACATGATATCAAACAGAATACATATACTCCTCCTTTAACGACTTAACGGTTTAACAACCACACGAACTTATGACCAGCTCTCCCCACCCTAACGACCTGCTTTACATCATTGTTTTCTACAGTACAGAATTTTTGTTTGTGCTCTGTACTTATGCAAATAAAACAACATTATTAAACTTGCATCCACAAAAGTCCTTGTGCCCTGTGACTAGTGCTGTGACACTTTCCTCTTTCCCTCTTCACTCGTGATGTTTGTTATTTACTCCTTTATTATTTACTGGAGGAGGAAAAAAAAACACAAAAACACCCAGCCCCCCACCGCCCAGTGCTTATGTAAGGGAGTAGGGGAAAGAGGAAGACCACCGAAAAAAAAAAAAAATCAACCCCCAACACCGCTCCCCCCCCCCCCCCCCCCCCCCCCCCCCCCCACAGAACATATCACCATATATTATCTTACCCCCCTCTTCACATTTAATTAGCATTAGAGAAGTCATATCAATATCTAACTCTTTCTTCCAGGGTCAATCTGCTTATTGTCTTTATTCTTAATGACTATACCATATCTTTCTCCCTTACCCATTAGTGTTTCCCTCTTCTATTATCTCCTTAGCGTACTGTTCCCATTTCGCCCAGGTCATTTCAAATTTCTCTTTTTGGTTTTTAACCACGTGGACCCACCTCTCCGCTTCTTTTATTAAATTAACCTCATTTCTCCAGTCTATGACTGTTGGCCCCGAACTTGTCTCCATTACTTCGGAATTATTTTTTTTGCTGCATTTAATAAGTGTGGGGTTATGCTTTCTCTGTACTTTTTGATGGGTCCGTGCTTTCCATGAAATAGGTACTGTATAGGCCCAAACTCCACTGTTAGTTTCTCAATCCATGGGGCCACGGATTCCCTGAACAACTTAATTATTGGGCATGTCTACCAAAGATGGAGAAAGGTTCCCCTCTGTCCACAGCCCCTCCAAGACCTATCACTTGATGTTGAGGAGATTTGTGCTAGTTTTGCTGGAGTCCTATACCACCTTGCTAGGAACTTATATGCCGTTTCTTGCACTTTGAACTTATGGAGGTAGTAAATGTTAACAAAATCATTCTATTAATTTGTTTATCTGTCCAGACTTGACCCATCTCCCTATATCACTCTTTTACAAAGTATGGGGTTGTCTTTTTTTTCTTGTTCCCTTAGGATCATTCTATACATCCGAGATGGCATATGCCCAGATTCTGATATCTGTGCACACTGCCTCTCAAATGCAGTGAGTGAGTTCATGAGTCTTATTAACGGCTTTATTTTCTTAAAGAAACTCATCATTTGACAATATTTCCATTCTGCCATTCGTGTCGTCCCGAATCTCAAGACCATCTCTGTCAGTGGTAGTAGGGCTCCGCTTGGGGCAAACTTGCCACACCCAGTGTCCCCGTCTTGACCCCAGGCCCCCAGACTTCCCATCTCCTCCCCCGGGGGGAACCAAGGGAATCCTTCCAGAGGGGCCAGCGGTGATGTCCATTGTGACAACCCTCTCAATGACCCTTGGATCCATGGTGCTCCTGCCAAGTTTCTCCCCGCCATTGACATTTCTGCTTGTACCCATGGTTTTCCCTTTAAGTCATGGCACCAGTCCAGTATCCTAACTAGAGTCATGGCCTTATAATAAGATGCTATATCCGGGAGTCCCACACCACCCTCAGCTCTATTCCTTTTTAAGATATCGTAAGCCAGTCTAGGCCTTCTATCACTCCACACAAAGGCCACGAACAGCCTACGCACCTGCCTAAAGAGTCGACGGCAACCTGATTGGCACTGTGCGCAGCACATAAATCATTCTAGGTAGTATACTAATTTTTATGGCACTGATTCTCCCGAACCAGTCAAGCATTTACCCTTCCATTTCTTTAGCTCTTCTGTTATTTCTTTCAATAGTGAGCCATAGTTGCGTTCATACAATAATTCATAGTCTGCGCTAATCTGTACCCCCAGGTATGTCAGCGACCCCTCGTTCCATACAAATGGATACATCCCTTTCAATGACCTTTCCATTGCTACTGGGACATGGCTAGGAAGGATGACTGACTTCTCAAAATTAATCTTGAAATCCGACACCCTGCCAAATTTATGTATCTCCACCATCATTGCGGCTATAGATGTCTGGGGGGGGCGGAAAGAAAAAAGAGAAGGTCATCCGCATACGCTGCTACTTTATGTTCCGTTTGGCCTATGTATGTCCCTGTTATTTCCTTATTTCTGATTTTGCGTGTAAATGGTTCCATTACTATCGCAAATATCAGGGGGGACAGCGGACACCCTTGCCTGGTGCCGTTTTGTATGTTAAAACATTCAGATACTGTCCCGTTGACCTTGATTCTTGCTCTTGGCTTCGCATATAGGGACATGATCCACCCCAACATTTTTCCCCCCAGTCCTATCCTCCCCAGTACTTCTCTCATAAAGCCCCAATTCACTCTGTCGAAGGCCTTTTCGGCGTTCATCGACAGAGTGATCCTTGGGGCTTTATCCGGACCAGACCGCATCCAATGCAGAATATGGAGTGCACAAGTGGTGGTGTCCCTTGTCTCACGTCTCCTTATGAACCCCGTTTGGTCTGGATGTACCAAATCTCCTATATGTTTCTAAAGTCTCAGGGCCAGGATTTTTGCCAATAATTTGGTGTCTGAGTTTAGCAGAGAGATAGGCCTGTAGTTGGCACATACCTGGGGGTCCTTTCCCTCTTTTGGCAACACCGTTATATATGCCAATAATGCTTCTGGGGGAAGTGGACTAGAGGCACCAATTAGATTAAAATAGCTACAAAGTGGTTTTACCAAAACTGGAAGAAACTTCTTATAATATGAGTTTGTCACCCCATCCGGCCCTGGGCTTTTCCCCAGGGTCAGGGTTGCTATCACTCTGCTCAACTCTTCAACCGTGATTGGACGTTCAATATCCTCAGAAATTACTCTAGGTAGTGTGGGCATGGCAGCATCCTCAATATATTCACCTATCTCCTTCCTCCTTTGTCCCTCGCTTTCCCCTGTTCCCAGTGTTTCTGTTTTGGAGGTGTTATACAGAGCCTCATAGAATTTACCAAATTCTTTCGCTATAACCTTCGTATCCATTATTTTCCTGCCTTGGACTAATAGGCTATGCACATGTCTAGAGTCTTGTTGTTTTTTAAGTTGTTTTGCCAGTAGCCGTCCGCATTTATTTCCTTGTTCATATGCTCTGTTTGCGAAAAACCTAATTTTGTTTTTTACTCTATGCTCTAGGCGTTGTGAAAGCTCTGCTCGTAAGCTCTCCAGACATCTACCGTCCGCTGGGTCGAGATTTTTCTTGTTTCATCTCTAAGACACTAATCTTCTCTAGTAAATCGTCTATTTCTCTTTTACCTTCTTTATATGTGAACCATAGGCGATTAGGTCCCCTCTGACGACTGCCTCATGGGCTTCCCACACCGCTTGATCTGACACTTCTTCTGTTTTATTTCAAAATATTCTTTTATCTTAATACTTAATTTCTCCACTATGTCCTCCTTATCCAACAATGACTCGTTCAGACGCCATGTTCGTTCCGCACGATCCATTTGAGTTGGTCGGAGGGTCAGAGTTATTGGGGCGTGGTCGGACATAGTTATAGGTTTGATTGTACTTGTGCTGACATTCCCGAGGTAAAATTGATCCACCAAAAAAGTCTAACCACGAGTACATATCATGTGTTTTAGAGTAGTAACTAAAATCCCAGTCCCTGCGTGTAGAGCTCGCAAACTGTCCACAAGATGCTGTGAGCGTAAAATTTGTTTAACCCGCTTTATGGCTCTAAAGGATAAGGCGGTTCTGCCCGTAGAGGTATCTATAGTCTGGTTCAGCACTATATTAAAGTCTCCTCCTACCACTAAACAACATCTTTCCTTAAATTCTTCCAGTTTTCTAAACATTTTAACCAAGAAATTGACAGTCCCTTCATTGGCCACATATATTGAAGCAAAGGTATATCGTTTCCCATGCAGTACACCCTTCACGAACAAAAACCGGCCTTCGGGGTCACTTTGCAGGGTCTCCATTATCCAAGGGCCTGACTTCTTAAAGGCAATTGTGACCCCTCTTGCCCTTGCAACTGGAGACACAGCATGATACCATTGGTTCAATATATTCTGGGGTAGGCCAGGGATTGAGCTGCCCCTGAAGTTGGTCTCCTGCAGGAAAACATCAGCTCCTAAATGTTGCAACTCCACCCATAGGCGCCCTCTCTTGTTTGGTGAGCTCAAACACCTCACATTGTATGACAATATTTTCAATATGGCTGTCATTTTATTTTATCCTTAGGAACCCCCAAACCCCTTGCCCCTGATCTGTCTTCTCCTCTGCTAATCCCACCCACCCCCCCATTAACATCACAATTCCCAACATTTAACACCCCATTGAACACAAACCCATACATGAAAAAACAAAAGGAAAAAAAAAAATGTTCCACATATGTGTCATAAGCATAAACCTTGCATACTCCTCTTCCATACCAAAAACCTCTTTTTAGGGGTATATCTAAAAATTGGATAGGGAGCCTGCGCACAGACACCTCCTGCGCGCAGGCTACTTCCCTTCCCTGCCTCTCGCAGGATAACTCTCCCCTTCGATTGGGGCTGGCCTATTGACCTACAAAAGGTCCCCATTTCCCATTGCATCCCCCCCAACTTTTCCCCCCTCCTCCCGGGCATTAACCTGTAGGTCCCTTCCCAGGTGGAAAAAAAAAGTCCCCCCTGAACTATTTAAGTCCTTCTTTGGGCTACATCCCTGTTAACCCTTGCCGGTACTTCTTGCCACTTATCAGCTCGTTGTAGGGGGGGGCCCTAAAAAGTTTATTCTCCAATCCGTGAAATCCACCATAGGAAGGTCCAATTTCTCCACAAATGATTTTAAATCATCCTTTGTTCGCAATGTTGCTGTTCTTCCATTCCTGGAAGCTGTTTAACTGAATGTGAACCCCCACCGGTATTTAATCTCAGCCTCCCGTAGGGCTTCCAACAGTGGGCGGACCGACCCTCGCTTAAAGAGTCCTTTTTGATATATCTGGGTACAGGGCTATATTTGAGCCTTCAAATGTAATCATGGGATTATTACGTGCCATCTTCATTATACTTTCTTTCACTGCATATTTGTGAACTTTACAGATTACATCTCTGGGTACGTCAGCTTTTGTACTATGGGGAGGGACCCGGTGTATCCGGTTTATTTCAATGATGTTTGGAGCTTGATCCCCCATAATCTGTCCGAAAATTTTTGTGCTGTTGGGGCTAATTCTATCGTTGTGATTGACTCCTTCAGTCCTTTTTATACGTATATTTTGTCGTCTGTCCCTGTTCTCGTACTCATCTAGCTGGTTCCTGTAGGAGTTTAATATCTCCTCGTATTTTTTCATGGACTCTTGAACATCCGCCACTACCTGTACAGTGGTTTCTTGCTCTTTTTCCATTCCCTCTACTCTGTATCCCAGGTCCCTGATGTCATCTTTTAAACTTTCCACTGCCTGCATGCAAGATTGTTCAACTGCGTTGATTAATTGCTGAATGTCATTTTTGGTGGGGAGGGCCTTCAACAAATCCCAGATGTCCCTCTCTGGGTCCGCACTAGGGGTGCAACGGATCGTTGCCGATCCGTGATCCGTACGGATCACCCTCCGCGGATCGGCACACCCGCGATCCGCGGAGCACTCTGCCGCCTCAGCCATAGGAAAGGCCGCGGCTTCGGCCTAGCTCCGGAGCGGCTGCCATCTTGGTACACCCGGAAGCGGCCGCTGTCTCGACAGGAAGTGACGTTTCATCGCCGCCATCTTGCTACACCCCACACTCCTGCACAGTACAATAATGATAGAGTGAGAAGGGGGCAAGCGGACATCTTGTTACACCCACCGGAGTTTTAGATTTAAAAGCTATTTTCAACACAAAACCGAGCTTAAATGCATAAATACAGTATTTGTAGATCGGACAGACTGTTTAGAGCAACAGCAAACCTGCTGACCTTACATGGTTGCTAATGTGACAGAACACCTCTGATTTTCACATTTAATGTTAGAGGTAAAATCTAACATCTAAACAGTCTGTTCGATCTACAAATACTGTATTTATGCATATAAGCTCGGTTTTGTGTTGAAAATAGCTTTTAAATCTAAAACTCCGTAGGGTGTAACAAGATTTGTGTGTTTTTTTTTTTTTTTTTTTTTCCTGATCCGAAAATGATCCGATCCGTGAGATTTTTGATCCGTTGCACCCCTAGTCCGCACTCTGTCCATTCCACCCCTGTAAACTCCCCTCACCATCCCCTCACCATCCTGGGCGCTCTCCTGGTCACACACCACGGCCTGTCTATGTGAAGACCCACATACTCCCGTACCCCCTTCTATTAATTTTGGGTGGTCCTGTCTGGTACTTCGATCCATTATGGGGATTGGGTCCTCTCCTCCTCTTCCCATCATAGTCTCTGTGTCTGTGATCTGTGTCTCCTCTAATGACCACCTATAATGACCACCTATTAGTCTCCCGATGTGTCATTGTACCCAGGTTCCCTACTGGTAGGCTTTGTATGTCATTGCCCATAGATGGGTGTCCATTACCAGGTTGGATTGACTCTTATTCTTAGCCCCTACCTTTCCTCCTGGGGCTCCCACCACCACCGGGGGGACTTTGCTCTGGGGTCTTCCTCCCCCTCCCGGCTGTAGGAGATCTCTTACCATGTGCTGCGACACTGTCTCCTGTCATCTGAGTATTCGCTTTCTTTATCCAGGGCTCCCGCTCTGCTTTATCTACACCGTCAATGGTGTTCACTCCGCTCCTCCTCTTTGTATCCAGCCTTCCTGCTTGCTCAGGGGCACGGGGGGATAGGTAAGCCTTAATGCCATCCATTGATTTTCTTCCTCTCCCCGCTGTTGGTTGCTGCGTGGCTTGTCTGCGGGTTGTCATCCTCTGATGTACGGTAAACTGCAGATTCTACTCGAATGGAGAGGGGGGGGGGGGGTAGCCGGTGGGAACAGCCGATCGCCTCTCACCTCTCTCACCTCTCTCCCCCAATTCAACTGACCGCCTGTCCGCTGTCAGGAGTTCGCCAGCGCGTGTTTGCTTAGTTCAGGGAGAGGCTGGAGCAGAGCAAACAAACTAAGCAATCTCTCACACGCACCGCTTCTCAGCTGACGGCTGGATGATTGCCCGTATGATTAGCTCGGGAGTGTGGAGGGGGGAGGAGCACTCTCGCACACTCATCCCCAACCTGCCGCACTAAATGAGCCCAAAAAAAGGAGAGAAAGGGGAGGGACTAATTTAAATCTTTCCCCTTTTTTTTTCTTTTTTTTTTTTTTCTCTCTCCCTTATTTACACACTAAATAAAATTCAAACTCACAAGCACTATGAATTCAGAGGGGAAGAGGAAAGGGTCTAACCCCTTTCACTATTTAAGGGGAAAAAGGAAAATTTTTTTTTTCTTTACACATGCACAATTTAATGAATTTACAGTAATTTACGACACGGAATTAGAACAAGGGGGAAACCCACTTCGTAGTCTTTAACCACGCACGCACATGAGGGGAGGAGGAACTGGTGTAAATTAATATTGAGGAGTGAGGGGGGGATGAATCACAGATTGAGGGAAAGGGCAGGAGAGAATAACGGGGGGGGGGGGAGTGAGAGGGGAGGAAAGAGGAGGAGGAGGAGGAGGAAATCCTCCCCCCCCCCTTTTTTTTTTTTTTTTTTTTTTTGGTTGTTAATTTTATAATATGTAAATTACGGATGGTGGGATAGGTGGGGTAATGGTAGAATGATGTAATTTGATGTCTTTGTTTTTGGGTTGAATGAAGGGGTATAGTATGTTGTATAACTGGTGTAAACATATAAATGAAATAAAATTTTGATTATTAAAAAAAAGAACAAACAACATTATTAAGCTTAAGTTTTCTGTTTTTAGACCTTTTTTTGTGCAGTAGTTAAGAATGCTTAAAATGTTGATTACTTGTGGCTCCTTGTTTAACGACCAATTTGTTGTAACGGAACCTGAGTGAAGAGAGCCTGAATATAGAAAAAAATGTCCAGTGCATCCATATGTGAAAAACAAATGTTTCAAGGAAGGAAAGGGAGATTTTATCCCAATGCCAACAGTAGAGATCATATGAGTGAAGGAATCCACCACCACTTATGAAAAGGAGTGGACTCAAGTTAATACCCCATGAGTCAACCAAGCAGAAGGTGTAATCGCACCAATGGAGGAGCTTCCACACCGCTAGTGCCGGCCACAATGGGAGATGACCCCTGGGTCCTTGATGTAATTTGGTCCCATGATGGTTAGACTCAGCAGGTAGCAGACCAAGGACCAGCTCTCAAAAAATCCACTCACCTGCTCGAATTTTGCAAGTGGATTTTGTGGGCTGGCGAGCTATATGGCTGCCTGGGAGCTGGGGGGGCGAGCACCGCCGGAAACCTGGGTAGAATGGGAGTCCTTCTCCCAGCGATCGCAGTGGGGAAGAGAGAGAGAGCCGCCCAGGTGATCAGATCGCAGCCAATCATAAAAACTCAAATAAAAAGAAAAAAGTGTGCATATGAAGTACAACAATAATAATAAACTGAAAACATGATAATCAAACAGACTCAGTCCATGAGTTCAAACATAAAACGTTCAGTGAAAAAATACTTCCATCCATTATACAGCTTAGCAGCAACCAATCTCCCTATGAGTGGATCGACAAAGGTGAGGGATGTGCATGATGGTACAATTCCACTGGCGGTGACTCCAATAAGTGAAAAAAGTGGTAAAGGTGGACTCTTACCCTCTGTGTTGGACCCCCTCCTTGGCAGGGTCTATCAGGCATGCAGATTTTGCCCTCTGCAGGGACCGTGTGATGAGAAGATCTCCGCAGCAGCTGTCAGGAATGCTGTCTCCGGTCCGGGCTAGTCCAAGTGAAACGCCTGAAGAGGGGGGGAAGGACAGCTCTCTTGCTCCCAGTGTGGCAAAGGAAAAAACAAAAGAGCGGAGCTCCAATAGTGTAAAAAGTTTCAGGATTCAGGATAAAAACAAGCCGGCATATAAAAATCGCAATAACCCGTGCATAACATGGGGCAATCGTGACGGCTTACAACGTAGCCACGCCCGTGGCTACGTTGTAAGCCGTCACGATTGCCCCATGTTATGCACGGGTTATTGCGATTTTTTTTTTTATATGCCGGCTTGTTTTTAATTGTATTTCTACCTCACGGAGCGTGCACTCTCCGTTGCAGTCTGTATTTTTATTCAATAAATCCTGAAACTTTTTACACTATTGGAGCTCCGCTCTTTTGTTTTTTCCTTTGCCACACTGGGAGCAAGAGAGCTGTCCTTCCCCCCCCCCCCCCCCCCTCTTCAGGCGTTTCACTTGGACTAGCCCGGACCGGAGACAGCATTCCTGACAGCTGCTGGGGAGATCTTCTCATCACACGGTCCCTGCAGAGGGCAAAATCTGTATGCCTGATAGACCCTGCCAAGGAGGGGGTCCAACACGGAGGGTAAGAGTCCACCTTTACCACTTTTTTTCACTTATTGGAGTCACCGCCAGTGGAATTGTACCATCCTGCACATCCCTCACCTTTGTCGATCCACTCATAGGGAGATTGGTTGCTGCTAAGCTGTATAGTGGATGGAAGTATTTTTTCACTGATGAACGTTTTATGTTTGAACTCATGGACTGAGTCTGTTTGATTATCATGTTTTCACGTTATTATTATTGTTGTACTTCACATGTACACTTTTTTTTTCTTTTTATTTGAGTTTTTATGATTGGCACGTATATTTTTCCATCACCCATTGAGTCATTTATTTGCTCTCAGTAGATTGTGGTTTTCACTACCACCCATATGCATTCACATTTATGTGTATATTCTCATACAGTTAGCGCACTTTATTTATTTTTATTTTCCATGGTATACACAGATATTGGTGTATTTTATGTGCAGCTTCTACCTTGACTTTTTGCTCTGTAGCGCAGTTTTTCTTTTTCTTTTCGATCAGATCGCAGCGCAGGGAACACAGCGATAACAGTTTTCATTTCAATTGCCGTGTTCCCCACCACTCGCTGTCAGATACAGCCCCTCCTCCTGCTCCCGGGACTTTGATAGACAGATCACCCGTCCAATCCCGGTGACGGGTGATCTGTCAATAAAAGTCCCCCGACCTGGGTGCGGAACTGTATATGGCGTTGAGCGGCGGGAACACGGCAATTGAAATGAGAGCGGTTATCACTGTGTTGCTGCACTCTGATCACCTGGGCAGCTCTCCTGTTACTCTCCTCCCCTGCACAGGTAGGCTGCATAGTGGGCGCACGCTGCCTGCATGGGTGGGTGCACGCTGCTATGTCTGGATTGCGCTCAGATGATAGAGAAACAGGGAAACTCCACATAGTGTAAATTCGTAGATAACAATTTTATTGTAAAAAGGTCAAGAACACTTGCATGTCCATGGATAAAAAAAAGCGCTTAAAATACAATCAGCAGAACGCAATGGCACCAACAGAGCTTGACCCCTCAAATTGAGTGTTTTCCACAGGCAGCTTTTTTTATACTTGCTGCTTTCACTGAATAAGTCCAGGTCATGGGTAGCTTCAGGCAGGCCACGTATGTGGATGTTCTGTTTCCGATCTCTATTCTCAGTCATCTAGCTGATCCAATAAAGAGTTCAGGACTTCTTCATGGTGTTTATTGGAAGCGGCAAAGCGGTGACAGTTTGCATGAGATCATCAAGGCTTGCCTCTACTGCTTCAACCCTGTGTCCCAAGGCTACATTGTCCTCCCTAAGCCCCTCCACGGCCTGCCTACATGGCAGCTCCACTGCTGCTATCAGCTGCTGGATGTCAGCCTTTGTGGGGAGCACCCTAATGTTTTCCCTTAGGTCCCAGTTCGCCTCTGCTGCATCCATTTCTGAGGGTGGGGAGAACTGACCCATGGAGTGAACGGAAACTGAAGAACTCGAGCACTGTACCTGTGGTGTAGCCAGAGGACCTGGGGAGCATGCCCATCCTGTCCCTTCAGGACTGCGGCTGTGACTAACATGATATTTAAAAAAATTCAAACTATACAGGTTAAATATTAGTGTGGTTTATGATTGTATGGGGGTGAGTTATAGGAAAGCCTAGCCTTCCCCTTTTAAATTCTATTCTTTAAGCAGATATAAAGTAGAGA
The DNA here is from genome assembly GCA_037952835.1 of Lithobates septentrionalis. NCBI lineage: Eukaryota > Metazoa > Chordata > Amphibia > Anura > Ranidae > Lithobates > Lithobates septentrionalis. The sequence goes on along the minus strand of JBBDGP010000939.1, from coordinate 1,551,288 downwards.
TGGATGCAGATAAACCAGTACAGGGTATATAGTAGGTTTTTTTTTGTTTTTTTTTCCTGTGCATCACCTGTAAAGGTTTTCAACCACTTTAATCATACCGGACACAGGAGTAGTGTTCATAGACCCTGGTTATAGGCTCATACCTGCAAAATATTGGACACTGGCAAATCTTTTGAGGACCAGTTTTTCAAACCAGCTATTGCTGCAATATGTCTGTCTGCAGATGACTGGACTAGGGCATTGAACAACCCAACACAATCCTCTATTCCAGGGCTGAGTCTTAACTGAGCAGTTAGAGCATTTAGCTTCTGCTCTGCTCATTTGTGTGCCCTAGTACAAGTATTGTCAAAAATATCCAGAATGGCTCTAATTTTCATTCACATGTGCAGAATCTTGTGGTTTAAAGCCTGGTCAGCTGAAGCTGCTTGTAAAAGACGCCTCACACGTATGCCCTTTTGAAGGAGAATATCTCCTTGGTGAGCAGCTTGACAAATTCATCCAAGATGTCACAGGAGGGAAGGTTCTTCTACCACAGCAGAAAAAAAAATAAAAAAAAATAAAAATAACTCTGGAGCCTCCACCTCTACCAAATTCTTAACAGCCTCATTGCACTACCCAGGCTATGAACTTCAAAAGTTCAGCCTTTCCTTTTGGCATATGTCTTGGGTGAAACTTCTGCCTGCTTATCTCTGGGTCACTGACATCCCAGGTCTGTGTGCTCAATCGGTGGTTTAAAAGGGTACAAGATAGATTTCAGAAATCTACTCCCTTCCCACTTATTTCAAGAACTGCCTAAGGACAGTCGGTTTTTCAGGATGCCTCGAACCATCTCTTGTCCCAGGGAGCAGTAGTTCTAGTGTCTGGTAACATAACAGGTTTGAACCTGTCTTGTACTAAGCCCACAGGAGGCAATCATCTTAACAAATACCTTCAAATTAAAAATTTTTGTATGGAATCCGCAAGGTCTGTTTTTGCTTGCCTGAGACAATAGCAAATACTTGGCATCCATAGATGCCTATCTGTTTTCCATTTATCCATCCATCTGCATATGTCTCCTACTGCAATCACTTCTAGTTCGTCGCACTGCCTATCTTAAGCTCCCAGAGTATTCACAAAGGGACTTGTGCCACTTCTTGGCTTTCTAAAGGACGCGGGCATCCAAGTCACAGATTAGAGGACCTTCTCTTGAAGGACTCCTCTCCCTTTCAGCCATCGGACAATTCAGATGCTACAGACTTTCAGTTGGGTGAACTTCCAGAAACCTGTTCTCCGGCCTGCTTTTCATCTGGAATACTTTGGCCTGATCTTGGACGCATCTGAAGCAAAGGTATTCTTTACAGAGAAGAAACTTATTTTTTACTGAGATCGTGCTCGGGACTTGAGGTACATTTATACAGCGATCGATTCTATAAAAATGCACAGGTTACTGTGTAAATTTCACTGGTGAGAAGGGGTTAACAATAAGGGAATGATCAAGGGGTTAAATGTATGTTCCCTCAGTGTGTTCTAACTGTATGGGGATAGGACTGAGTAGGAGAGGAGACATATCGCTGTTCCTACTTACTAGGAACAAACGACATGTCTCCCCTCCTTTGACAGCACAGGGATTTGTGTGTTTACGCACAAAAATCCCCCTGCTGGCGCTTGTGCACGTGATCGCGTGTGGCTGGCGGCAATCGTGGCCCACCCTTTGGTGGCTCTTAAAGGAAACCCTGTACGGGTATGGAGTTTCGTGTAGGGGTGCCATTCTGCCCCCGTAAATAGACGTGAGCTGGTCGTGAACCGGTTAAGGATAGTTTTGTGAGCTGTCATTTTAGATAGATTGCTGAGGTAAAATGTCTGTGCTTAAACCGTATACAGTGCTTAACCTAAATAAGTACACCCATTTTGATAAGTAAGATTTTAATCAATAGCTCAATGGACACTATCAATTTACAAAATTTTGACAACAGTTTTTTAGAACATTTTGTTTAGCTCATTACATGAAAGTAAGTTTAGTAATATAACTTGGATTACAAAATCTTCAGTTTTACTCAAATTAGTTGATGCAAAAACGAATATCCCCCACAACAAACTACTACATCTAGTATTTTTCTATGACCTCCATGATTTGTAAGGACAGCACCAAGTCTTCTACGCATGAAATGAACAAGTTGGCAACATATTGCAACATCTATCTTTTTCCATTCTTCATGACCTCCATGAATGACCTCTTTTAGAGTCTGGATGCTGGATGGAGAGTGATGCTCAACTTGACTCTTCAGAATACCTCATATGTGTTTGATTGGGTTTAGATCAGGAGACATACATGGCCACTGAATCACTTTCACCCTGTTCTTCTTCAAAAACTGCAACAGTAGCCTTAGACGTGTGTTTTGGATAAATGTCATGTTGGAAAAGTGCTTGACAACCAAGGGCACGGAGTGATGGTAGCATCATCTTTATTTATAGAGCAGTACATCTGTGAATTCATGATACCATCAATGAAATGCAGCTCCCTGACACCAGCAGCACTTATGCAGCCCCACAGATTCACATGGCAGGCACCATGCATTTTTCTTTGTACTCCTCAACCTTTGCGATGCCATAAAGTTTTGAAGCCATCAGTTCCAAAAACATTTATCTTGGTCTCCTCACTCCAGAGAGTCCCAGTAGCCTTCTTTTTCAGCATGGGCCCTGGCAAATTTCTAGGTGGGCTTTTTTTGTGCATGGACTTTAGGAGAGGCTTCCTTTGTGGATGACACCCATGCATGCCATTCCTCTGCAGTGTATGCCATATTGTGTCACGGGAAACAATCGCCTCAGTTTGGCTTTCTATTACTTTAGCTAACTACAGTGAACTTGCATGGTGATGTTCTTCAGCCCTTATCAGAAGATGCTTCTGTCGAGGTAACTTCTGTGTACAGCTTGCACGTCTCTTTGAGATAGTTGCAGTTCCATCGTTGGTAAATGTTTTGCATCACTTTTACTACAGTATTCTGACTGATAAGTAAAGCTTTGTTGATCTTGTAGCCTTCACCTTTCTTGTATAAAGAAGTTTTTTCTTTCTCAGGCCTTGTGACATTTCTCTTTCATGTGGTGCCATTGCTGACAGCATGAAATGGGAAGGGGTTTTCTTTAACCACTTGCCGACCGCCTCACGCCTATATACGTGAGCAGAATGGCACGGGCAGGCAAAATCACGTACCTGATACGTGATGCCTTCCTGCGGGCGGGGGGTCCGATTGGACCCCCCCCCCCCCGGTGCCAGCCGCGGTCGGCATTTGTCTGGCAGCGATCAGAGATGAGGGGGAGGCCATCCGATCGTGGCCCCCCCCCCCTCGCGATCGCTCCCAGCCAATGAGAAACATCCCCTGCCTGTGTATAGTACACACAGGCAGAGGATGTGATGTCATCTCTCCTCGGCTCGGCAGTTTCCGTTCCCGCGCCGAGGAGAGAAGACATCTGAGTAAGTGTAACACACTAACACACACAGTAGAACATGCCAGGCACACTAAACACCCCCGATTTCCCCCCCCCCCCCCCCCCCGTCACAAACTGACACCAAGCAGGTTTTTTTTTTTTTTTTTTTTTTTTTTTTCCTGATTACTGTATTGGTGTCAGTTTGTGACAGTGTGTTAGGGCAGTGAGTGGTAGCCCCCTGTAGGTCTAGGGTACCCCCCTAACCCCCCCTAATAAAGTTTTAACCCCTTGATCACCCCCTGTCACCAGTGTCACTAACCGATCATTTTTCTGATCGCTGTATTAGTGTCGCTGGTGACGCTAGTTAGGAACGTAAATATTTAGGTTCGCCGTCAGCGTTTTATAGCGCCAGGGACCCCCATATACTATCTAATAAATGTTTTAACCCCTTGATTGCCCCCTAGTTAACCCTTTCACCGCTGATCACCGTATAACCGTTACGGGTGACGCTGGTTAGTTCGTTTATTTTTTATAGTGTCAGGGCACCCGCCGTTTATTACCGAATAAAGGTTTAGCCCCCTGATCGCCCGGCGGTGATATGCGTCGCCCCAGGCAGTGTCAGATTAGCGCCAGTACCGCTAACACCCACGCACGCAGCATACGCCTCCCTTAGTGGTATAGTATCTGTACGGATCAATATCTGATCCGATCAGATCTATACTAGCGTCCCCAGCAGTTTAGGGTTCCCACAAACGCAGTGTTAGCGGAATCAGCCCAGATACCCACTAGCACCTGCGTTTTGCCCCTCCGCCCGGCCTGGCCCACCCAAGTGCAGTATCGATCGATCACTGTCACTTACAAAACACTAAACGCATAACTGCAGCGTTCGCAGAGTCAGGCCTGATCCCTGCGATCGCTAACAGTTTTCTTGGTAGCGTTTTGGTGAACTGGCAAGCATCAGCGGCCTAGTACACCCCGGTCGTGGTCAAACCAGCACTGCAGTAACACTTGGTGACGTGGCGAGTCCCATAAGTGCAGTTCAAGCTGGTGAGGTGGCAAGCACAAGTAGTGTCCCGCTGCCACCAAGAAGACAAACACAGGCCCGTCGTGCCCATAGTGCCCTTCCTGCTGCATTCGCCAATCCTAATTGGGAACCCACTGCTTCTGCAGCGCCCGTACTTCCCCCATTCACATCCCCAACCAAATGCAGTCGGCTGCATGAGAGGCATTTTTATGTCCTCCCGAGTACCCCTACCCAACAAACCCCCCAAAAAAGATGTTGTGTCTGCAGCAAGTGTGGATATAGGCATGACACCCGCTATTATTGTCCCTCCTGTCCTGACCATCCTGGTCTTTGCATTGGTGAATGTTTTGAACGCTACCATTCACTAGTTGAGTATTAGCGTAGGGTACAGCATTGCACAGACTAGGCGCACTTTCACAGGGTCTCCCAAGATGCCATCGCATTTTGAGAGACCCGAACCTGGAACCGGTTACAGTTATAAAAGTTACAGTTACAAAAAAAAGTGTAAAAAAAAAACCAAAAAACACAAACAAATAAAAAAAATAGTTGTCGTTTTTATTGTTCTCTCTCTCTCTCTATTCTCTCTATTCTGCTCTTTTTTTACTGTATTCTATTCTGCAATGTTTTATTATGTTTTATCATGTTTGCTTTTCAGGTATGCAATTTTTTTATACTTTACCGTTTACTGTGCTTTATTGTTAACCACTTTTTTGTCTTCAGGTCCGCCATTCACGACTTTGAATGGTTATACCAGAATGATGCCTGCAGGTTTAGGTATCATCTTGGTATCATTCTTTTCAGCCAGCGGTCGGCTTTCATGTAAAAGCAATCCTAGCGGCTAATTAGCCTCTAGACTGCTTTTACAAGCAGTGGGAGGGAATGCCCCCCCCCCACCGTCTTCCGTGTTTTTCTCTGGCTCTCCTGTCTCAACAGGGAACCTGAGAATGCAGCCGGTGATTCAGCCAGCTGACCATAGAGCTGATCAGAGACCATAGTGGCTCCAAACATCTCTATGGCCTAAGAAACTGGAAGCTACGAGCATTTTATGACTTAGATTTCGCCGGATGTAAACAGCGCCATTGGGAAATTGGGGAAGCATTTTATCACACCGATCTTGGTGTGGTCAGATGCTTTGAGGGCAGAGGAGAGATCTAGGGTCTAATAGACCCCAATTTTTTCAAAAAAGAGTACCTGTCACTACCTATTGCTATCATAGGGGATATTTACATTCCCTGAGATAACAATAAAAATGATTTAAAAAAAGCGTCGGTCTGGCGTCAAATGTAAACAGCAATTGCACCATGCATGTGAGGTATCACCGCGAAGGTCAGATCGAGGGCAGTAATTTTAGCAGTACACCTCCTCTGTAAATCTAAAGTGGTAACCTGTAAAGGCTTTTAAAGGCTTTTAAAAATGTATTTAGTTTGTCGCCACTGCACGTTTGTGCGCAATTTTAAAGCATGTCATGTTTGGTATCCATGTACTCGGCCTAAGATCATCTTTTTTATTTCATCAAACATTTGGGCAATATAGTGTGTTTTAGTGCATTAAAATTTAAAAAAAGTGTGTTTTTTCCACAAAAAATGCGTTTGAAAAATTGCTGCGCAAATACTGTGTGAAAAAAAAAAAAAAATGAAACGCCCACCATTCGCCAATATCTTAGCCAGCTCCCCAGGATGGTCCCACAGCAAGGAGAAGGTGTTTCCTTGCTGTGGGACCATCCTGGGGAGCTGGCTACATATGTAAAAGACCATCTACAATAACCGGTGTTACCAGAAAGACTCATTGTGGAGGTTCCAACATTTAGCCAAGATATTGGCGGAACCTTATTCACAGGATGCATTTTTTCCAACTTAATGTGTATTCGTCCTTTTGATCGCACTTATGCGATTTTTTTTACATGAACTGACTGCGCTGTGAATCTCCCTTGTGCAACATTGAGTGCCTTGGTTTTGCATATAATTAGGGCGCCCTTTAATTCCCCTGTAGCCAAATAATGGGCTGAGTGCAACTTCCATTCTCAGTGTCTTGGTGGTGTCCCCCTTGCGTCTTGGAGCCCGCATGTGGTTTTACTCTCTGCAGTACATCTCTACATTCCCCTGATGAAGCCAATGTTTTGGCGAAACTAGTTGGGAACATAAGACTATGATCACCCCTCAACATCTTTGGTGACGGTCATTTATTTGAACTGTATTTCTGTTTTTGTTTTTGCTTTGTATATTCTTTGTACTCCTTCATGTAAACATTTTAGATGTTTTTGATATTAATAAAATAAACGATTTTATATAAAATATCATTCTAGTAATTTTGAATTTTGGTGGCACCGCAATAATCCCATCATCCCCTCTTCCCCCATTTTTTTGAGATCTTTCACAATATAAAAAAAATATTGGGTTAACTTTACTGTTTTATTTATTTATTTTTTTTCATTCAAAATAGTGTATTTTTCCAAAAAAAATTGCACTTGTAAGACCGCTGCGCAAATATGGTGTGACATTGCATTATTACAATTGCATTGCAGTATTGCAATGGCCGCCATTTTATTCTCTAGGGTGTCTAAAAAAAATATATATATAATGTTTGGGGGTTCTAAGTAATTTTCTAGCAAAAAAGAAAAGATTTTAACTTTTAAAGAGCAAGTTTAAAAAAATAAGCCTGGTCCTTAAATGGTTAATCATTAGACTCACCTGTAGTTGAATTCTTGTTTAATAGTTTTTTGCTCCTAAGACTTTCATTGGGGTGTATTCATTTTTGCAATATGGTCGTGAATTAATTTGTTAGGAAAAATACTTTTTTTGTGTGTGCAAATTAACAAATATTGGTTCCAATCAATGGCCCGCATTTGTGGGAGTATTTTGTGGTATAGTGTCCCATAGAAAATGTTGATTCTGAACTGAAAGTAAAGGCTTTCTGACCAATCTGTTGGGATGTACTCATATATGCTGAGCACTGTATCCTTGATTTTTTTTCGTTTTTTTTCTGGTGTCCTTGTCATTTTTGGGTAGTTAATAAGAGCCTATAATATAGGGATATAGAAGCTGCTTTTGCTGAACTCTACCTCGAATCCTTCGCAGTGTCTGCCTTCAATAGTTTAAATCAATGACCCGAAGCAAGTATGCAGCAAGTGAAATCAAAATGCCTGCATACTTATTTGGCTTTGGTAAGTGACTTAAAATTATTTAACCAGCAAAACTCCTGACATCCAGCATTTTTATGGCAGCAACAGCAGCTCTGTATTTCCCTCAGGACCATTTTTCTTTAAACACTTTATATTCCTGTACTAATACATGCAGTATCTGGACGACTGTCCGTTCATAAAAAGACATTTATCATCTTTAACTTGGAATTATATCTACTGTGACGTAGCTTTCCATTTCCAAAGACAGTTTTTTTTTTTTTTCTTTCTTTCTTTACAGGTCAGAGCATGAGAGACATTCTCCAAATTGTCCGTTTGTGAAGGGTGAACACACGCAGAATGTACCCCTATCTGTCACCCTTGCCACATGTCCTGCCCAGTTCCCTTGCACAGATGGCACTGATCGAATAACCTGTTTTGGGGTGGGGAATTGTCCTCACTTTCTAGGTGCAGCAACAAAAAGAGGCAAAGTCTGTGTCTGGGATGTCTCAAAACTCATGAAGGTATTGGCCTTTTTATAAACGATATGTTCTGAAAGTACTGAAGTGCTATTTTGCTTGTAATTAATCTTTCAAATTATTTTTAGGTGCACTTAAAATTTGAGGTAAACCCATATGACCCTGTTATCGTGCAGCTCTTGGTTCTCTCTGGAGATTCCACTACCACAGTAGAACCTACAAGGCCAACATTGACATGGTTAGAAGGTTCATCCAGCTGTTCTGATATCCCAAAATTAGAAGGTGACAGGTAAGACTATACCCAATAAATATGATGATGCTTCTCCCTTTTCTGTTTCTCTTCTGAACTGGAAAAACAAAAGGAGACTCTAGTTGTAGCCTACATGGACTTTTACGTTTGAAAGGCTTTTATTTGTAAAGGCCAGTATGACTTTTTTTAAAATCAAAAACAAAGTATTGTATATAACAAAAGGCATACAGATAATGGTGCAACAGGCACCATACTGAAAGAGGAGGTTCACACAAATTCATAACTTAATCTTATCCCCTTCAGTTCATTGCATAGATGTTCAAATGACCCAAGAAATTTTTTTTAACGCTGTAACTACCTTAGTATCGTAGTTTATTCTGGCATTTCCTGTCTATGACTCCTGAGGGAGTTGGTGTGTTTATTGCTTTTCCCCGGCGCTACACTGTCTCCTGGGAGCTAAGTGTCAGGCTTCCCAAGAGTCAGTGCGGAACGCCGCCCTGCGAAATCTCGAGAGATCTAGGAACCGTAAGTGACGCGTGACGCCAGTCGCGTGATGAGGGCGTATCTGAAAGCTTTGCTTTGTTATCTTTTTTTTGTACAGGTTTAGTTGCCATCACAACGGGGCGGGAACTTCCGACGACGACGCCCGTTGTGATGACAAACCGGAAGTTTACGGCGCTGCTCGCCATAAACACTGAACGTGCGTGGGAACGAACGGTGAATGCTGGGAGCTCAGCATTCACCGCATCCAGGAAATCAATGCTTGTGGGCTTCACATGCCCACAAGCAAGATGGAAATGGCCATCATCACTTTTTTATAACTTCTTCTTGCGTACGAAAACAGACAGAGGCTGATATATTACACCCAAACAGTGAGTATTACTTTGTGATTGGGAAAGTGTCCCAATGACTTAGTGGGGACGGAAAGTATTCAGACCCCCTTAAATTTTTCACTCTTTGTTATATTGCAGCCATTTGCTAAAATCATTTAAGTTCATTTTTTACCTCATTACTGTACACACAGCACCCCATATTGACAGAAAAACACAGAATTGCTGACATTTTTGCAGATTTATTAAAAAAGAAATACTGAAATATCACATGGTCCTAAGTATTCAGACCCTTTGCTCAGTATTTAGTAGAAGCACCCTTTTGATCTAATACAGCCATGAGTCTTTTTGGGAAAAATGCAACAAGTTTTTCACACCTGGATTTGGGGATCCTCTGCCATTCCTCCTTGCAGATCCTCTCCAGTTCTGTCAGGTTGGATGGTAAACGTTGGTGGACAGACATTTTTAGTTCTCTCCAGAGATGCTCTATTGGGTTTAAGTCAGGGCTCTACCTGGGCCATTCAAGAACAGTCACGGAATTTTTGTGAAGCCACTCCTTCGTTATTTTAGTTGTGTACTTGGGGTCATTGTCTTGTTGGAAGGTAAACCTTCGGCCCAGTCTGAGGTCCTGAGCACTCTGGAGAAGGTTTTCGTCCAGGATATCCCTGTACTTGGCCGCATTCATCTTTCCCTCGATTGCAACCAGTCGTCCTGTCCCTGCAGCTGAAAAACACCCCCACAGCATGATGCTGCCACCACCATGCTTCACTGTTGGGACTGTATTGGACAGGTGATGAGCAGTGCCTGGTTTTCTCCACACATACCGCTTAGAATTAAGGCCAAAAAGTTCTATCTTGCTCTCATCAGACCAGAAAATCTTATTTCTCACCATCTTGGAGTCCTTCAGGTGTTTTTTTTTTTTTTTTAGCAAACTCCATGCGGGCTTTCATGTGTCTTGCACTGAGGAGAGGCTTCCGTCGGGCCACTCTGCCATAAAGCCCTGACTGGTGGAAGGCTGCAGTGATGGTTGACTTTCTACAACTTTTTCCCATCTCCCGACTGCATCTCTGGAGCTCAGCCACAGTGATCTTGGGGTAGTACTTTACCTCTCTCACCAAGGCTCTTCTCCCCCCGATAGCTCAGTTTGGCCGGATGGCCAGCTCTAGGAAGGGTTCTGGTCGTCCCAAACGTCTTCCATTTAAGGATTATGGAGGCCACTGTGCTCTTAGGAACCTTAAAGCGGAGGTTCACACAAAAATGGAACCTCCGCTTTTCTGAAGCCCCCCCCCCCCTCCGGTGTCACATTTGGCACCTTTCAGGGGGGAGAGGGGTGCAGATACCTGTCTAATACAGGTATCTGCACCCTCTTCCGGGAATAGACTCCAGCGGGAGTCACGCCCCCTCCCGCACCCCCTGCTGTCTCCTGGGAAACACACAGGTCCCAGGAGATGGCGGGGACCAGTGAAGACGCACAGCGCGACTTAGCATGCACAGTAGGGAACCGGGAAGTGAAGCCGCAACACTTCAATCCTGATTCCCTCACTGAGAATGGCGGTGGCCTCAGCAGCCGAGAGCCGAGCGATTGATCGGCTTCGGCTGCCGACAACACTGGACTCCAGGACAGGTAAGTGTCCGTTTATTAAAAGTCAGCAGCTGCAGTTTTTTTAGCTGCTGGCTTTTAATATTTTTGTTGTAGGTGGACTCCCTCTTTTAAGTGCAGCATGAAATTTTTTTGTAACCTTGGCCAGATCTGTGCCTTGCCACAATTCTGTCTCTGAGCTCTTCAGGCAGTTCCTTTGACCTCATGATTCTCATTTGCTCTGACATGCACTGTGAGCTGTAAGGTCTTATATAGACAGGTGTGTGGCTTTCCTAATCAAATCCAATCAGTATAATCAAACACAGCTGGACTCAAATGAAGGTGTAGAACCATCTCAAGGATGATCAGAAGAAATGGACAGCACCTTAAGGGAACACTCAGTTAAATATGAGTGTCACAGCAAAGGGTCTGAATACTTAGGACCATGTGATATTTCAGTTTTTTTCTTTTTTAATAAACCTGCAAAAATTTCAACAATTCTGTGTTTTTCTGTCAATATGGGGTGTGATGTGTACATTAATGAGGAAAAAAATGAACTTAAATGATTTTAGCAAATTGGCTGTGATATAACTGAGTGAAAAATTTAGCCGGACCTCCGCTTTAACACACTTGTAATGACATTCTCATACAGAGCAGGAGGCATTGACTGTCAATTTGGTATGTAATGCCAAGTTGGGTACAGCAGAACACAATACATGTTAAGGATAGCGACTGTAAGGAGAACATCCATAGCCACAATACATACAAGTAAGACCAGATGTGCCCGAACAAGGGCCTAGTTAGGCGATGCATATGGGGGAGTACTCTACATTATTGTGACAGATTATGCAGGTTGGTGGGTTTACTTCTCGACCATGGAGGCTGAGGCATCCTCCAACCATCTGTCAGCCCCTATGCATGTACAATACTTTTTTTTTTTTTTTTATAGGGAAGAGTAGTATTGATAGCCCCAATCCATTGTTGGATGGTTGAGGGTGGGGGGGGGGGGGGTGGGGGTGGTGACTCTTTAATCCAGGCTCTGGCAATCGGCATTCTGGCCATAAACAGCGACTCTTGTAAAAAAAAAAAAAAAAAAAAATATGAAGGTATCTGTCCACCTCAAAGGTGGAATTTTTAATAAGACCAGTATTACCCCCTCCCTGCAGGACATCTCTGAAAATACTCCACACTGTGGCAGAATTGCATGGTATATTTTTTAGAAAAAGTAGAGTGCATTGTTGAGCTTCCATTGTCCTGCCGTATGTTCTTTGCCAAATGCTTCAGATTATGCCGAGCACTGTCGCATGTCAAATTACATCATCAAATGCTCTTAAACAAGTTAAATGACAGTTCTCTTAGAAGCAAGTGAAAGTGTACAACAGAACTTAAAGTGGAACTTGTGTCAGAAAATTAAAGTGGTTCTAAAGGCAGAATGTTTGTTACACTAATGCATTCTCAGGAAGGTTAAAAAAAAAAAAAACCTGGGTGCAGCTCCTCCAAGCTCCCTCTTATATTTACCCAAGCCCTGTCTCAATCCAGCGCTGTCCAAGAGCTCACGCTCTCTTCACTGGAGATCGAGGCAGGAGCCATTGGCCATTTCTGCTGTCAGTCACAGCCACTGAGAAGAGAGCTGGAATGGAGCCGAGCCATGTGTGTCAGAAGCACAGCTCGGGAGTATCCCCCATAGCAAGGGGCTACGTCCTGATAGATCACTTCAGGCTGCAGGTATCGCTATGTAAAACATTAAAAATAAGTGCCTATACTGTTTGAAATCCAGTAAGGCACTGTCTAGCCCTGCTCTGCATATGCTCAGTTCTATTTCTCATCACTGTGCCTAAAAACAATCACTAGGGGGCCGATCAGCTGACAGCTTTAACATTTACTGTTGCTGAAGGGGGAATAGCAGCAGAAATGATGGACTCTGCCGAGGGAACACAGATTAGGGAGTGAGAAAAAGAGAGAGATGACAAGACAAACCGTGCTGCCAGGGAGATGCAAAAGAGTTGGCCTTAATATATGCGAATTGGCTGCGTTTTGAACCGCATCTCATTTGCATGACATGTGAACAAAACCGGCTTTCTATGGAGGCCATTTCAAATACTCTGGTGCAGCAGCAATGCAATTTGAATAGAGTCTTGTGCGTTTTCTGAGCACTGTGGTATGGTTCAGGTGCCAATTCCAGGATCAATGCCTTCTATGGGAGCGCATTTGAATCGCACATGTCATAGTTAAATAGTTACATAGTAAGGTTGAATAAAGACACCAGTCCATCCAATTCAACCTGAGTGAGTGTGTGTCTACAACCCTGACCCTTGTCCCTAACCCTGTACATCGCACACTCACATCAGTCCCTACCCTCAATCCAAGGTCCCCATTCATATACTAGGGCCAATTTTGGACAGAAGCCAATTAACCTACCAGCATGTCTTTGGAGTGTGGGAGGAAACCGGAGTACCCGGAGGAAACCCACGCAGGCACAGGGAGAACATGCAAACTCCAGGCAGGTAGTGTCCTGGTTGGGATTCGAACCAGCGACCCTTTTTTACTGCTAGGCGAGAATGCTAACCACTGCACCACTGTGCCGCCCTCATCAGTTTGAGAAAATGGAGAATGTACCTTCCTTCCCTCTGTGTTCTCCAGTTCACAGGTGGGCAACTATAAAGCCGTTGGGACCACTTCTACATTAAAGCCCAAAGCCAGCTGAAAGTTTTGGAACCGGAATCGTGGCTACAGCTGCAGCCATAATCCCGGTAGAGCCACTTCAACCTGAGGACGTACAGGTACATCCCAAGGAGTTTAAGTTAGGGAATCTGCTTGGTTGACAACTAAAGCAGTTGTTCCCAAACTTTTCTGTGTTGTTACCTACAAAATTATCACTTTTAAGGATGAAGTCTATTTTTTGAACCCCACACAATAATGCGGGTGAACAAATTAAAGTTAAAAAAAGCTCCAATTTGAAGGATTATGTCTTTATGAACCATTCTTCTGAAATCTTTAGGTCTCTTGCAGCAAGATATCCATAACATTTTTAATAAAACAATAAACATTTATAAAAGTTATGAGTGAAAACCTATACAGTGATTGTTGATGCGTTATAATGATTTTAAAAGGCTACCTAGCTCCTGGAATATGTCCAGCCCTGACTTGAGTAAGAAGTAAAAGGGGAAAAAGGGTCTTGCCACAGGCTGACCCTAAGGTAAGGACATTGAGGTGACAAATGAGGCATTTGATAAGAGTTTCAGTCGGAAACCTTTGCTCATAAAGGCTGCCATTATTGACATCTTATTCTGCAAATCCTAGTTGGCTGTCATGCTTAACCTCTGTTTTCAAAACTTGTCATCCACCCAATCCTAGCACATCTGTGACAAAAAGGGATTCTGGATATATTGCCTGCATATTTGTTACTCACGTTGATGCCAGAGAGCCATGCAGCTAGCAATTTAGAAGGTTATAATGGCTGCCTTTGTATCTTTCTCGGTACTGGAGTGCTTAAAGACCATTTTCTAATTTTGCTTATACTAGAGTAAGAGCACAGCAAATCTATACCCTTTATACCTAGGAAGTTGGGCACTAGAATAGTTTTCTTTTCCTGTGTTTTACATGTGTTATAGTTTGGCTAATTGATTTACAGTAGTTTTATCTCTTATGGTAGACTCCATAGACCTCTGAGCTTCACTAATTATAGTTAAATTATCCATTGGATAGTATTATAAATGGCAGATATGAATAAGTATTAAATAATGCTGGTGGGTTCTATACCCTATGTTCTTTATCATCTGCGCTACATATTCTTATCCCTGTGAGTCTAAAGGTAGGTGGAATGCTGCATTTGTCTTTTTTTCTTTTCACATTTCTGGATTAAATAATTTTGAAATTAAATTTCTGCTAATGTTGCATTGTTTTTGCTCTCATTTTCCTTTTCAGTGATGATCTGTTGGATGATTCAGATAGTGAAGAGCGTTCAAGGTCTGATTCCGTAACAGGTATGTTGTGTTCTTTTCTGATAATAAGCTTGGGTTGGGTTTAGTCCTCTTAAAATTAAAACAGACTCCTGACTGTTTGGACAACCATTTCTTATTTTTTTTTTAACTGGTAAACAGAGAACATCTTAGAAAATAACTATCTTAAAGGGGTTGTAAAGTAGTAAGAAGAGGCGGCAAAACTGTAATCCTTGAAGTGTCGTTTATTGGTACATCAGAGTGACAACAAAACAAAGCGAACGTGCTTTGGCAATAGCCTTAGTCGTAGCTAAGGCTATTGCCGGAACGCGTCCGTTTTATTGTTTTATTGTCACTCTGATGTACCAATAAACGACACTTCAAGGATTACAGTTTTGCCGGCTCTTCTTACTACTGTTGCATTGGAGTGTGTTGGGACACATCGAGCCTCGGCACCTGTGAGTGGACCTGGTGTAAGGATTGAGTAGTCCCTGCAGAGAGTGCTGTTACCTTTCCTCTTTTCCTTAAAGGGGTTGTAAAAGCAGAAGTTTTTTTTTTTATCTTAATGCGTTCTATGCATTAAGATGAAAAATCTGTGTGTAGCAGCTCCCCTAACTACCTACCGAAGACAGCCGCGGGAGCCAATTGTGCCGCTGTTCTATCTCCAGCGATATCTACGATCCCCCTCAGCCATCCAGGATACTCCTCCTGATTGCCTGAGATAGAGCAGCGGCGCCATTGGCTCCCACGGCAGTCAGTCAACCAATCAGGGGAGGGGGCGGGGCCAGGCCAGGGCTCCATGTCTGAATGGATACACTGAGCTCTGACTTGGGTGCCCCCTGTAGCAAGTTGCTGGCTGAGGGGCACTCAAAGGAGGGAAGGGCTAGGAGCAGCGAGGAGGATCCAGGTTACTCTGTGCAAAACCAACTGCACAGAGGAGGTAAGTATAACATGGTGGTGGTTTTTTTTATTTATTTATTTTTTTTTAACAAGCCTTTACAATCTTTTTAAATGTTGAATACCTGTCCGATTGGATAATGGCGGAACGGTCTTGGTTTGCCATGTAATTAAATATATCTAATATATTGTGCTTATAGAGAAGACAAATCAATACTACATATCCAGGGGTTAGTATTCAGAACTTTGTGACTGCGTGTTATTCTGTTTCCTTTAAAAATGGCCACTGCACAATCATTTGTTGCAGGATGTGTGTTGAGCACAGTGGTGAGTAGATGATTTTAGCTGCAGTTTTCCACCTCTCCATTTTTTTTTTTTTTTATGTATTTATTTTTTATATACAGAGTTTTTAATCTTTTTTTCTTTCTTGCACAGGGCACACATCTCAGAAGGAAGCTCTGGAGATGAGTCTGGACATAACAGCTCTTAGTATACTCCAACAGCCAGAGAAGCTACAGTGGGAGATTGTTGCAAATGTTCTTGAAGATACTGTAAAGGATTTAGAAGAACTTGGGGCAAATCCTTCCTTAGTGAGTTGTAAAAGTGAAAAGACCAAGGAGAAGCACTTGGAGCAGCACAACATTCCTTTTCCTTGCCTATTGACTGGTGGTTTATTAACATACAAGTCCCCAGCTTCCTCCCCCACTAGTAGCAACTCTCGTAGGTCACTTGATGCTTTAACCAGGACTCCAGGTGAGAGCTCCTCAGAGCAGGGTTCCACCGACAATGAATCTGGCACGAACTCTGATCTTAATTCTCCTTTGGTAAAAAGGACTCTACCTGTGTTGTTGCTGTACAGCATTAAAGAGGCTGATGAAAAAGCAGGGAAACTATTTTCTCAGATGAACAATATTATGAGCAAAAGTTTACATGATGATGGATTTACTGTTCCACAGATCATTGAGATGGAGCTGGATAACCAGGAGCAGTTGCTTCTTCAGGACCCACCCGTCACCTATATACAGCAATTTGCTGAGGCCACTGCCAATCTGACATCCCCTGACACAGATAAATGGACATCTATGGTTCCCAAGCCTGGAACACTTGTGCAATGCATGCGGCTGCCTAAATTTGCAGAGGAGGAAAATCTTTGTGTAGATTCCATTATTCCATGTGCTGATGGCATCCATCTTTTAGTAGGTTTACAGAAATGCCCTGCAGAGTCCTTGAGTGCAATAAATCAAGTAGAGGCCTTGAATAATTTAAACAAATTAAATTCTGCTCTTTGTAGTAGGAGAAAAGGAGAAGCTGAACATAGCCTTGGAACTGTAAATGGAACAAGTATTAATGTTATCCCCTGTGAGTCTTCAGCAGATGTTCATGATCCTTTAATAATTCAGCCAGACCAGAGAAGTGTTAGTGGTGGATACTTGTTGATATACAAAATGAATTATACCACCAGGATAGTGACTTTAGAGGAGCAGCCAGTAAAGATCTTGCATATTAAGGATCCTCAGGATGCACTTACCTCACTTATTTTATTACAGCCTGATATTTTAGATAACGGAGAGGATGAGTGTGAGGAATCCTCTGAAGATGCCCCTCTTGCGCCTAAAAATCTCACCAGTAAAGAGAAGAAATCCGATTTGCTGAGCTTGGGACATTTAGTAGTAACAACTCAAAGTGGATTTGTTAAAATCCTAGATCTTTCTACCTTCGAGGTCATGGCTAGGGTTGATCCACCAAAGAAAGAAAGCACAGAGGAAGTGGACCCTTTTGTTTCAGTTGTGTACTGTTCAGGCACTGATAGACTGTGCGCCTGTACTAAAGGTAAGGAACACAGCTTTGTGGAAATGGTCTCTTTTACAAACTGCTGATAGGAAATTGTTTTGACAAACCATGCATTGGCCCTTTTAGGACATTATTCATCTGTGGCAATGACTGCCAAAATGAATGCCTTGTAATAATGTTTGTGGAGTATTCCTTCTGTTATAAATTTTTTATTTCTTTTGGTTGTGCAAAGGTACCAAAAACACCTCATCTTTGTGCAGACCTAAAAGCCAAGTTTAATTAAAAAAAAAAAAGTGAGGACAAGGTACAGTACTTAATGAGACGTTTCCTCCTTGTCTCAATTAATAAGAAGTCTCTTGTACAGATATCGACGGTCATGGTTGAAATGACATGTCCTCTGCCTTTCTCCTCTTGTTTTTCCACCTGTGTTTTTTTTTGTGTCTCAGTGTGGGATTCAACTATCCCCTTGGGTTTTAGTAAACCTAATCTCCCCCCAAACCCCCATACTGAGCACACATGTTTTTATCCAAGTACAAGGATTCCCTTCTACTTAATCCAATTTCAGGAGCATTTTTTCTTTTTGACAAGTTAAAACCCTCAGGTTCCCATAATGGCAGGGGGAGGTTCCTCCTTTCATTTGGACTGAGTGAATGTAGGGTTGGTGCCCTTAATGTTTCCAGTGCAGGAATCATTTTTCCTTTAGGGATGTAGAAAATTTTTAGTCATCCATCAGTAATGCCCCTGTCTCCCAGCTCATCAGTGTCGCTGGCTCACAGAAGCTGTAGGGGTAAAAACCTTTAAGTGTTAGAGGAGCCACATGACTGCAAGCTTTTAAAATCCATCATGGGTCAGCAGTTTTTGCCAGACAGCATAATAAATGGAGAGGCTGAGTCAGGCACAAAAGAACTCGCCATTCCTCTTCACTGGTGGTATGTAGGGATTGGGCGCTGTGGTTTTTCCTTATCTTCCTGGCTGTAAAACCCCTTAATAGGTCTTATAAGGTCTACCGGGTACAGCAAGTTGTAGAATTACTATTTCCTGATTGTACGTAATATGACACAGAGGAGTTAAAGTGGTTCTAAAGGCTTAAGGATTTTTACTTCGAGGCATTCTCTACATTAGGGTATAAACCCTTCTGTGCTGCAGGATTCTTCCACCCCCCAGCCAACTTATACTTACCAGAGCCTGATCTCAGAATATGTCCTGTATAGGTAATATCCCAAGCAGGTATCCAATAATGTCTGGCAAAAAGCGTGCACCGACTGCGATGGTTAATTGGGCTTGCCCAAGGAGAGATAATGGACATAGTTTCTCTAGATGATGGACCTGTCTGAGAGAACCTTTTCTGCCTCGATGCACTAATTTCTATTTGAATTTCCTTTCTCTGCTAGCCTTGGTGCTCTATAGCAGTTTTTCAGATGGATCCTTATGGATGCTTATATCCGACAGGGGCAGTAACAGCATTGGTGAAAGAACCGTAACAGCCTGTAAACTGTTTTGGTATTGGATTCTCCATGTGGCGCTTTTGCAGGGAGTTACATCTGTGAATTAGTTGGTCTGGTACTTTACAGGGCCATGGTCTGCTGCAGCAGAGCCCAGTTCCTGAAGAACTTTGGGTATGCCCATAATGGAGAAGGTGAAGATTGAACTGGTTTTCTTGCTCTGCTCCATGTAAGTGCCTCTATTGTGGAGAGTCCCCTGGTGCTTTCTCTCTGCTGTTCTGGAGCAGGAGAGACTGAGGATTGGGTGGCAGGGAAATGGGTTTGGCAGGTTCTGGCTGGTTGAAAACACTAGGGTTGCTTGGGGCATTTATTAGCACAAGGATCGTGCCACTTTTGGGCATACTGATTACTACTTTTGTTATTCTGTCTTCTGCGGATACGAGACCTGTTGACACAACTGTGTAAGTGAGTCCTGCCCGCCAGTGCTTTTGCAGGTGCCATCTTTGAATTGGCCCTTTTCTATCGGAAAGCAAGGAGAGTAGGACACGCTTTCCACTCCCAGAATGTGTACTGAGGGCAGAACTGAACACTGGCCCTATTTTGTTTCTGGCTTTGGTTTACTTACACCACTCCTGTGGCATTCTCAGATTGGACCTTAAATGGTATTACCTGAAGCAGGGGGTCCAGTGCTGAGGGGCAAGCCAGATTGCTTGGAGTTTCAGGGCTTCTATTGGCATCTGACCTTCCCTTTACCACCATGTTCCTTGAACTAACAGGGAGTCCAAGACAGGCTGGCGTCTGTCAATTAGTATTTTTCACAACACGACTCAAGCGCTGGGCTGGATAGCCACTGTTCCAAGGATAGCTTGGTTATGGTGTTCAGAGACCTGGGACAAGCCAAGGACAGTTTATTTTGTTCTTGGCTCCAATTTTGTTTTTGAATTTACTGGATAATCCAGCCATCTATTTTTTTTTTTTTTTTTTTTTTTTTTTTTTTTTAGAAAGGTTCCCAATTTTATTTTATTTTTTTGTAATTTTACCTTTTTCAATTTTGTTTTTATTGAGCAATATTGCAAATTACATTGGATCAATCAAGTCATCATGCAAAACATACAATGGTACTATAGATCAACAAGTGACTTTTAGCATACTTTAGGCATACAAGATGCCATCAGAAAAGTTATATACCATAAATCTTTACCCCAGTTGGGGATTTGTACTTTTTTATAAAACTTACGGGGTCAAAAAGAGAAGGGAACTAAAAATGGGTGTAAAGAAACAAATGTAACATAACAGACACATTGCAAGAGGCAAGATCATATTGGGCCATCATATTATATGTCCCTTATCAGGAATATACAAGACCAACATTTCCAATTATTACATTTTTGTAGTGAATCCGTACTATGTGCTAGTAACTGTAATGGGCAGATTTTTTTGCACTTTTTTGATCATTTCCAAAACATCAGAGGCTATATTGGTTTTCCAGAGTGATGCTATAGTCATATAGGCTGCAGTGAGGATTTGGATAATTAGAAAATGAAATTGTTTAGGCATTTTACCAAACTTGTGATGTAGGAGAGCCATCTCTGGTGTTGGGGAGTGAAGAAGCCCGTGACCTTGGAGATCAGGGAAAATATTCCATTCCAAAAGCTGCAAAGGCTTCTACAATGCCAAAACACATGAAATAAAGTTCCTATGTCTCCACGGCCTCTCCTACATTTAGCAGTAGAGTCAGGGAAAATGTTTGATAGCTTCTGTTAAGCATTTTTAGGAAGTTGTCCAAATGGTTAACACACCTTGATGCTTTAAAAGTAATTCCTTTAGCTTGTTTCCATTCTAGATAACTAAAATTGGTGCATAGGTCTTTTTCCCCAAACCAACATAGGGGCCGTTTTGATGCAGCTGTCATCAGGTTGTAGATGGGCATAAAATCTCGAGATGCCTCCCCTTTTAAATGGTCTATCTTGGAGCTCCTTCCAAATCTCCCCATTTACCTATGGACCATACAGTGGGGCAAAAAAGTATTTAGTCAGCCACCAATTGTGCAAGTTCTCCCACTTAAAAAGATGAGAGAGGCCTGTAATTGTCATCATAGGTATACCTCAACTATGAGAGACAAAATGTGGAAACAAATCCAGACAATTACATTGTCTGATTTTTGAAAGAATTTATTTGCAAATTATGGTGGAAAATAATTTAAATAAATTTGGTCAAACAAGCAAGATTTCTGGCTCTCACAGACCTGTATCTTCTTTAAGAGGCTCCTCTGTCCTCCACTCATTTCCTGTATCAATGGCACCTGTTTGAATTTATCAGTATAAAAGACACCTGTCCACAACCTCAAACAGTCACACTCCAAACTCCACTATGGTGAAGACCAAAGAGCTGTTGAAGGACACCAGAAACAAAATTGTAGACCTGCACCAGGCTGGGAAGACTGAATCTGCAATAGGCAAGCAACTTGGTGTGACGAAATCAACCGTGGGAGCAATAATTAGAAAATGAAAGACATACAAGACCACCGATTTATCTCCCTCGATCTGGGGCTCCATGCAAGATCTCACCCCGTGGGGTCAAAATGATCACAAGAACGATGAGCATAAATCCCAGTACCACACGGGGGGACCTAGTGAATGACATGCAGAGAGCTGGGCCTTCAAAGTGACAGTGAATCAATGTCATATGGCTTATAGTCAAGCGGAGCAAAGGTATGTTAACACATGGGTCATCCCGACTATAGAATGGGCAACAGATATATCCGTCTGCAAAGGGCCTCCAGTACAGGTGACAGGAGGGCATAGAATTGTTCCGGAGATGAAATCGCCTGATTGCAGAATGCCCTAGTGAACATCGCCAAACAAAGAAAAGACGAGGAAAGAAACAGACCAGAATAGATGTAGTTGGGTAAGAGAAGAGTGTCAAATTCTCAACTGTCAAGGAAAGACACTGCTGGTCGAGAGATTGGAAGACAGGGAAGCCATCACTGGGAGTCCTCCTGTAAATGCCGTGTCAGGCGTGCTGTAAGATTCCATAAGTTCCTTGTCCTTAATCCTAGCATACAGTTCAACTGAAGTGGGTGGGGTTTTTTTTTTCTAATTGCGTGCCACCAGACGTTTAGCTTGGCGTGCTAGCTTCTTATCAAGTTTAGGCAATCCTAATAAGACTTTATAAGGGGCGGGGAAGAAGCATGTAGCAAGGTGCCTTGGCCCCCACGTCACCTCTAACAAGGCAGTATGATATAAAGCTTGGAGGCGCAAAGGAGTTGGATGCCAGAAGTTATGTATTTTAGCAGTATTCTCCCTATAGAGTACAGATTGAGCTTGGGACCAAACTGCCTGCCACACCTTTTAAAGTCAACTTCTCCCCAATTGCTTGCTCCTATTTATGCATGAAACTGTGTTTTCCCTAAGTGGCTATAGAGTAATCATTTAAGAGCTTATAAATATCATAAATTAAACCTTTTTGAGATGGACCTGCCAGTACCAGTTGTTCAAAGGTGGCCAACTTAGAAAATTGCAGCGTGGAGGAGATGAAATATGTGTAATGACGTATCTGGTGGTATCCCTAGTAAGCCCGATGGGGTAGGTCATGTTTCTCTCAGAGATCTTCAGACAAAAGCAATTTTCTTGTTCCAAGGGTTGACTAGATGGCCAAAATGAAATCATTATTCGACATCCAAGGGAAGGTCATTTGGGAGGTGAGACTATCTGGCACTTTGGGATTAAACAAAAAAGCCATCAATAGGCCTCTGACGTAAGGTAATATTTGTTTGCCACAATCTGCTAAGTAATGTGTAAGAGAGGAAGAGGGGTCAGTCCGCATTAGCATTCCACAACAAGTTATTCCGGGTGGACAGGGGCTAGCCAAAGTTTATCAATTTCAGTCCAGTGGTTATGCTGGTACAGTGACCCAAAGGCAATTACACTCAATTGGACCGCATAATGGCGTCAAAGATTAAAGAAGGCCAGACCCCCGTCATTAATAGAGGCAGAGAACAGAATTGGCTACCCTATGCTTCTTGTAATCCCAAATAAAGCTCAGGAGATCAGTCTGGAGTTGCTTAAGATGTGTAGGAGGAATAGGGATCGGTAATGTAGCAAAACAATACAGAAGCTTGGGCAGTATAGTCATTTTGATAGATGCAATACGGCCTAACCAAGAGAGTCAATGGTGTTTCCATTGGGCCAGCAATGCTCTTATAGAGGTGAACAGTGGTTTAAAAGCTGTGCCATAAAGAGATTCCTAATGTGAAGTAATTTCAACGCCCAGATATTTAATGGTGGTAGACTTCCATGCGTACAAAAAATCTCCCAGACAAATGCTGAACTTTTAAGGGGGAAATATAAGAAGGTAGGATCTCCGATTTTGGATGAGTTAATTTTGTAGCCTGATAAGGAGCCATATTCTTCATTGCAGCTTATAAAGTTTAGAAAGAGCTACTCGAGGTTGGGTCAGGGTGAGCAGGACCTCATCTGCAAATTTCAAGATTTTACCTTCCCGTCCCCTAACCGGCACCCCATGTACGTTCGGATCACATCGTATTTGAGCGACTAAGGGCTCAATGTAAAGAGCAAAAAGTAAGGGAGAGAGTGGACAGCCTTGGCTCGTCCTGTTCAAGATGGTGAAGAGAGAAAAGGTAGCAAAAGCGGATCTTGACCTGAGCGGACTGTACAGGTTCTTAATTGCTCTAAGAAAAGGGCCCCTAAAGCCCAAATATTCAAAGTTAGTGTACAAAAAGGGCCAGCTGAGCCTATCAAAGGCTTTTTCGGCATCTAAGCTGAGCAGAAGAGCCACTACATTTTTTTTTTTTCTGTAGATGACATATGAGATGCTATGGTATCTGAGGCTTGTCTCCAGGGAACAAATCCCACCTGATCTTTGTATTAAGTGAAGAACCTCATTTACTCGCAATGAAAGTAGTTTTTAGTTTGGTAAAAAATTTAAATCCAAAGTTAGTAAAGCTGTGTTAATAATTTGTGCACAAGGAGTGGTCCTTATTTGGTTTAGGGATTAAAGTGAGGAAATGGAATTGCATATCTCTCGGGATCACCTCCCTGTGCAGGAAACCGCCGCTAAAGAGCAGAGTTATGTGGAAGAACAATAGGCAAAAATGTTTTAAAGGTATTCATAGGGTAGGCCATCAGGGTCGGGGGCCTTATGGGCTGGGGTAACTTAAGGGACGCTTCTACCTCTTCCTCCGTGATCGGCGCGTTAGACTGCAGAAAATAGGTAGCCAATTTAGGAATGTCACTTCGAGAGAGAGGGGTAATCGTGTACACGTTCACGTTGTTCTTCCGTTGGTGGAAAAAAAGGTTCCTAATTTTCATAGTATCTTGGCCCCTAATATTTTGATCCTCCAGGAAAAATAGACTATATGGTGGGGAGGATTGTGTCCTGTGCAATACTAGCAAGGTACAAAAGGGAGAATTTTTTTTTTTTTTTTACCTTGCACCAAGCAGGAATATAGGGGATTCTCTTAATCCTTGCAATTCTCAGTATGTGCTGTCTTACAGTATCTGTATGATTTTGCAATATGTTGGTAGAATCACACGCAACACTGTACATTTTAGGGAACATATACCTTTTTTTTTTTTTAACAAAAGGTTTTACTGAGTGCGTCTTTTTACACTTTTAAGCAGTATCTTGCTAAAATCAAAGGTGTATCAGGTTTGTAGGTATAAATAAGCAGTTTCTAAAAAATAAATAAATAAAATATGCTGGATTTATGAGCCTTGTGCACCCCGCGGCTTGAATATCGATTCTGACATAGTATCTCTGTTAGTAGGTTATGTCAATTGATTATATCGTTTTTAAATTTTTTTTTATACATAATATAATGTATATTCTATATGAATAAAAATGTATTTCATATTTGTGTAAATGTATGTATTCACGATCTAATATATGATGAATTTATGTAATTGGATTGATTTTGATCATATGCTATATTTATGGGGTTTATATGCACATTTCTTATGTTTTGGTTAGGTGAAGAATATAATCTTTTATGCATTTGACTTAATGTATTTGACCCCTTAAAACATTTTATATGCAAGTTCCGATTGGTTATGTCTGCTATTGTATAATGGGCCAGCTGATGGTTTGCAATGGTGAAATAATTTAGCCGCTTCTAATTTAATACTGTTACTTTTTCTCAAAGGTTGCCTTCTTGGTCGCCATCACTTGTGTGGCGGATGTCTGAACTGGTGGCCATATCCTGTGAGTTTCTCTTGCACAAGGATAAGGTGGTTCACCATCCGTACCCTTACATTCCTCGGAAGGTGGTGTGGGATTTTCACCTGAATAAGGACATTGTCCTTGGTCGTTGCATTGCACTCCATTAATATGGTCCAGGCGGTTTGTGTGTGCTTGTCTGTTTGCTATGGCCTCCTCCTGGAGGTCGTATTTCCTTTTATGCTCATGGATGGTCCAAGAAAAGACCTGGCAGCCTCCTCTGCTACTATATCCTGTTGGCTTCAGTAGTCGATTGTTCTGGCATACGCTATTATGTCTCAGGCTCCTCCCTTCCCTGTTACGGCACATTCGACCAGGGTGTTTAGTGCCTCCTGGGTGTTTAGATCTCAGGTTTGCAAGGCTGCATCCTGGTTGTCTGTGCACACTTAAAAAATAAACAAATTTAAAATTTTGTGTTTTGAATCTTCAGATGGTTGATTTGGGCTGCAAGTCTTTGCAAGCTGCTGTTTAAGATTCCTTGTTTTTGTTTGCCCACCCCTTCTTGGGACACTGCTTTTGGGCATCCCTATGGTCAAGAATCAAAAGCTTTGTCACTTAATGAATGTAAGAACTCTATTGTTACTGTAAAATCCCTTTCTCAGAGTTTGTTGATGGACACAGCACCCTCCCCTGTCTTTTTTTTGGAGTTTATACTTCTGACATTGATACTGAGGGGGTTTATACCAGCTAGGACTTCTTAGGCAGTGCTGTGTTCTTCTTCTTTTTCTTTTTTTTCTTTTCTTTTTTTCCTAATGTCCTACTCCTGTAGGTGGCACTATAAACCGTATGCTCAAGAATCAAGAGCTGTGTCTGTCAATGAACTCAGGGAAAGGGGTTTTACAGAGGGTAACAAAAACAAATTTTTCTCATTCGTTCATTGATAGACACAGCGCTTCCTTATTCAGAACCATAGTGTTATACCACCCCCTATAGGAGTAGGACACTAGGCAGAAAAAAGACTTGGCTACGCCCATGGGCAGTCCTAGGTGATATACACCCACCTCTCTGCTATAGGCTTGTGTGTTTTTTTTTTTTTTTGTTTTTTTTTTTTTTTCCCTTTTCTTTTCTTTTCTTTTCTTTTTTTTTTTTTTTTTTTCTGCTTAGTCAGGAGTAAGGACCTAGTTCCCTGTTGGGGTCTTGGGTCCTGGCAACTTTTTGTTTTTGCTTATTAAGCTACTTTTTGTTTTTTTTTCTTTTGATTTTTTTTCTGTGAGATCTACAATCAACTGCCGCACTGGGTGATGGGCTGGACACTAAGATCCAGTGGTCTCCCCAGTCTGGCCAGCGCGCGTGTGCAGACTGCAGCTACGCGCTGGGTCAGCTACGACATAGCCTCACTGGACAGGGCTGGCCCTGCGAGTCAAAAATCTTGCGTGGTCGCATACGACCGGGTCTCGGCCTGTGCCGCAGTGTTCCTCATGGCCTACAGCCCCCCACTTCGGTGGGAGAAGGATCCGTCTGGGAGCGTTACCCGTGCACTCGCTGGAGTGGTAAGTAAGTGGCCCCCTCCTCTCCTTCCCTGGAGTGGTGTGGGGCGCGGGTACTCCCTGGGGTGGCCAGTCCCTCTGGGGTTCTCCCCATCCCCCCCCCTTTCCCGGCTAAGGCCCAGGCCACTGGCTTGGGTGTTTCGGACACTGTCCACCCCCCCCAGGGTTGTCAATATGGAGGATAACACCTTGGCACCTGATGGTTGGGTGACAAGGCATTAGCAGATCCACTCCCCCTGCGGCAGCCCTCCACTAACTTAGGCCATGGTTTTGCTGCCTATCGAGCACTTACAGCTGGCGGGCGAAAATTTAGGTTGCGCGTTTTGCGGCCTGCCGACCGGCATATGTGCGAAGCGACCCTAGAGCGAGCGGCGGAGGCTGCCGATTTCCTTTGTGGGCATCCACCCTCCTTCCTCGGCTCTAGCCTGGTCTGGTCCCCCTGCAGACCTGTGCACTCGAGGGGGGTGGCCAAATATTTAGGTCGTGGCTTTTGCGGCCTGCTAATCCACACGGCCATGCCAGACGCCTTCTTCCAGAGGGACGGCGCTGTGGGGGCTCTGAGGGCGACCCCCTTTTGTGGGGGTTGTTTAAGTGGGCCCTCCATAGGCACCCCCTGTGAGGGGCCTTGGTGGTTGTCCCCCGTGAGGAGCCTCAGCCAGTGCCCCCTGTGAAGGGCCCAGTGGTGTCCCTTGCACGGGGCATCCATAGGCGCCCCTTGTGCGGGGTCTCAGCCAGTGCCCTCTGTGAGGGGTCCAGTGGTGCCCCCTGTGCGGGGTATTAGTAGGCACTGTAGCGTGAGGTCTTGGCTGGTGCTCCTTGGGAGGAGCCTGGGTCAGCGTCCCCTGTGCAGGGCCTTGGTTGACGTCTCCCGTGTGGGACCTTGGTGATGCCCCTGTACGCGGGGCATAAGGTGGCGGAGGTCTGTCGGCGGCCCCCTGTGTTCTTTGCGTTTTTCACAGGTGGCGCTTGGGCATATAGGCTAGTAAATGGTGCCCTCCCCTTCCTCATCAGTCTCGACTGATCTTATGTCTGGCTCTACCATTGTGGATGTGGCACACCTTGCAGAGTTGGTGGCCACACTCCCTGTCCTGTAAGTCAGTAAGGTTGTTCCTCCACAACTGCAATGGCGCACAAGAAGGTTCTGGTTGTCTCCCTAATTACAGCTGTGCGGGAAACTTTAAAGATGGAGGATGCAGCTGTGGCTGTGACGGAGGTGCTGGTCCCTTTGGCACCTATAAACTGTATCGCACTGCAAAAGCGTTCCCTTCTCCTTCCTATTTTGGGATATTTGTTCGTAAAGACTGGGAGTGTCCAAAGTGTTCCTTTGTGGTTCCAAAGACACTTCCCTGTGAGGTACCCCTTTGTGGGGTCCTTCCTTAAGGAGTGGACTGTTCCACCAGTAGTGGATCCCCCTGTCTCTAGGGTGCGCAAGGCATCCATGATTTTGGGAGGAGTCTCCGGCTGACATACCTGGAGGGGGGTGCAGATTCCCTCTGCTTTCGCTGAGTTGGCAGACCAGTTGGTCTGGGGACTGTAGATTTGTATGCGATGCCTCTTGGACGCAGTTCCCTTAATTGCTAAGCTCTGTTTCTGTAGTGGCGCTTAGACATGTATTGGGGCTTAAGTGTTGGTCTGCGGACTGGGCTTCTAAAAAAAGCTGACTGGGTTACCTTTTCAAGGCAATTGTCTGTTTGGGGCTACCCTGGACGACATCGTTAAGAGCCTCTCACAGGAGGAAAGTGTAATTGTCTTCCACGATCTGAAATGGGGGGAAAAGGGCCTCGTCGTGGATGCGGTCCTTCTCAGGACGCAATGGACCTGGTCTGGCGAGCCGAGAGTGGGGCTCTCTAGACCCACGGACAAGGCCCCTTCAGCATGAAGGCGCACCCTCATCTATGTCCTAGTGTTCCGGCCTTGAACCCCCCGAAAAGGGTTTTTTTCTTTCCAATTTGCATCTGTCACCAGACTGTTGGCAGTTCTCCTTGGGGCTGGTTTCATCTCTGGCCAGAGTGATTCTTCCTCTGGACAAACTCCCAGAAGTTGCCTGCTGCGTTTCAACTACTGTAGTCTCGCAGGTGGGCCTCCCTGCAGTCCTGCAGGTGGGTGTTGAGCCCGATGATATCTACATTTTTTTGAGGCAGTTCCATCTGCGCAGTTTCTTTCAAGTGAGATCCTGGTGTAAAGTGCCCGAGATCTCTGGGCTATCAGATTCGGCTGAGCCAGAAAACTGGGGATCCCTGGTCTGGTGGCTTCGCTCTCTGGGATTTCGGCAGGGCACATCCTTTCTCCCCTTGTATTGCACAGTGGTCACTACCAATGCCAGTCTGTCCAGGTGGAGAGGTGTCCTGGGTTCTGCTCAGGGTCGTTGGACGCTGGAGGTATCCAGACTGCCGATCGATATCCCATATGGATCATTGAGGTCGACTTTGGGGGCTCTGGGTACGGATCCAGTCGAACGATGCCACGGCGATGGTCTATGTCAATCACCAGGATGGAACAAAGAGTGTGTTGGCAGCCCTGACAGTAGCCAGCATCCTCTGGTAGGCAGAGCACCTTGTTCCGGCCCCTCTCCGCCAAATGCATACTAGGAGTGGAAAAATTGCAAAAATGGCAGGCGGTTGCCTCAGTCGGCTAGTGTTGGTCCACGGGGTGGTCCCTTCACCAGGACATGTTTAATCGGACATGTCTCCGATGGTGCACTCCCGAGGTAGACCTGTTGGCGTCCCGGCTTAACGGCACAGTACTGAGGTTTTTGGTAAGGTCACGGGCTCCTCTGGACACTGCAGAAGCTCTAGTGGGGCAGGTATAGTCTAATCTACGCCTTTCCTCCTCTCAAGATTCTGCCATGCCTTTTGCGCAGGGTCGAGGCTGAAGGGATTCCGGTCATTCCAGTGGGCCTGGGTGGTCTTGTCTGTCTTGGTATGGTGCTCTTGGTCGCTGACATTCCTTGGCAACTGCCTCTCAGGGAGTTTCTACTGTCCCAAGGGCTGATCTTTCATGCTGCTTCAGTCGCTGGTTTTGAAGGCCTGGTTGTTATGAGCCAGGTGCTGAAGTTACGATGCTGCTGAAAGCTAGGAAGCCTTCCTCTGGGAAGATTTTTACCAATAAACATGGATGGCATACATAATCCTGGTGTGAGGCGCTTGCCATTTACCCTTGTACTTTCTTGGTGGCTCAGATTTTGACCTTCCTTCATGGGGGGGGGGGGGGGGGGAGGGGTTTGAGCAGAACTTGGCCTTGAGTACCATCAAGAGCCAGGAGTCCGCCCTGGTGGTTTTCTTCAGCGTCCCCTGGTATTGCACTCCCTGGTGCATACTCTTAATTAAGGGGTTTGACATCTGCCTCCACCGGAGCGGTTGCTTCTACAGCCGTGGGATCTACTCTTGGTGCGTTTGGGTTCTACAGGAGCCTTGATTTTCAAAATATTCAGGAGGTACTAATGCTTGCTCTGTCCCAGAAGGTGGCTTTTTTGGTTGCCATCACCTCTGCTCGCAGAGTGTCGGAACTGTAGGCGTTACCATGTCATACTACTTACCTGGTGATCCACAAAGATGAAGTGGTTCTTCGCCCTTGTCCGTGGGTCACTCCTCTGATTCCTTTTTTTAAATTAATTTCTTTTTATTAATCTCAGTGTAAAAGCAAAGTTACATACTTTTCGTGACAAGTTGCATTTAAAGTGCATTTAGCAAATACATTAAAACAATTTTACAGATGCAGGGTAACTGCTCCAATACCTCGCTTTCCTCCTGTGCATTGTGAAGTCTACTATTGTGCATTTGTACGTAATCGCTACTTATAATGTGTTCATTTTCCCTTATTTCCTACCCATCTTTTAGTATCCCCCCCCCCCCCTTACCCTACCTAGGTTTTCCCAACCCTTCTCTACCTATTCCTCGCCTTACCCTCCCCCCCCCTTATTATCAGCGTGAAAATTTCGTGCATTCTTGTTAAAATTCGCGCTATGATTATCTAAGCCCCGTTGGGACCCATTCCTACACCCGAGATTGTCCAGTTTGAACCTTTGTTTACCCCCCCCTCGTGAGGGGGTCTAGGATACACTGAATCAAATTAAATGCTGGATATTTTGCTCTTGGAGCCAAGGCTTCCATATACCGATAAATTTACTATAATTCCCTTTCCTGGTGTATACTGTCCTTTCTGTCCAAACCAGGGAGTCCATAGTCCTGAGCCAATCCCCTATAGTTGGAGGGTTTGCTGAGAGCCAATGCTGCGCCAGCAACTTTCTCGCTTGGTATAAGCATCTCGCTATAGCAGTGATTGTACTGGTGCCACCCAGATTGGCACCCAGCAGCCCCAACACGCACACCTTGGCGTCTAACTCAATATTTACCCTAAATCTGCGGTTTATTATCCCTATCACTTCCGTCCAATATCTTGTCAGCTTTGGGCATCTCCAGACCATATGTATAAGATCTCCTGACCTGTAGCATCTGGGGCAGCTGTCGTCAGGTCTACCCCCAAACCTGTACAGTCTTCTGGGCGTATAGTATGCTCTGTGTATGAGGAGATGTGAGGCCTTCTGTGATGGAGAGACAGATACCATCTGCCCAAGTTCCAATATTTTATTCCACTGGTCATCCGACAGCTCCCCCACATCCGTCTCCCATCCCTCTCTAGACCCGAGGGGCACCCCCTGAACCAGAGTCTTATCCAGTAATTGCGTATACACCGCCCCAATCAGCCCTTTAGTGCTTGTTGCTTTAACTATTTTGTTGAGAAGCGGTGTATTACAGCGTATTATAGGAGAGGACCCGAATTGGGTGTTCAGTGCGTGTCTGATCTGTAAGTAATTGTAAAAGATATTATATGGAACTCCAAATTCCATTCTCAGTTCTGTAAAAGATTTCAAGTTGGTGTCGCTATACAGCTGAGCCACTCTATGAACTCCGTGACTTTCCCACCCGGGGTGCTTTTCTACAGCCCTTAATTCCCCCAAGGATTCGTTAGCCCATATGGGAGCAAACTCCGTAATACCTCTATACCCCATGATCTTTTTAACTGTCTGCCAGGTCTTGTTTACTAATTTGTATGTTGGCAGCTTTCTCTGGAGTGAACCCGCCTCTAGTGCCTCTACTAAGCAACTATGTGGGCTACCTTCTAACATAATTTTATTACTGGCACTTGCCTTACCCGAGAATTCACAGCCCCCTAAGTGCTGCATTTGGGCAGCTAGATAGTAACTATACGGGTGCGGGACTGCCAGTCCCCCTTCCCGGGTAGGTCGCTGCAATGTCTGCAGTTTAATCCTAGCCTGGCCCTTCTTCCAGATGAGATCCCTAAATAGGGAATCAATTTTGATAAACCATTTTCTCCCGACCCATACCGGGGAATTATGGAGAATATAAAGTATTTGTGGCAACCAGATCATTCTGATCAGGTTTGCACGTCCTGCCAACGACAGGGGGAGTCGGCACCAGATATCGCATTTTCTTCTAAACTTCTCAAGCAGGGGGGCCAGATTGTCTTGGATATAATTATTGGGATCTCTAGTCATTACTATTCCCAGGTACTTTATCTTGTCAGTTATGTTTATCCCAGAGAGACCGCCAGGGAGGGGATTGCTAATTGAATCAACATGTAGCAATGAGGATTTATCCCAATTAACCGCTAGGCCCGATACCGACCCAAAGCTTTCTACCAGTTGCATCGTTTTTGCCAGCGATGGCCCGGTGTCCCCCAGAAACACCAGGACGTCGTCTGCATAAAGTGCAACTCTTTCTTCACTGCCCTTCCTCCTAAAGCCCCGCAAATCCGGAGCTCTTCTTATAGCCTCTGCCAGCGGCTCCATTGCCAGAGCAAAAAGAAGAGGCGATAAGGGGCACCCCTGTCTTGTACCCCTCTCAAGTGTAAAACTGTCTGTGTACTCATTGTTAATCTTTAACTTAGCTAGTGGGCAGCTGTACAATATTTTTATCCATTTAATAAAGGCCGGGCCAAATCCGAATTTATCCATTATCCCCCAGAGGTAGCCCCACTCCAGGCTGTCAAATGCCTTGGCGATATCCAAGGCCATGACAGCTCTGGATTCCCTGTCCGCGACCGGGGTCTGCAAGTTCAGGTATGCTCTCCTAATATTGACGCTGGTAGACCTATGGGGGATAAATCCTGCTTGGTCTGGGTGTACCAAATTATCGATACATTTACTCAGCCTAGTTGCTAGCACCTTAGCTAGGATTTTAACGTCCGAGCAGAGCAGGGAGATTGGTCTGTATGACGCTACGTCCAGATGATCCTTCCCCTCCTTTTGAATAAGAATGATATTCGACTCTGTCATTGAGGCCGGAAGACCACCATCGACAAACGCCTCCTCTAAAGTCCTCAAAAGGGTGGGGAGCAAAATCCCCCCATAATGCTTGTATATTTCCAGGGGAAGTCCGTCTGGGCCTGGGGTCTTATGATTAGGCATAGCAGCCACAGCACACCTTAATTCCTCTAGTGTTATAGGGGATTCTAAGCTTATTTTGTCTGCTGCGGATAAGGTTGGTAATACCATCCCCTCCAATAGTGTATCCAACTCTCCTCTTACTATGCGGTGCTTTGACTGATACAGGGACCTGTAAAAATCAAGGAATATCTCCCTAACTTTCCCTGGGTCCGTCACAATTTCCCCGCTTGAGGATCTAATCGCAGAGATTGTTGAGGACGGAGAGTTGGTGCTTGCCACTACGGCAAGCATTCGGCCCATTCTCTCCCCCTCCTCAAAAAACCTCTGCCTCTGAAAGAGTCTTTTATTTTCGGCTTTTCTCATTATTACTGCTTTATATTCCTGTTGTTTCCCAGTCCAGAGCTCCTCTAGCTCTGCAGTGGGGCCCAAAACATACTGCCTTTCTAGCTCCATAACCTCATTTCTAATGCGATCATCCTGCGTTCTTGTTTTCCGCTTTGCCCTTGCTATTTGCTGAATTAGAAGTCCTCTAAGGAAGGCCTTTAGAGCATCCCAGATCACGCCCCCTGTCGCTGTCCCTAGGTTGCATACCATAAATTCCTCTAGCCTAGTAGAAATTTCTCCACTGCTCCCTATTACCTCCAGCCATACTGGATTTACTGACCAGGGCCTATATGTTTGTCTATCACCGATGCGCACCGCCAGTTTTAGTGGAGAGTGGTCTGATAATCCTCTCGGGCCGTAGTCTATATTATGCACTAGGGGGTGCATTTCCTTATTGCCTATGGCTAGATCTATTCGGGATAGTGTGTGATGTGTCCCCGAATAGCAAGAATATTGCCTACCGTTTGGGTTGCGGATTCTCCATAAGTCACACCACCCCACTTCCTCCAAGAACTGCCTCAGTCTGCCCTCCATTGCCCTCGCTGCCCGGGTACCGATTGGGAGCCTGTCCTGCCGACTATCAAGAACTGTATTAAAGTCGCCAATCAGGACTAATGGGATCCCAACCTTGCTCTCCATATATTCCAACAGGCTATATAGAATTTCCAGCTTGCTTGGAGGAGGGATATAGATATTTGCAATAACAAACTCTCTATCGTCCAACAGGCAATGCAGAAAAATATAGCAGCCCAGCGTGTCGATCCGAACTCCCCTGCAGGCAAACGACACCCCTTTCTTTACCAGTATACTCACTCCCCTTGAGTAGGAGGAGTAAACGGAGTGAAATTGCGACTGGAATTTCCTACCCCCAAATCTTATCCTAGTTTCGTTTGTAAAATGCGTCTCCTGCAGGCATATCAGATCGACACCCTGGGCCTCCAGCTCTAATAAAACAGCAGTTCTCTTATCAGGATCACCTAACCCCCTAACGTTCCATGATCCTATTCCAACTACGCTAGGCCTCGGAGAGAGAGAAGTAAGAAACAGGATGTTTTTTTCTTTACCTTTTTCCCTACCTTTTTAACATAAAATAAAAAGAAAATAACCAACATATACAGTGTAAAGCGTACCCCTCTTTTTAAACCCCAACCGAGATCACCCACTTTCTTGACATTTATTATGAGTCCCCTATAATTCCTAGGTCCCCTACCCGTGCTAAAACTATTTTTTAGGGGTGTAGAGGATGGGGGGGGGAGCAATTTCCCTTCCCCTCCCATCTCCCCCACACCCCCCGGGCTCCACATCTTTCCGCGTGCGCATTTAAATAACACAAACCCTTATTTACTTTACTACCCTCCCCCCACCCCTGCTTCTGCTTTCTAGTGAATTTAACTCCCGTATGGGGAGTAATTAACTCTCTACCCAGTGACTTCCCCTTACCCCTCCCATGCCTATTTCGGCTAGCCCCGGGAGCCTTTAGTGTGACCCAATCTACCCCATACCTCCGTACCTCAACTGATACCAACCACACCCCCCCGCCACCCACCACCTGCCCCCCTCCCCCCTCCCCCTCAGCCCTTGTTACATCTCCCTTAGGGGGAGCTCTAAAAAAAACCAAAAGGAAAAAAAAAAGAAAAAACATCAATCCACCCCACGACCTTGGTCGCGAACCAACCCACATTTGAGGATTACACCCACTCTTGGACCCACGCTCCTCCCCCCCACCTCCGGGAAAAAAAAAAAAAAAAAAAAAAAAAAAAAAAAAAAACCCCCCAGCCCCTATCCCACGTTTAATTTTTCTTTACACTTTTTTTTTTCCCCTTTCCTTTTTTTTAAATGATACAGTATATTGTCCTCTTTCGATTTCTCTTCTTTTCTCTTCCCTTCCTCTTCGCCTTCCGCGTTTCCCCCGGACTCCTAGGTTTGTATATTCTTTTTATAGTCCTCGAGCCAAGCTGAGGCCTTGTCAGCTGCGTCGAAAAAATAGACTGTCCCTGAAGCTTCTACGCGCAAACGCGCTGGATATAGCAGAGCATACTGAATTTTATGAGTCCGTAGGGCGCGCTTCACTTCCACGAAGCCCGCCCTTCTTTTCTGCAAGTCCGGGGAATAGTCGGGGTACAGTGAAATCCTACTGCCGTTGTGGAGCATATCTCCTTTTTCCCTAGATTTCTGCATTAACGACACCTTGTCTTTGTAACAGAACAATTTAAGGATCATTGGTCTAGGGCGTCCCCCTGATGCGGTGGGTCTAGTGGGTATTCGATGCGCCCTCTCGATAGCAAAGTAAGGTGAAAGAGTGTCGGGCCCAAAGAGTCCCTTAAGCAGATTTTCCATATATACCTCCGGGCGAGGGCCCTCGCTTCCCTCGGGGAGGCCCAGCACCCTTACATTACATCTGCGCATCCTGTTCTCTATTTCGTCCATTTTATTCCTATACGTATCCAATTGCGTTTGTATGCTCTTGAATTCCCGTTGCATTGGGAACACTGTGTCTTCCAGTTGGCTCAATCTCTCTTCAATAATAGTAGTTCTTTCTAGCACTTTCTGGAGTTCCTGACTCATAGAGCGTAGTTCTACCTTGAGGCCCCCTAGTTGATCACACAGGTCATTCAGGGACCCTTTACACGAGTTTACTGCAGCTAGTACTTCCTTTAATGTGGGTTCTGGCTCCGCGGCTGTACTGGGCTCAAGTGGAACACCACTAGTTGGTACAGTTGCTCTATCCAGGGAGGTTAGCTCTAAGCCTTTCTTGTTCATTGTAGATTTAGTGCTAGCCGACAAGGCAGCTGGGGCTGATGACCCTCTGCCCACGCTTTTCCTCTCCCCAGATGGTCCTGACTGCGACTTCTCAGTAAGCATTTGATTGCCCTTGACGGGGGTGTGTGCGGGGGTGTGCGCGAATTTTTCCAGCTTTGCTGCGGCTGACGCCGCCGCCGAGGCTGATGCTGCTAGGTTCCCCTTTTCCTTAACTGGACGAGTACCCTGTGCTGTTGCGTTTTCATGCGACTGCTGGGGCTCCTCCCCCTTCTTCCTGGTCATCATTGGAGGCTCTGGGAGACAACGGGGATCCAGCGGTTTCCCCCCTAACTACCAGTTAATGTGCCCAGGTGCTGTCACTGCCACCCCCTCTCCCCACAACGCTCCCACTAGATTGCAAGCAGCGTCTCTAGAATCCACAGCTGGGGTTTAGTTCAACTACTGCAACATTGCATGAATGTCTAGCGTTGCATAGCACTAGCAGGTGCAGCAGATAGGTGCAGCAGATAGGATACCAAACAGTCCTCCTCTATAGCCAGTACTTTTTTTTTTTTTTTTTTTTCCCCCTATTTATCAGGTTGCTCTCATACCTGTCTTGCAGATCTTCGAATCTGTACACTCTCTCCACTCCTTCCACGTGTACCTGTGCTTGTAGCCAGTGTCTGGCGTCTGCCTGCCGGCGTCTGGTGCTGTTCTGCAGCTGAAGCCAGGGAGGAGGGGTTAGGTTAGAAGCGCGGCGGGGCTCCCGGGTCCAGGACACGTCACAATCTTCCACAAGAGCCCCGGGTGTTGCCCAATCCGACGGCAACCGAGTGAGTCCCGCGACCCAGTCTGAGTGCGGGATGCTGGGTAACGAGCGGGTCGGCAAAAGGCGAGTCGGCACCCGGGAACTGCACACTGCGGCGTCCGAGTGTCCCGCTCCAATGCCAGGTGCTGAAGTTACGATGCTGCTGAAAGCTAGGAAGCCTTCCTCTGGGAAGATTTTTACCAATAAACATGGATAGCATACATAATCCTGGTGTGAGGCGCTTGCCATTTACCCTTGTACTTTCTTGGTGGCTCAGATTTTGACCTTCCTTCATGGGGGGGGGGGGGGGAGGGGTTTGAGCAGAACTTGGCCTTGAGTACCATCAAGAGCCAGGAGTCCGCCCTGGTGGTTTTCTTCAGCGTCCCCTGGTATTGCACTCCCTGGTGCATACTCTTAATTAAGGGGTTTGACATCTGCCTCCACCGGAGCGGTTGCTTCTACAGCCGTGGGATCTACTCTTGGTGCGTTTGGGTTCTACAGGAGCCTTGATTTTCAAAATATTCAGGAGGTACTAATGCTTGCTCTGTCCCAGAAGGTGGCTTTTTTGGTTGCCATCACCTCTGCTCGCAGAGTGTCGGAACTGTAGGCGTTACCATGTCATACTACTTACCTGGTGATCCACAAAGATGAAGTGGTTCTTCGCCCTTGTCCGTGGGTCACTCCTCTGATTCCTTTTGATTAAGGACGTTGTATTGCCTTCCCCGTGTCCCAGGTCAAAATGTCCTAAGGTATTTACCTTGCATGCCCTGGATGTGTTCGGGCGATTCGGGTGCATTTGGCAGTCACAGGGCCTTTTCAGAGATTAGGCTCACTGTTTGTGATCACGGATGGGCTAAAAAGGGGGCTGTCTGCTTCTTATGCAACCTTTTCTATATGGCTTAGACGTTGACTCTGGTCTATTCTATCAGGGGTTGGGTTCCTCCTTTTCCTGTTATGGCACATTCTACTTGGCTGCTTGTTGCTTCTGGGGCCTTGCATCAGGCATCGGCTGCGCTGGTTTGCAAGGTGGCCACTTAGTCATTTGTGTACACTTTCACAAAATTCTACAACGTGGCTGTGCTGGCATCTGAGGCTGCTTCTTTTGGCCGCAGGGTATTGCAGGCTGCTTTTTAGAGGGTCTATTCCCTCTTGAAGGGGTATTGTTCAGGTTGGGCTCCAGTTTCTTTATGTGTTGAGCTCCTGTTACCTGGTTGGCTCTTGTGTTAGCCTTGGGATTTTTTGTTCTCCCACCCCTCATGTTTGGCACTGCTTTGGGACATCTCTATGGCTCTGAATAAGGAAGCGCTGTGTCTGTCAATGAACGATTGAGAAAAAATAGGATTTTTGACTTACCGTAAAATCCGTTTCTCTGAGTTCATTGACAGACATGGCACCCACCCCTCTATGGAGTTTTTAATGATTCTGACACTGCTTGGGACAAAACTGAATGCCTATAGCAGAGAGGGGTGATAGGGGGCGATATAACCCTATGGTTCTGAATAAGGAAGCGCTGTGTCTATGAACTCAGAGAAACTGATTTTACAGTAAGTCAAAAATCCTATTTTTTTTTTTCTTATTGCACGATTTCTTCCAAAAAAACTAGCAAATAAAAAATATCTTTTACAGAATTAAGTTCCTACCTGGCCTGAAAAAATTATATACAATATGCTAGGGTTGAGTACACATGCTAAAGGGTATAAGATATGGAACTGAAACCTTTTAGAAAAAACAAACATTGGGATTAAGGGAAACAAAGCAGAAACAATAAAAAATTACCGCGCTTCACAAACAAAGAATTTTTTGTAAGCCGCAGTTCCAATTGTGAGGCATACACAAATAAATGGATCAAATAATATACAAGAACCGCGCTAAAAGATTGAGACAATATACTATAAAGAGTATATTGGACAACATCAAGCTTTGAATTTATCAGAAATAAAAATAAATTTAAATTGAATAACTAAACCATAAAGAAATCAAAAAAGTGACATAAAAATTAAATTGTGAATAATGTACAAAGAGAGTCCCAAAGCCAATTCGGTATCCAATAGTGATCAAACTAAATTCATCAAATGGCACCCAGTGAGGAATCCACCACCTGTAGAAAAACACGCTTACTAAAGGCAAGCTACAAGACAGCTTGTGTTTGCATATGGCTATCCAATCACTAGACACAACCCATTCGACCTCCTTGGAAGAGGGACACAGGCAGGAAGGCTCCGTCCAGTGGGTATAGATAATCAACAGGGGGGACCCAGAGGAATTTAAAAAAGGATCTCCATAGTGTAAATCGGTGTAAAAAGGTTTATTAAAAGAAGAGTATTGCACTTACATCAACTGCATGGAAAAGGGCATAAACTAAGACTAAAACAGCCGGCCGGCCTGCATACACCCGTTCGGGATGGAATCGATGACGTCAACGCGCCAACCATTCTTTTTGAATGGTTGGCGCGCTGACGTCATCGATTCCATCCCGGGTGTATGCAGGTCGGCCGGCTGTTTTTGTCTTCGTTTATCCCCTTTTCCATGCAGTTGATGTAAGTGCAATATTCTTCTTTTAATAAACCTTTTTATACCGATTTACACTATGGAGATCCTTTTTTCTATTCCTCTGGGTCCCCCCTGTTGATTATCTATACCCGCTGGACGGAGCCTTCCTGCCTGTGTCCCTCTTCCAAGGAGGTCGAATGGGTTGTGTCTAGTGATTGGATATCCATATGCAAACACAAGCTGTCTTGTAGCTTGCCTTTGGTAAGCGTGTTTTTCTACAGGTGGTGGATTCCTCACTGGGTGCCATTTGATGAATTTAGTTTGATCACTATTGGATACCGAATTGGCTTTGGGACTCTTTGTACATTAATTATTCACAATTTA
Organism: Lithobates septentrionalis; assembly: GCA_037952835.1. Lineage (NCBI taxonomy): Eukaryota > Metazoa > Chordata > Amphibia > Anura > Ranidae > Lithobates > Lithobates septentrionalis. The sequence goes on along the minus strand of JBBDGP010000939.1, from coordinate 1,511,606 downwards.
ATTTTTATGTAACTTTTTTTGATTTCTTTATGGTTTAGTTATTCAATTTTATATTTATTTTTAGTTCTGTTAAATTCAAAGCTTGATGATGTCCGATATACTCCTTATAGTATATTGTCTCAATCTTTTAGCGCGGGTCTTGTATATTATTTAAGGGAAACAAAGACCAGTGAACTCAAGGGGGTAAAAATGCATCTATCAACACAGTATGTGAATGGTGTGGGAAAACATTGTCCTGTACAGTGATGGTATTTCCCTTTATGGAAATGTTGGAGTGTGATGGACATAAATACTAACCGATGCGGAAAGCCTATGGCCAGTTTGGCTGTTCAGCTTGGAGTCATGTCCCCTACACAGTAGCTGGAAAAGCCGCAACAGAACAGCTTGCTATTTTCAAAGTTTTTGCATTTAAAAAAAAAAAAAGTTCTGCTTTAGTAAAACGGCTTGCAAAATCACTTCCTTTTTATTAATCGGCCCTTATTTTTGCTTAAGGTGGAGAACTTCATTTTCTTCAAATTGGAGGAACTTGTGATGATCTTGATGAAACAGATATTCTTGTTGAAAACACTCTTACAAAGGGTGTGGAACAGTTAGCAGAAGGTATCAAGCCAATGTCAAACCCATCTAGTCCTGGCATCACAGGTAAGGATCACTTCATAGCCACTCATTCCTGGCCACCCATTGCAGTATCTCTTGCACTTTTTCTGATTAACTTTTTCTGAGTCTGAATTTGTGAAGCTTGACCTGTTAGGTATTGCAAAGGTTTGAGACACACACTTTTTTGTAGCTGGATATACACATTCCAATCAGACAGGCCTTTGCATGAATTAAAGTGGAACTAAATGCAAAATCAAAACTAACATATGGTGCACTCTGCCAATACCATTAATGCATCAATTTAAATTTTTCTGGGTCCCCCCATGTAAAATGGTATTGCTTTCTTGCCTAGACGAGAAACTGCATTCTTTCAGGGCTTTAGGTCCCACGAGAGCCCTGCGGCACATCTACGTATTTGTGTGGGGGGTTTCCCACACATGTGTAGATAAAACAGGTATAGAAATCCCAGATCAGATTTTGGCATATGCTAAAAGGCTCTGCTAGAACCTGAAGGCCAGACAAAGCACTGCAGCAAATCTGCGCATATGCTTGATGGCTACCCAAGATTATTTCCTATGGATTGGTCTTGATTTCGGGTAGATATCAATAGTTTGGAGGCATTGTCGTCCTGCAGGTAGAAATTTTGTGGTTTTTTTTTTTTTTTTTTTTTTTTTTTTTTTTATATTATATGCTGCCTGATTAATTGCAATGCCCCTTGGAAAATCCAGAAGTGAGGAAATCCTTGTATATCTGTAAAGCAATTATATTGACAATTCAAGAGCTGGTTAAAGCTCCCTTTTTAGGACATCTTTTATGTATTGGTGTTGAATTGTTCGTACTATTTTGTCAATAAACCATAGCTAACGTTGAAAAAAAATTGCTTCTCTAAGCTCCCTCCTGTTGCTGTTTTAATTTATTTTTATTTTTTGTTCAATGTAAAGCCAATCTCAAAGATCTTGTTGTACTCAATTGAGGGTTAATTGAAAGCTATTTGTGTAGTGTGCATTGGTTGGTTGCTAAAAGGCAAATGTGTATCAAGTCCCTGTTGTGTTAAATGGGTTGGGATTTTTGGGTATGCTCCCAGTAGCTAAATACGAATAAAGGATCTAAATGTGTGGGCTACCCCATATTTTGATAATGTATTGGGTTATGTTTTTCCAGAATGTTAATATTGGTGGGCATTTTCAGAAACTGAGATAAAACTGCCCATTTTTCCAACATCTGGGTCAGAAGTTCTGAGTTTGAATCTGGTCACCCTAGTTGGAATGGAGTTGGAATGTGGAAGGTTTTGTACTGTATTCCTCTGCATGGCTCATTAGTAATGACCCTGTGGGGGTAGTAAGATATCCAGTTAGTAACTAATTTGTCAACAATGTTTTTATTCGAGAATTCCAATGCCCATATCTTTACATTTAATTGTAGTTGGTATGTTGTAGAGCTAATTTTAAAAGAATTCATATACTTTGTAAAATGTACTTGATTACTACCAGTTAAAGTGGATGTAAACCCAATTGCATCCTTTCTAAACTACTGCCATAGGGGTTATCTATAATGATATACATGCCTCCTGCATGTATCTTTACCTGTCAAATGTCTCCCCTCTCTGTTATGAGAGCCGAAAAACGGCATATTCTGTGGGTGGGTCTGTTGTCTGGAGCTCGGTGGGTGGAGTCGTGATGTCAGACTCCCCGCCCACCTCTACACTCCCCTTATCAACATGCATTTTTCTCCTGTGTATTTCTTACACTGAACTTCTGCTATGATCTCTAACATCCAGTGAAAAGACAGGAAAGTAACCACATGACTTCAGCATGCCCAATTATGCTGAGGTGTGGAACATCCAATCCTGGCAGAGCAGCAGAAGAAAGGAGTGGGGGAAGGAATTAAAAAAAAAATGCATGTGTCTTAGGCTAGTGCACGAGATATGTAAATCACCTGTCACTCACAGCAAGGGGGAGTATTTGACAGGTTTTTCTCTGTCAAGATTTATCTCACTGAACAATAAGAGCCCTTTCACACCGGGCCGCCCATAGCGTCGGCGGTAAAACACCGCTATTTTTAGCAAGGTTTTACCGTCGGATTAGCGGCACATTTCGGCCGCTAGCGGGGCGCTTTTACCCCCCGCTAGCGGCCGAGAAAGGGTTAAAACCGCCCGCAATGCGCCGCAATAGCGGCGTTTTACCGGCGGTATCCCAGCGCTGCCCCATTGATTTCCGCTCCAAAGAAGCTGCTGGCAGGACTTTTTTTTTCCCGTCCTGCCAGCGCAGCGCTCCAGTGTGAAAGCCCTCGGGCTTTCACACTGGAGACAATGCTGCAGCTGTTTGAGGGCGGATTGCAGGCGCTATTTTTAACGTTATAGCGCCTGCAAAACGCCCTCGGTGTGAAAGGGGTCTTAAAGAAGATTGCTCAGAGATGGATTAACTCTTTGTGGCAAGACTGGGCTCAAATGATAGGAAATCTTATACTTTATATTATGACTCTCTCTCTATATCTATAGAGAGCTAGGGAGAGAGAGAGAGAGAGATAGGGAGAGAGATAGAGATGTATAGATATATATAGATGACATATATACACTATATTATGACAAAAAAATAAATTCAGGTTTACATCCACTTTTAAGTCCATCTAGGTGCATGCCACCTCATGGACTTGACCTATCTCTTTAGTTTACATTTTTACTGAATGCCGGGAGCACAGCTATTCTTATGCCCCGTACACACGGTCGGACTTTGTTCGGACATTCCGACAACAAAATCCTAGGATTTTTTCCGACGGATGTTGGCTCAAACTTGTCTTGCATACACACGGTCACACAAAGTTGTCGGAAAATCCGATCGTTCTAAACGCGGTGATGTAAAACACGTACGTCGGGACTATAAACGGGGCAGTGGCCAATAGCTTTCATCTCTTTATTTATTCTGAGCATGCGTGGCACTTTGTCCGTCGGATTTGTGTACACACGATCGGAATTTCCGACAACGGATTTTGTTGTCGGAAAATTTTATATCCTGCTCTCAAACTTTGTGTGTCGGAAAATCCGATGGAAAATGTCCGATGGAGCCCACACACGGTCGGAATTTCCGACAACACGCTCCAATCGGACATTTTCCATCGGAAAATCCGACCGTGTGTACGGGGCATTATACTTTTGCTGTTCCGATTGTATTACAATAAACTTTGGACACTTATGTAAAATCTACATAAAAATAAAATACAATGATTTTCAAATCTAAACCCATATTTTATTCACAATAGAAAATAGAAACCTTTAAAAACGTTTTAAAGTGTTTTTTCTTTTGTCATAAAAAATACAAACATGTATACAATGGTTTTGCACAGAGCAGCCCCGATTCTCCTCCTCGGGTCCCCTGGTAGCGCTCCTGGCTTGCTATGCAGCCACTTGTGCTTGCTCGCGCCTGAGCCCTGCTCTGTGTGTTCATAAGACACACAACTTGGCTCGGCCCTACCACCTCATTTGGCAACGAATTAGGTTAATTAACAGGTCAGTAACATGATTTGAGTATAAAAAAAAGCATCTTAGAGAATCAGTGTCTCAGAAGTAAAGATAGGCAGAGGTTTACTAATCTGTGAAAAGAGTCTAAAAATTGTGGAACAATTTTGGGATAATGTTCTTCAGCTTACAGTTGCAAACACTTGATCATCTCCAGTACATAATAGCAAAAGATTCTGAGAATCTGGAGAAATCTCTGTGCGCAAAGGACAAGGCCAAAACGCAATATTTGATGCCTGTGTTCTTCGGGCCGTGAGACAGCACTGCATTAAAAACTAGTATGATTTTGTGATGGACATCAGTGCATGAGCTCAGGAGGACTTCCAAAAATCACTTTGTGAACACAGCACACCATGCCATAAATGGGCAAGGTAAAGCTCTATCATGCAAAGAAGCAGCCATATCTCTACATGTTCGAGAAACGTTGTGGTCTTCTCTGGGCCAAAGCTCATTTAAAATAGTCAGTTGCCAAGTGGAAAACTGTTCTGTAGTCAGACAAATCAAATTTTGACAATTTTTATTTTGGCAACCATGTCCTCCAGACTAAAGGAGAGGGATTTTCCAGCTTGTTATCAAGTTCAAAAGCCTAAATCTCTGATAGTATGGGGGTGCATTAGTGCGTATGGGATGGACAGCTTGCACATCTGAAAAGGCACCATAAATGCTGAAAGATATATCCAGGTTTTAGAGCTGCAAATTCTCCCATTTCAGGGAAGGCCTTGCATATTTTTTTTTTGTCACGCCTACATGACCATTTACACTTTTAAGGATTTTATGGTGTGTAAAAAGAGATCACACAAATAATAAAAGTATATATCAAACATTGAAATATATATATATATATATATATATAGTGACGGAAGTATACAAATGCAATAATATCAAAAGAATATATAAATAGACTTTATAATATATAAATAGGCTGCAGGTAGACTTTAGATGCTCTTCAAAAAGTCTCCGCACATTTTTCAACAATTTGGCAGACTATCGCATTCTCGACGTTCTGTTGGAGCACTAGCTTGTTCCAATTTGGGCTGTGGTACAGGCTAGTATGTGGGTAAATGACCAAGTTGTTCAGACAGTGGTGTCACCTTTTTAAGGGGAATAGTGGGCTTGATCAGCCTGCATTCCTCAAGTCTTACATCAGCAAGGTTAAAAACTATACATATGACCTTTTTATATGGCTCCTTGACAAGGTCTCATAGGAGGCTTCCCTTAACATTGGTGAGCCACATGAAAGGAAAAATAAGGTTTCTCCATCAATATTTTAGCAGGACCAGGCTAAACCACATACTGCATCTATAACAATATGGCTCTGTAGAAGAGAAGAGTCCAGGTGCTTAACTGGCCTGGCGGCAGTCCAGACCTTTTGCCGGTTGAAAATATTTGGGTGCATCTTAAAACGAAAAGTACAACAAAGACGATCCAACACTGAGTGGTTGAAATCCTAATGAGGCAAGAATGGGACAACCTTTCTCTCCCAAAACTCTAGCAACTGGTCTCGTCAGTTATCAAAGGTTTACAGATAGACAGTGTTAGAAGGGGGGGATGCTACACCATGGTAAAATGGCCCTGTCCTAACTTTTTTGAGGTATGGTAGCTGCCATCAATTCCAAAATGACCTTCTATATTTTTTAATCATTTGTTATATTTTTTATTTTCTTATTGTGTATAAAATATGGGCTTGTCAGATTTGCAAATCATTGCATTCTGTTTTTTGTAGTTTTTAAACAGCCTCCCAACTTTTTGGGAAGGGGGGGGGGGGGGTACAATATACATTTAACCACTTGCCTACCAGGCACTTACACCCCCTTCCTGCCCAAGCCATTTTTCAACGTTCAGTGCTGTCACACTTTGACAATTGCGCGGTCGTGCTTCACTGTACCCAAACAATTTTTTTATCATTTTCTTCACACAAATAGAGCTTTCTTTTGGTGGTATTTAATCACTGCTGGATTTTTTATTTTTTACAAAAAGACCAAAAATTTTGAAACGTTTTTTCACTTTTTTTCTGTTGGTAAAATTTGTAACCAAGTAACTTTTCGCCTTCACTGATGTGCGCTGATGAGGCGGCACTGATGGGCACTGATAGGCTGAACTGGTGGGCATTGATGAGGTGGCACTTATGGGCTGTGATTAGGTGGCACTGGTGGGCATTGGGTGGCACTGATGGGCATTGACAGCAGTAATGGGCGGCACTGATTGCCAGCACTGACTGGCATCGCTAATGGGCACTGATTGCTGCCACTGGTGGGCAGTGGTGGGCACTGATTGCTGCCACTGGTGGGCAGTGGCGGGCACTGATTGCTGCCACTGGTGGGCACTGTATGGTGACACTATTTTTCACTATTGTAATCAGGACACTGATGATCGGTGCCCTGATTACATTCCTAACTGTCCCCCCGCGTGGAGATGCCCCTGATCCGGCTCTCCTCGCCACACACTGTCAGTGTGAGGCGAGGAGCGCCTATTACCGGCACTTCCTTTTTTACATGTTACCGGCTGTGGACACAGCCGATCACATGTTTAAAAAGCCGCGGCAACCAGTTAATAAAGCTCCTTGAGTGTAAGATTTACTTTTTTTGCTGACCGCCCATAGTAAATGTGCGTCATTACTTTTTCGTTAAATACCAGTTGTATGGAAGCAGCTAGCTGCCATAACCTCAGTATTATCATTTACTGTGGGCCATTCACTACTAGATGAGTGGTCCCAGTGGTGATTTCGCCATGGAATCATTTTTGTAGGCGACGGAAAAGGTGACCCAAATTCCCACCCTCTACCCACTTCACGGTTGTTTCCAAGCTTACATGAGCATTTGTTAAACCCAGAAATGATCCGGTTCGGCCAATGGCTAGGCGGGAGGTTGAGTGAGGGCAAAATGGCCCCCACTCAGCTTGGCTCTTCCTCTGCCCTCTCTGGCAGATGGGATGTTTTTTTTCTTAACTTCTTGCAGACCAGCCGCCGTTATTATAAAAAAAATTGGGGATATTATAGCAAAATGTACAAAATATTGTTGTTTTTTCAAAATTGTCGCTTTTTTTTTATAGCGCAAAAAATCAAAACTGCAGAGATGATCAAATACCACCAAAAGAAAGCTATGTTTGTGGGAGAAAATAAATTTTGTTTGGGTACAGCGTCGCACAACCTTGCAATTGTCGCTTAAAGCGACGCAGTGCCGTATCACAAAAAATTGCCTGGTCATTAGGCAGCCAAATTTTTCCTTTTTTTTTTTTTTTTTTTTTTTTTTTTTTTTTTTTTAAAGCTTTTAAAGGTGAATGAGAGCTCTGGGGTGTTTTGATGTAACATCTTTCACATTTTACAAAACAATTTTGGCTACTTTAGTAGTGGTGTGGTGAAAGTAATAAGCTATATACCGTATTTATCGGCGTATAACACGCACCGGCGTATAACACGCACCCCAATTTAGGAGGGAATTTTAAGGAAAAAAAACTTTTAGGAGGGAAGTTGAAGGGAAAAAAACTTACATTTAAATGCCCATCATTGCAGCCATGTCAGTGCAGCCATGTCAGTGCAGCCATGTCAGTGCAGCCATGTCAGTGCAGCCTTCCCCAGTGCAGCCATGTCAGTGCAGCCATGTCAGTGCAGCCTTCCCCAGTGCAGCCTTCCCCAGTGCAGCCTTCCCCAGTGCAGCCTTCCCCAGTGCAGCCTTCCCCAGTGCAGCCTTCCCCAGTGCAGCCTTCCCCAGTGCAGCCTTCCCCAGTGCAGCCTTCGATCCCCTGTCTTCAAAATCGCCGACCGCGATTTGAAAATGGCGCTGCCGGCGCCGAAATACACAGAGCCGGTCCTCGGCTCTTTCCGGCGGCTCTCGTTCACTTTCGGCTCCACTCGTAGTCCCGAGCGGAGCTATCCGAACCTAGCCAAGTAGGTTCGGATAGCTCTGCTCGGGACTACGAGTGGAGCCGAAAATGAACGAGAGCCGCCGGAAAGAGCTGAGGACTGGCTCTGTGTATTTCGGCGCTGGCGGCGCCATTTTCAAATCGCGGTCGGCGATTTTGGAGTTGTGCAGCTCAGGGGATCGGCGTATAACACGCACCTGCGACTTTCCCCTGATTTTAAGGGGAAAAAATTGCGTGTTATACGCCGATAAATACGGTAATTATAAATATACCCAGAGGTAGGATATACAGTATATGGTATTTTAACTGGGAGCCATGAAGCTACAAGAAAGGGGGATTATAAATCTTTTATATTTAAGTAGTACTGAAGGCTGAGACTTTTTTGGAATGGATATAATATACATTTTAAATATAATACACAATACCGGTAAACTTTACCTTTTATTACCTCCCAGGCTTAAATTTATATATTTTTTCACACAAATAGAGCTTTCTTTTGGTGGTATTTGATCACCACTGGGTTTGTTCTATAGACAGGGAAAAAATAATTTCTAGAATATTTTTTTTTCCTACTTTGTTATAACATATATCCAATAAAATCAAATGTCATCAATTTAGTCTAACATGTATTCTGGTACAGCTCTGTGTACCAAAAAAGTATACATGCGTGAAAGTTACAGCGTCTATAAAGCCAATCAAGAGTGCGAGTCCCCGGAGAGGCTTGGCTCTCCTTGACATCACTGGATCGAGAGGGGGCTCAGGTAAGTATTAGGGGGCTGCTGCACACAGGTTTTTTACCTTTATGCATAGAATGCATGAAGGTAAAGAAACCACGTGCTTTTACAACCACTTTAAGCTCCAGGCATCTGTTTCTCAGATTTGCAAGGCTGCTGTCTGGTGGTCTGTTCACATATTGCCTCTTTTGATGGCAATTTCAGGTGCAAGGTGCTACAAGCTGCTCTGTGTTCTGCAGGGCCTTCTTGACCCATTTGTTATATAGGCCTGTTTTCTTTGTTTCCTACCCCGCAGTTGGACTGCTTTTGGACGACCTATGGAAAAGACTAAAGAAAATTTAGTTATGGTATGTCCCAGCAGCATTCTTTTTGCCAGTGTCCAATCACTTGACGATGGCTGCAAATAACCCATAATGAAGACTAAAAATGGATCAATGGACTCAGAGGAAAGGATTTTTTGAGGCGTACAAAAATAGTATTTTTGACTTGCCAGTAAATTTTTGTTGTACAGTACTGGGCATAGACTTTTGCCCTAAGCCATGGGTTCTGTGCAGCTGACTTCACGTGATTGAACACTGGCAAAAGTGAAAGCTGCAGGGATATCCCCTCCCACTCGCAGCACATGTCTATTTTGTAGAAATTAATAGGGAGATCATAAAGAACGGAGGAGAAGTTACCTGTGTCTTGTACTGTACTCCAAGAAACAGGATTTACCAGTGAGCCAAACACTGGTAACACCATTACCGCTGTTAATAGTGGGATGGCATTTCTCTTGGGCCACCTATTTTGTTTAGTAAGAAGAGGATACATGTACTTTTTTCCTGTGACTGGCAAATAAGCAGGTATTCTCTCTTCACCACTGTTTAGGTGTAGATCTCCTAGTGGAACAGCCTTTCTCGTTGGAAATGTTGACATGTTTAGTGGAACTAACTCGCTTTGAGACCTTGATTCCAAGGTTTTCTGCAACAGTACCACCATGTTGGGTTGAAGTCCAGCAGGAGCAACAGCAAAGACGCCATCCACAGCACTTACACCAGCAGCACCATGGCGATGCTGCTCAGCACACCCGTACTTGGAAACTGCAGCATGACAGGTATTGCTTTGTCTTATTTTTATTAGCACTAAATATTACATCAAATGTTACATTAAAGGGAAATTTGTAATGGTTTTGGGTAATGTTGTATATATTTTCGATTATGTATTCTAGGAGAGTATCAATTGTGAGTTGCTTTAAAGTTTACCCCGTGTTTTTTTTTTTTTTTTTTTTTTTTTTTTTTTTTTTTTTTGGCCTTTTTTGTGCCATTGTGCCAAATCCTTATGGTTTCCTGCCAATAAGGGAACACTTGGGAACAGATATGCCCCCGCCTGCTGTATTCCTATACACTCAGTTACCTTTTTGATTTTCCTTTCTGCACACTGGATTCCTTAGTACACATGGTGCTTTCTGTGGTCTTCCTGCTTATCTGTGCCCTGCTCTGTTCCTTAACGCTCAATGTTTACAGCAGACCTTCCATGCAAATGGAAGATACATTTTCTGCCATCCATCCTACTGCCAAAAGCAGTTACCTGAAACATAATTGAAAAGTTATCTCAGTGCCAATTTAAAATGCTTCTGGATGTTGTACGTGATGATCTGCTCCCTCTTGGGCACTCAAAATCCTGCAAGAATGCACTTCTGCAATGGTCTAGGGAACAATTTCTTTTTTTTTTTTTTTTTGGTGTCTGGCTTTTCCATGGTGTTGCATGGTATCAACCGCACCTTCCTGAAGCTCCATAAGCTGGAGGAAGTGGCATTTCTAACTGTACAGAACAGTCTCTCACATTTTTCCTAGTGTCTGTAGGTGATAGACCTCTTTTCCTTCCTGTAGAAATCCGCTTCACTAGTATGTTTGCTTTTTTCCAACCTCCCTGTCTTCTAATGCCTATACAAAAGCAGTGTATCCTGATGAGTGCAACCTCGACAAAAAAGCTTGAGAGCTGTACCCAGATCCCATGATGTGGAGGCGGCCTGTAATGTTGCATTGAGTACTGGATCCTGTGTGGTTTGCTAGGCTTGGTGCAATGTGGTAGCCGCAGGGTGCTCCAGAGCTGTGGTCTGCTGCTGTGAAACCCAGTCCCTGAAGACCCCCTTGGGTGTATGGCCTCTATTAGGTAAGCCTGAACTTTATTATATACAGTCCAGCCTCGTGAGTAGGTAAGACAGGGTCACACTGTATCTCTGACTGTTAACTGTGTAAGATGGGGCTATGTTTGGAATGTATTTACTTAACAGTGTAAACATTTACGTCACAATATTGGTTGCACACTTTAACGCCACTTCCACCTAGAGTGCTTATAAGATACTCAGGTGTTTCCTCCTGCTCCCTTTCACCGCAAAGATTGATTGCTTTATAGTTTACACCTGGGTTACCACATACTACCTCCAGACACGCTACTGTGCTCTGCTTCATGTGTATCCCATAGGAGGAATACCCTCATTTGTAACTATGGCAGATACCCAGCAAAAGGTCAACAGAGGCAAGCATTCACTGTTTCGAAGCCCCACACAAACTTCAGAGTGACGTTGCGACCCTTGTACTGAAGCAGAACCTGGTTTTAACGTCGGTCACATCCGAAATGTAGCTCTATTTTTAGGCACGCAACAAGTGGACCACTTTGTGATTCTTAATCTAAATCGAACCCCCTATCAAGGCAACAGCTTGTCCTAGACGCAACCCAGGCCAGAGTTTATATTCAAGAACTGCTAACTCTCTGCGCCCAGATTCAAACCCTTCAGTTCTAGAACCGTAGAACTAGTAGTTCTAGAACTCCGCAATTCTGCGTTGGCAGCTCTGTTTCATGGAAACTCCCTTTTGATGTACTTCAATTTCTTAGACACGAAAGAAAATCTCACAAGGGCACTCGGCTTCACCGATTGTTTATTTAATCTATTTATCCGATTGCTTTGAGAGGCTTGCGGTTAACGAGTGAAATGGTCACTGGCATGAATGGATTTTTAGCTTTTATTTTAATTTTTTGCTATAGATTCAACAAAGAATGGGTTAAAGTGGTTCTAAAGATTTAAATGTTTTTCTTTAGTTTTAAAATATTAAACACCGACATACTTTTCTCTGGACCGAATGTTGGTATAGGATTGTGTATATTGTTATTGTTATTCACGATTTATATAGCGCCAACAGTTTACGCAGCGCTTTACAATGTATAGGGTGGACAACACAATTACAGTACAGTTCAATACAAAAGGTACAGGAGGGCCCTGCTCGTAGAGCTTACATTCTAAGGGAGGGGGTGATGGTACAAAAGTATATGGGATTGTATGCGTGTCCTCCCCCCCGTTTGAACTAGATGGACTTGTGTCTTTTTTCAATCTATGTAGCACATCATACCTGCCTGCTTTGTGCAATGGCTTTGCACAGAGCAGCACCGATGCTCCTCTTCTTGGGTCCCCTACTGGTGCTTCTGTCCCCTTCCCATTGTTGAGTGCCCCAGGGCAACCATCTTGCTCTGCGGGCACTCGTGCATGTTTGCCGAGCCACCTCTGTGTGTCTATGGGAGACACAGCGTGGCTCAGTCCTACCTCACACTCCCTCCTCACTGGCTGTGATTCACAGCATCGGGAGCCAATAGCTCCCACTGCTGTTTCTCAGCCAATAAGAAAGCAGAGACCCAGAAGAGCAACCGGTGCAGATCGCTGGATGGAGATCGGGCTCAGGTAAGTATAGTCGGGGGGCTGCAGGGGGGGAGCTGCACTGGTTTTTTTATCTTCATGCATAGAATGCATAAAGGTAAAAAAAAAAACTTCACCCTTTACAACCACTTGAAGCAGAGTGTTCTTGTGAGATTTTTTTTTTTTTGTAGCATGCACTAAATATACAAGAGCGCACCAAGACCCAGTATTCTACCTGGAAAGGATAGGTTTATGCATGGGGATCACCTTTTTGGCATCTACTGTTTAGACACCAGCCTCCATCTCCCTTGATAGTTTAAATTTCTCTGTCAATGTGGGAGAAATTGGTTCATTCTCAGTAAAAATTTACTCCCCTGGCAAAAAAAGCAGATTGCGTCTGGCTAGGCAGCTCACTAATCAAGCTCTGTAGTCCAGGTAATTCTTTCTCTCACTCTTGCATACTAGTAACCGATGCCAGACTAAGGGACAATGGAGTCCTAGAAACCCTGTTTTTAAAGGGGGCTTGGAAGCTGGAGGAATTGTCTTATCAACATTCTCTAGCTCTGAAAGAATTTGGCTGCCCCTGTAATGCTGGAAACCCTGTTTATAGAGATATCTGATGAGACTTGAGTCACAAAACACCACAGCAGTGGCAATAAATCAACCATCGGAGAGGAACCAAAAGTCTGACTGTAGAGCGGTACAAAAAGATTCTAGCTTGAGCGTTGCTCCATGTTCCAGCCTTTCTGTTTTATATACCAGGTATGGCAGGGAGACTGCCTAAGCTGTGTTCAGGACCTGTTACTTATGGGGAATGCCAGATGTGGACTTTCAGGCCTCCAGATCAACCCCAAACTGGACAGGTTTGTTTCCAGGTACAGAGATCCTCTTTTTCAGAAGCATTACATGTTCTGTGTGATCAGTACAACTTGATCTATGTACCTGTTAGCTCTTTGAAACCCCTCCTTCCATATTTTCTTTAAAGGATCAAGATGGGGGCATTCTTGGCCAGGAAGATGTGGTGCTTCTACCCGACCAAACTTCTGACAGACCCACCATGGGCCATTCCAGTTGTTCAGATCTCCACTGCCCTGCTTAATAGTCACTGATTTTACCAGTAGTAGTTTTACTTTAGTCCAGGTTTTGAGATATAGGGGTCTCTTAGATTTGGTAATCCCCACGCTGGGAAAACTCCTTGAGATAAATTCTGACCTTTTTGCAATCAGGCCGGCCAGGATCAACATTTGGCCCTGAGTACAGTTAAAAGACAAATCTTGGATTGCGATCGTATTCCATGGACCAATAGCATCCTATTTGTTGGCGAAGACTTATACAGGTTGTCTCTCATGAAGCTGCTCCTGTTCTATTAAATTGGAATTTTGGTTCTTTCAGCTCCTCTTTGACCATATTTTGAACCCATTAGGAATATTCCAGTATTTTATCTCACTCACAAGGCTTCTTTGTTAGCATCACCTCTAAAAGGCGTGTTTCTGAACTGGCATCTTTGTCCTGTAAAAATTGTTTTATCGCCTTTCACAAGGACTAAGGCCTAGAGCTTCCTTTTTAATGAAGGTAGTTTCAGCCTTTCATAACAAGCAGGACATTGTCTTTCTTTCACCATGTCCAGGGTGCCCCTAGCTCTCATTCAACAAATGTCCGCGTGGAAGATCATCTGATTTTAGAATTAGTCTGGCAGTATCAACAGTGACCTAAATCAATTATCAGGGAGGAACCAGTAGTTTTGTTGGGACGAGGGAAATCACATCACATCCTGTCCTGGGCAGAACTTAATGTTCCAGCCTTATCTGCTGTATGCATCCCAGTTGATGGCAACTGACAGGAACACTTTCCTCAGCTGGCAGTGTCTGGATCCAGAGCCTTATGTCCCTCAATACTAGCTGTAAAATATTTTTTTAGGAGGACATTAAGGTACACTGGTTCTACCCCCCCCCTCCCCCCTCCCCCCTCTGTTTTTATGAACCTGCTCTTGGTACTGCTTTACTACAAAACTGGGGTATATTGGCTGGAAGAGTAGTTGCACTGGGTTGGCCTACTTGTTTGCTGTTGTGCAGTCCGCCTGTAGGCGCCAGTATAACACGAAGGTAAACGTTCCTGTGTTCCCAGTGAAATCTAACAAAAGGATTTTAGGGTGAATCCAAAATTTTTTATTTTTTTGCCTTGAAATGGGGCTTTTTTTAATATTTACCAGTTCTTTGTATTTTATGTTTCTCTTTAGGAATTGTATCCTTTCTCAGTAACCACATAGGAAGTGGAAATCTCCACAATTCAGAATTTCAGGGCATTCTCGCTAGGGAGATTCACTCTCTGTTTGTCCTGACAGTCATTGTCAGCAGGACTGAAAGTGATGACAATTAAAGTTTTGACCCGTCTCCAGAAGAGGAGGTGAGCGGGGCTATTTGTTATGACAGCTAAGAGGGGATTTCCCTAACTTTTCCTTGCAAGTTTTACTTTGCCCTACTGTTCTGTTTACAGCACAGAAAATGAGGGGCAAACTCCATGATGGGACACAAATGGCAAAAAGTTTAAAGCTTTGTGTTTTGTAGTTGTCATTTCTCAGGTGCATGCAATTTAAAGACCTGTAACATTAAACATCCAATTGTTTGAAATCTTATCTTTTATATTTTAAAAAAAATGATTGTGTGCATTAAAATTGAATGTACTTTTACTGAACAATACAGGAACAACCAAAATGGTGCAGTATACCCGAGTGACCAATGGCACTAATTTTTACACGTGGACACAAATTGGTGAATTTTTCGAATCCTGCATTTTTGTTCTGTATGCGCAAAAATTGTGACTATAAAGTTTGTAATTTTGTAGCTACCGCCATCATTACATTATCGTACATCACGGACACAGAGCACCATAATAATGACTATCTGGGTTATACGCCACCTATAAGTGAATGGACACTGGCAACCAATAGACAGACAGTTCCCCCATATAACCCCTCCCATACAGTTTTTTTTGCCAGTGTCTTGAAGGTGATGGTCATGGCTGTTTGAAGCTCTTCAAAACTTAATGATGTCCCACTAAAGGGTGTTAAGATCAGATCCATTCGGATGGCATGAAGGCTAAAATAGATGGTACCCGAGCCTCATGGGAAGGAGAGAAGATTCCTTGAGGTTTTGCCTGTAATGCAGCCTTTTGGCGCTGGACCCTGCGTAATGGAAACCTGTGCAGTGTTCTGACCAAGGTGCTTTCCTGCAGGGTGCTATACAGGTCCAGGGGAGTGGACCCCAGATTAAGGGGGACCCAGTTTCTGAAGGTCTTTTATGATGAAGCTCGCCGTGATGGGTAAAGATTGGACGCCTGTTATGTTCAGGAATGCAGCAGGAATGGCAAGTCTGCATTTGTTTGCAGTTTAAAAAAAAAAAAAAAAAAAAATTCTGACTGTTCTCCCGGAGGCCACTGGGAGCAGTGTGCCATTTTATCATATTATGTACTCTTTCTCTTGTGGCTGCGGTTCCTCCTTCAGCCACTAGAGGACGCAGGCTCGCTCAGTATGGCCTATTTTTTATTTTTTTGAACTGACAGTTTTTATTGATTTTTCAAGAGAAGAAAAAACAAAAAAAGAGTTGTCAACACAGGGTACAGGTAAATACATTTTGTAGTAATATAGGTACTTCTGATATATAATCAACAGACAGGTGATTCATGGTATAGTTCAATGCACAACGAGCCTGACAACCATTGAGTGTTTTCCATAACATCGCGTTATTCAGACAGTACAACAGTTTCTACCCTGTATAAAAGCACAAAAGTAAATGGGAGAGAATAAAGATCTAACGGAAAGATTGAGAAGAGTAGGAAAATAGTAGAGGGGAGAGGAGAAGATATGACAACCATCCGCCCCCAGAGCCCATCACCCCCTGGTAGATACCAATCAAAGGTGATGGAGAAGCGCTGGACATTAGGTTGTGGGATTCTCCAAGATGACCCATGGCTCCCATACTCTGTTATGTTTATCAAGAGCGTTGTTTAGAGAGGCCGTCAGGTACTCCATTCTTTTGACATCTCTGATCCTGGAGTGCAGCTCGGATAGTGAGGGGGGCTCCCTCTTTTTCCACTTTAGGGCCACCAAACATCGCGCTGCAGTTAGCATGTGTGCCATGGATTTTTTAGACATTTTAGAGAGGGAGGTCGGTGGGAGGCCTAAAAGGAAGGCCCTCGGGTCAAAGGTCACTTCAGTATCAAAGATGGATTGAAGCAGGGAGTGTACCATTTGCCAGTAGGGGATGATTAGAGGGCAGGCCCAATAGACAGGAAATAGCGTCCCCCTATTCTTACAGCATCGCCAGCATCAAGGGTCAGCCGAGGGGTATATGGAGTGAAGCAGGTCAGGGGTCTGATACCAATGAAATAGAATCTTATATCGATTCTCTTTATAGAGCGTTCAGATGAAGCTCTTAGAGGCCTGCGACCATATAAGCTGCCATGTGGTCAGAGGTATGTCTACACCCAGGGCCTGCTCCCACTTTCCCATATAGCTGATAGGTGTTCAAGATCATACCCTTAGGGGACGAGCCCTCTAAACATTAGTTTTTCGAATTCAGTTAAAGGGGAGAACTGGAGATTCGATACCAGAGATTGTGCATAATGTCGAATTTACAGCTAGCTAAAAAAAGCCTGTCTGGGAATATTAAAGGCGTTTTGCAGATCTTGAAAAGATCTTAGCGATCTGGTTCTGGGGTCTATCAGCTGACCGTATTGAAATAGGGCCTTATCCCATCCAGAAGTGTGACATCTGCGAGGTCAAGCTGTCTGGGATGTTGGGTGTGAATAAGAATGAAGTGACTGGGGAAGAGGTGGTGGTGAACGGATGTCGATTTGGCTTGTCGCCACAGCAGACGCAGAAGGGTCATAGTAGTGGCCCTAGTAGTTGTAAGTTGCCAGATGCTACTTCAGAGCTCCATAGCATTGATTTCGGATGGACGGGGGCTAGCCACAATTTCTCAAATTGCGTCCAACGGTTAAAAGCGTGGAGAGAGCACCAAGAGGCTACAGGGCGTAACTGGGCAGCCAAGTAATACTTGGCTATGTTAGGGATTGCTAGGCCGCCTTGGTTGCGGGGAGCGTATAGGACCGATCTAATGATCCGGTGCCTCTTATAATTCCAGAAAAAATTTATCAGGTCACCCTGGAGCCTCTTAAGGTGCGAGGATGGGGATGGGTATCGTCTCAAAGAGATGTAAAAGTTTTAGGTAGGATTGTCATCTTTAAGGTCGCGAGGTGGCCAAAATGAGGCAATTTTAGATATTTCCATTTGGCCTATCTTTTTTATATAGGCAGGAAGTGGAAGGGCGGCCATGACCAGTGGCAACAGGTTCAGTAGGCCTCTGGAGACATGCAGCAGCCTAAGGATACTAACAAAGTGTGAGTACTTGCTATGGGAGAACTGTGTGAAGACAAGTCATGATTATATGCTGCATATTTACTGCTTATCCGTGGGGATTGTACAACTGAAAGTTAAAACACCCCTGGATGGTTAGAAGTTCACTTTAAAGTGTTGACTGCGTATAGTGCATATGTGCTTGGCTAAACCCTGCAGGTCTAGTTGGGCCCAACTTCAGTTGAGCAGGTGCTTGCAAACCTGCTGCTGGAATGCACGGTTGCTTAAAATGCACGATTGCACAAGGGTGCATGATTGTAAAAAGATGCTTGTTTGGACACGTTTATATAAATGGACATGTTTGTTCATGATCACATAAAGATACATGGTCGCATACAGATGCATGGTTGCATAAAGATGGGTGTTTAGACATGTTTGTATAGATATGCACGATTTTACATGGTCACATAAAGATACATGGTCGCATAGAAATGCTTGATTGCATAAAGATACATGATTATACATGTTTGCTTAAATATACATGGTTATACATGTTCACATAAGGATACATGGGGGGGTTGTTTGCGGAAGGCGAATCCACTTTGCACTGCGGGTGCACTTGGAGGTGCGGTCGTTCTGAATCTAAGGGGTAGATCTGAAATGAAGGGAAGCTCTGCTGATTTTATCATCCAATCATGTTGGATGATAAAATGTTTTATTTTTTAACTTGCACGTCCCCCTTGGATCTATGGCGACTTTACTTCTGAGTGCGCTTGCGGTACACTTGTGGTGCGAGGTGGGTTTGCCTCTGGTGAATAACCCCCATGGTTGCATAAAGCTGCGTGATCGCTTAAAGATGCTGGATCGCTTAACCACTTCAGCCCCGGAAGGATTTACCCCCTTCCTGACCAGAGCACTTTTTACAATTCGGCACTGCGTCGCTTTAACTGCTAATTGCGCGGTCATGCAATGCTCTACCCAAACGAAATTTGCGTCCTTTTCTTCCCACAAATAGAGCTTTCTTTTGATGGTATTTGATCACCTCTGCCGTTTTTATTTTTTGCGCTATAAACGGAAAAAGACTGAAAATTTTGAAAAAAAATGATATTTTCTACTTTTTGTTATAAAAAAAATCCAATAAACTAAATTTTAGTCATACATTTAGGCCAAAATGTATTCGGCCACATGTCTTTGGTAAAAAAAATGTCAATAAGCGTATATTTATTGGTTTGCGCAAAAGTTATAGCGTCTACAAACTAGGGTACATTTTCTGGAATTTACACAGCTTTTAGTTTATGACTGCCTATGTCATTTCTTGAGGTGCTAAAATGGCAGGGCAGTACAAAACCCCCCCAAATGACCCCATTTTGGAAAGTAGACACCCCAAGGAAATTGCTGAGAGGCATGTTGAACCCATTGAATATTTTTTTTTTTTGTCCCAAGTGATTGAATAATGACAAAAAAAAAAAAAAAAAAATTTACAAAAAGTCGTCACTAAATGATATATTGCTCACACAGGCCATGGGCATATGTGGAATTGCACCCCAAAATACATTCAGCTGCTTCTCCTGAGTACGGGGATACCACATGTGTGGCACTTTTTGGGAGCCTAGCCGCGTACGGGGCCCCGAAAACCCAGCACCACCTTCAGGATTTCTAAGGGCATACATTTTTGATTTTACTCCTCACTACCTATCACAGTTTTGAAGGCCATAAAATGCCAAGATGGCACAAACCCCCCCCAAATTACCCCATTTTGGAAAGTAGACACCCCAAGCTATTTGCTGAGAGGCATGGTGAGTATTTTGCAGCTCTCATTTGTTTTTGAAAATGAAGAAAGACCAGAAAAAAAAATTTTTTTTTTCTTTTTTCAATTTTCAAAACTTTGTGACAAAAAGTGAGGTCTGCAAAATACTCACTATACCTCTCAGCAAATAGCTTGGGGTGTCTACTTTCCAAAATGGGGTAATTTGGGGGGGGTTTGTGCCACCTGGGCATTCCATGGCCTCCGAAACTGTGATAGGCAGTGAAGAGTGAAATCAAAAATTTACGGCCTTAGAAAGCCTGAAGGCGGTGCTTGGTTTTCGGGGTCCCGTACGCGGCTAGGCTCCCAAAAAGTCCCACACATGTGGTATCCCCGTACTCAGGAGAAGCAACAGAATTTATTTTGGGGTGTAATTTCACATATTCCCATGGCACGTTTGAGCAATATAACATTTAGTGACAACTTTGTGCAAAAAAAAAAAAAAAAAAAAAAAAATTTGTCTCTTTCCCGCTACTTGTGTCACAATATAAAATATTCCATGGACTCGACATGCCTCTCAGCAAATAGCTTGGGGTGTCTACTTTCCAAAATGGGGTCATTTGGGGGGGGTTTGAACTGTCCTGGCATTTTATGCACAACATTTAGAAGCTTATGTCACACATCACCCACTCTTCTAACCACTTGAAGACAAAGCCCTTTCTGACACTTTTTGATTACATGAAAAAATTATTTTTTTTTGCAAGAAAATTACTTTGAACCCCCAAACATTATATATTATTTTAAAGCAAATGCCCTACAGATTAAAATGGTGGGTGTTTCATTTTTTTTTTTTCACACAGTATTTGCGCAGCGATTTTCAAACGCATTTTTTGGGGAAAAAACACACTTTTTTAAATTTTAATGCACTAAAACACACTATATTGCCCAAATGTTTGATGAAATAAAAAAGATGATCTTAGGCCGAGTACATGGATACCAAACATGACATGCTTTAAAATTGCGCACAAACGTGCAGTGGCAACAAAATTAATACATTTTTAAAAGCCTTTAAAAGCCTTTACAGGTTACCACTTTAGATTTACAGAGGAGGTCTACGGCTAAAATTACTGCCCTCGATCTGACCTTCGCGGTGATACCTCACATGCATGGTGCAATTGCTGTTTACATTTGACGCCAGACCGCCGCTTGCGTTCGCCTTAGCGTGAGAGCAGGGGGGACAGGGGTGCTTTTTATTTATTTATTTTTTTTCTTTATTATTTTTTTGCTTTTTTATCTTATTTTTAAACTGTTCCTTTCATTTTTTTTTTTTAAATCATTTTTATTGTTATCTCAGGGAATGTAAATATCCCCTATGATAGCAATAGGTAGTGACAGGTACTCTTTTTTGAAAAAATTGGGGTCTATTAGACCCTAGATCTCTCCTCTGCCCTCAAAGCATCTGACCACACCAAGATCGGTGTGATAAAATGCTCCCCCAATTTCCCAATGGCGCTATTTACATCCGGCGAAATCTAAGTCATAAAATGCTCGTAGCTTCCGGTTTCTTAGGCCATAGAGATGTTTGGAGCCACTCTGGTCTCTGATCAGCTCTATGGTCAGCTGGCTGAATCACCGGCTGCATTCTCAGGTTCCCTGTTGAGACAGGAGAGCCAGAGAAAAACACGGAAGACGGTGGGGGGGGGGGGGCATTCCCTCCCACTGCTTGTAAAAGCAGTCTAGAGGCTAATTAGCCGCTAGGATTGCTTTTACATGAAAGCCGACCGCTGGCTAAAAAGAATGATACCAAGATGATACCTAAACCTGCAGGCATCATTCTGGTATAACCACTCAAAGTCGTGAATGGCGTACCTGAAGACAAAAAAATGGTTAACAATAAAGCACAGTAAACGGTAAAGTATAAAAAATTGCATACCTGAAAAGCAAACATGATAAAACATAATAACAATAAAACATTGCAGAATAGAATACAGTAAAAAAGAGCAGAACAATAGAGAGAGAGAATAGAGAGAGAGAACAATAAAACGACAACTATTTTTTTTTATTTTTGTTTGTGTTTTTTTTTTTTTTTACACTTTTTTTTTGTAACTGTAACTTTTATAACTGTAACCGCTTCCAGGTTCGGGTCTCTCAAAATGCGATGGCATCTTGGGAGACCCTGTGAAAGTGTGCCTAGTCTGTGCAATGCTGCACCCTACGCTAATACTCAACTAGTGAATGGTAGCGTTCAAAACATTCACCAATGCAAAGACCAGGATTGTCAGGACAGGAGGGACAATAATAGTGAGTGTCACGCCTATATCCGCGCTTGGTGCAGACACAACATCTTTTTTGGGGGGGTTCGTTGGGTAGGGGTACTCGGGAGGACATAAAGAAAATGCCTCTCATGCAGCCGACTGCATTTGGTTGGGGATGTGAATGGGGGAAGTACGGGCGCTGCAGAAGCGGTGGGTTCCCAATTAGGATTGGCGAATGCAGCAGGAAGGGCACTATGGGCACGACGGGCCTGTGTTTGTCTTTTTGGTGGCAGCGGGACACTACTTGTGCTTGCCACCTCACCAGCTTGAACTGCACTTATGGGACTCGCCACGTCACCAAGTGTTACTGCAGTGCTGGTTTGACTACGACCGGGGTGTACTAGGCCGCTGGTGCTTGCCAGTTCACCAAAACGCTACAAAAAAAAGTGACAGTGATCGATCGATACTGCACTTGGGTGGGCTGGACTGGGCTGGGCCGGGCGGAGGGGCAAAACGCAGGTGCTAGCAGGTATCTGGGCTGATCCCGCTAACACTGCGTTTTTGGGAACCCTAAACTGCTGGGGACGCCAGTATAGATCTGATCGGATCAGATATTGATGCGTTCAGATACTATACCACTAAGGGAGGTGTACGGTGCGTGTACGGTGCGTGCATGGGTGTTCGCGGTACTGGTGCTAATCTGACGCTGCCTAGGGCGACGCATATCACCGCCGGGCGATCAGGGGGCTAAACCTTTTTTCGGTAATAAACGGCGGGTGCCCTGACACTATAAAAAATAAACAAACTAACGAGCGTCACCCGTAACGGTTATACGGTGATCAGTGGTAAAAGGGTTAACTAGGGGGCCATCAAGGGGTTAAAACATTTATTAGATAGTATATGGGGGTCCCTGTCGCTATAAAACACTGACGGCGAACCTAAATATTTACGTCCCTAACTAGCGTCACCAGCGACACTAATACAGCGATCAGAAAAATGATCGCTTAGCGACACTGGCGACAGGGGGTGATCAAGGGGTTAAAACTTTATTAGGGGGGGGTAAGGGGGGTACCCTAGACCTACAGGGGGCTAAACTTTTATTTGGTAATAAACGGCGGGTGCCCTGACACTATAAAAAATAAACAAACTAACCAGCGTCACCCGTAACGGTTATACGGTGATCAGTGGTGAAAGGGTTAACTAGGGGGCAATCAAGGGGTTAAAACATTTATTCGGTAGTATATGGGGGTCCCTGTCGCTATAAAACACTGACGGCAAACCTAAATATTTACGTCCCTAACTAGCGTCACCAGCGACACTAATACAGCGATCAGAAAAATGATCGCTTAGCGACACTGGTGACGGGGGGTGATCAAGGGGTTAAAACTTTATTAGGGGGGGTAAGGGGGGTACCCTAGACCTACAGGGGGGTAACAGTTACTACCCTAACTGCTAACTGTCACAAACTGACACTATGCAGTAATCAGGAAAAAAAAACAAAAAAAAACAAAACCTGCTTGGTGTCAGTTTGTGACAGGGGGGGGGGGGGGGTGATTGGGGGGGGATCGGGGGGCGATCGGGGGGGATCGGGGGTGTAAGGTATGCCTGGCATGTTCTACTGTGTGTGTGTGAGTGTTGGTGCACTTACATGTCATCTCCCCTCGGCGCTGGAACGGAAACTCCCGAGCCGAGGAGAGATGACATCACATCCTCTGCCTCTGTGTACTATACAGAGGCAGGGGATGTTTGTCATTGGCTGGGAGCGATCGCGAGGGGGGGGCCACGATCGGATGGCCTCCCCCTCGTCTCCCATCGCTTCCAACCAAATGCCGACCGCAGCTGGCACCGGGGGGGGGTCCGATCGGACCCCCCACCCGCGGGAAGGCAATCACGTTTCAGGTACGTGATTTTGCCTGCCCGTGCCGCTCTGCTCACGTATATAGGCGTGAGGCGGTCGGCAAGTGGTTAAAAATGCATGATCACATAAGGATACATGGTTGCATAATGATGCATGTTTATACATGTCTACATACATACATGTTGCATAAACACGTTTTATAAATGCATGCTTGCTTATTGCGAGAATGCCAGTTTCCATGGGCACGTGTTGCATGAATGTGTGTATACAGCACACACTTTCATATTTTGCCCAAATGCATATTTGCATGAACACATGCTTCCATAGAAGCATATTGCTTAAACACATGCTGGCATGTTTTCATTTGTACTGCATACATATGTTTATTACATTAAGCTGTATACATATGTACGTGTTTTCTCTGGGTACATATAGGCCTATTTGCCTGGGTGCTTGTTTGCCTGAGGGTACATGCGTATGAGCGTATTGACCCTGTACTGCATACATGAATGCATGAATGGCAAGAGCACTTCTATACCTGCATGTTCTCATGCCTAGGTACTTGCATACCTAAGGGCTTGCATATAGGTAAACCAGCATTATTTTAGGCCTGCATCCTTGGAGGACTGTTTATCAGGTTACCTGTTATACCGGTTAAACGGTTCCAAAAAACAGAGGCAGCTGGGGGGAAGCAGGGGCACCGCTCTCAGGTTCAGTGATCTGGCAGGTATCCACATCCCCCGATGGAGAGTCATTTCGGGTGCATCTGAACCACTGTGATGTTTGGCACTGCAGTGTGTTCTGGCGCATTCATTTTTTATCAGACTGCGGCAACATCACCTTGTTCATGCCTGATCTCGGTTGATTGAAGCCTAAGCGGGATCAAGCCGGGTTAGTATACAGATGGGAGACTGCCTGGGGATACCAGATGCTGTAAGCTATTCCCCACTGGGGTGAGGGAAGCATCTGAGGCTGCTGGGTTTTTTGAGAGTATCTCAGGCCAGTAAAACTTAGGGCAGTCTCTGAGGTGGTTTGTTCCATCTTTTGCCGGTAGAAACCTGGAGGTTAAGGGCACCTCTTGGCTGGGGGTCTGTCACAGAGTCGTCAGTCTTTGCCTTACATTTGCTCTTGGAGCAGAAGTTGTGGGCTCATTATTGTCAGACAATTAAATGGTGGCAATTCCAAAGTCAAATAGTAACATGAGGTCTATCTTAAGATCTCAATCCGCTGAACATCCTTCTGTTTTCAGGTTAGACGGTTCATTGATGACCTCTCCAAGGATTTTTGTAATTTTTGTAATTGCAGTGGAAAGCTGTTTTTTTGTGAATCTTCCCTTTGGGTTGGCCACAGCTCAAGAGGATTCTCAAAGCATCTAGCCCCAGTGCTGGGCTTGCTGAAAACACCTCAATACTCTTTACCCCAATCTTTGCTCAAGAAGCAGTCAATTCCAGGGGTTTATATTTCTACAGAAAGAAGCTGTGTTTGGGTCAAAGCACGTTCTCTACATACAGCCCTACTCCAGGTCTTGGTAGAGGTTCAATCCCTGTCTGGAACTTGAGGGTCCAGGCATTGCTTTGCCAAAAGGCTGTTTCCAGGGTGTTGCAGAGCAAAGATTGGTTCTTGATATTCTTCCTTTTCAGGAATCTGGAATATAAACACTGATGCCAGTCTCTCTAAGTTGACTTAAGGCTGACTACAGTTCAGTGGGCTAAATCTCCACAGGAGAAAATACTGTCCAATAGCTGGTAATTCTTTGGCCAGTATGCCTTGCTCTGGATTATAGGACTAACCTGTTGTAAGTTCAATCTGGAAATGCCTCTGCAGGCATATATACACATATAACAACCACCAGGAGGTCATGTGACTCATGGAGGTGTACCACATTCTGTCTGGGACAGTATACAAGTGCTGTCTCCATCGCCAATACATATCCTCCTATATGGACACTCCCAGTCCAGCGGAACCTGATGGTCTTGAGTCCTGTATCTCAGCTTTGTTGAGCCCCTGCTTCAGGGAACTTCAATTACAGGACTTGAAAATATTTTTTTGGCTTGGTGCTAAGCCAGGAAGTGGCATCCACTGAAATATGTGGGTGGGAGGTTTTCTCTTTCTTTCTCCAATCGGTAGAACAAAGGAGTTTGGACTTAAATACAGTTAAGGGTCAGGGTTCGTCCCTATCCATTTTTTTCCAGGGGTCGTTGTTTCTCACTCCTTTTTTTTCATACCTCCTACAGCAGGTGTGTTGGTATTGGCGGCTCTTTCATGCAAGGAGCCATTCTTGGTCTCGCATCACAAGGTGATGTTGCGTCCTCATCCATTTTTCTTGTTTAAGTGGTTTCTAGTTTTTCACTTTAATCAGGACAGTGTCTTGCCTTTTATTTTTCTCCTAATCCACAGTCGGCAGGAGAAAGATCGCTACATACTCTAAAGGTAGTTCAGACGCTCAGAATCTACTTGAGTTGTCACAAATCGGGAATCCTGGTTTTTGCTGCCAGAAGAGCCCAGGAAGGGCAGGCAGCATCCAGGTAGAATATTTGGCAGTGGATCTGCCAGTTTATCAATGATGCCTATGGTTTAAATGGAAAAAAAAATATCTTTTTCTGGGGAGAGATTCTCTTCCAGGTGTGAGTATCATTGGCCATCCATCATCGGATGTCGGTGACCCAGGTGCACAAGACTATTTGGTCTTTGGTTTATACATCTACAGGGTTTTTTCCAGGTCAATGTCAATAAGGTAGAGAATACTGCCTTTGGCCTCAGCATATTACAAATAACGGAGTAGGTTCTCTTTTGGTGGCAGTTTCTATAATAGTGTCTGCCTCACCTCAGGGGCATTGCTTTAGGACATCCCAGATAGTGATTATTATGGTTCTCTGTGTCCCGTGATGTATGATAAAGAAAAATAGGTTTTTCCTACAGCTTACCTGTAAAATCATTTTCTGGGAGTACATCACGGGACACAGAGGTCCCTCCCCTCTTTTCTGGGATCTTCATTGCTTGCTACAAAAACTGAGGTACTTCCTGTATGGGAGGGGTTATATGGGGGGAACTTTCTGTTTTTTGGTTGCCAGTGTCCATTCACCTATAGGTGGCGTATAACCCAGATAGTCATTATTATGGTGCTCTGTGTCCTGTGATGTACTCCAAGAAAAGGATTTAACAGGTAAGCTGTAGGAAAAATCCATTTAAAAAAAAAAAAAAATCAAACCTCTCTATACTTGCCTGCTCTGCAGAGGTGCGCTTCACTGGCCTCATGATTCGATTACGATTATTATGTCTTCGATTCTGCGATGCGTCATGATTCCTGCCCATGGATTTCATAAAAAGAAAAAATCAGTCAGATTTTTTTTTTTTATTTATATTTTACTCTCTGCATGTAGCAAAGTCATGATACAAGAGCTGGTCAGAGACCTGCAGGCAGGGTACAGGAGACGGTCAGAGACCTGCAGGCAGGGTACAGGAGACGGTCAGAGACCTGCAGGCAGGGTACAGGAGACGGTCAGAGACTGCAAGAAATGCATTAAGGTAAAAAATGTTTAGCCTTTAGAACCACTTTAAATGAACAAGCTGGTTAGAAGCTGAGTGGTTACTGTGCATAGTTGCTCCAGATTCTGTCTCCTCCACACACAGAAATGTGCTGTCAATTAACACCCATGTGGCCTGGCACAGCACGATTTAAAAATTAAAGGGTCTGGAACATTTTCCCCTGTGTTTCTTGCAAGTAGGAGAGCCCATTCAAATGAATGGACTGCCCTACACGTGATGTGTGCAAGTGAACCTACATGAACTCCCCACCGCTATAATGTTTTGGGGGTTATAAATCTTTTGCTAGGTGTCTGGGAAAAATAAATTACAGCTGGGTTAACATAAACGATAGTTGACAAAGACTCTGTGACCAGAGTTAAGGGGGAAAAAAGTTTCTTTGTAATGTTCTATCAGTTGACTTACAGGCACAGACAGGTTCACTGTTTTTTCGCTGAGGTTTGATTTATATTTGTATAACTTTTTCAGGAAGCTGCACAAAAAAGCATTAAATTGTCACTTGCTACAAATGTTATGTGTATGGGATTTCATACAAATGGAAAGGGTGGGGGGTTTTAGAGTAGATACAACTTCTAAAAGCTAGGAGTGATGCCATGCACCTCATTTAGGACTCTTGCACACGGCTATTAAACACATGACCATACAGAGTAAAATATGCTGCTTGTGGCACTCCGGAGTTGTAGTTTTGCATAATGAGATTTATAACGCGAAATGGCTGATGCAGCTGTACCTGGGTGATCACTGGCACTCATGTTTACACATGGACAAGTATGGGCGTGTTTTTTAAAACATAATTTATACTCTATATGGCTGTATGCATAATGTACAGCAAAAGCTGTTAAAATAATGTGTTTGTCAAGATTGTGTGTAATTTTTATTTGTCATCAGCTCTAGTTGGGATGAACATGTCTTTGAACTGGTTTTACCGAAAGCCTGCATGGTGGGACACGTGGACTTTAAGTTTTTATTGAACTCTAATATCACAAACATTCCACAAATTCAAGTAACGTTACTTAAAAACAAAGCTCCAGGATTGGCCAAAGTCAATGGTAAGATTGCATTTCTAAAAATATAATTTTTACATTTTTGGGTGCTCTGTGAAAGACGCAAAATATTTCGCTATGAAAACAGTTAATGCCTCTCCTCTCCTCCTCCTCCTTTTTTGTATGTGTTTTTTTTTTCCAACATTTTTTTTTAATTGCTATACGATAAATTACTTCTGTGAAGTTCTTAAAATGCTGATGAAACAGTTATGGCATACTGCTACTCAAACTTACCTATGTTTTCCTTTTTTTTTTTTCCCCTCTATTGGGATGTTCCCCAGCACTCCAAGTCATCATTGTATCTATAAGCATTGTAAAGAAAATCAAAATGGTTCTAGAAGGCTAGATATTTTTTACCTTCATGCATTCCCTGCGTTAGGGTTAAAAATGTCCTAGTAGTTGTATTGCCCTCAGCTATCTTTTTTTCTTGCCTGGGTCCTATCTCAATCCAACGCTGTGCTGGTCTTGGTTGATCTCGCTCTCTCTCCTCTCACAAGCTCAGACAGCAGCGGGAACTATTGGCTGATGAGCGACTATGAGTTAATAAATACACATATTTGAACACACACATAGAAAAAATATTTAGGTTAACATGCACTTCAGTAATGAAATAGCTACTCCCATTAAGATTCAGACAGCTGTTTCTACAGAGCAGAAACTGGTAGGCATCTGTAACAAAGTTTATTAAAATCCATGAAATGTGCATTGATCACCTGGAGATGATTGTTTTGGGGAGGGGGGGGGGGGGTTGTTTTCTCAGCAGAAATGGAGTTGCTCTTTAAGGTGCACCCCCCCAAGTGGGGGGATGACTGAATGCTTGCCATGTCCTTGGTTAGCTTGCCCTTCAGGCATTTATCTATAGAGTGCTGTGTTGGGCTCACAGGCTAATACCTTGCCTCTTGCACTCTCTTCAGTTGCTCCTTCTCTGCTGCTTCCCTTTGCTACTACAAAGATTGAATCTAACCCGGCCCCATTGAGTTCACTTCTTCGGTGGACCCCTTGCTTAAGTTCCTGTGTCAGTTCCACTCTAGGGTTGGCCAAATGCAAATACCGCTTACTAAAGGGAATGTTTCTTCTATATCTGACTTTTTCCATCAGTCTGGTCTTTGAGTCTAACTTAATCTCCTGCCTCTTCTTGTGGTGCTTCCATGCCCCCTGTCCCTTCGGTCATGGTGACTTTGTGCTATTGCGATTCCTGAGTTCTCTGAGAGGACTCATTACTTCACCACCACCAGTGGTGCTGTCTGATAAAAAAAAAGTGTTGCGCGACACAATGACAAATCGAATAACAATACATATACGGGTTCATCAGTTAAAGTGCATAAAAATGTGACAACTCTATACCTTTTTGGAGAAAAAAAGAACTACTAGCGTTCTTTATATGATCAGCATATACAGTGCCTTGAAAAAGTATTTATACCCCTTGACATTTTCCTCATTTTGTCATGTTTTAACCAAAAACGTAAATTTATTTTATTGGGATTTTATGTGATAGACCAACACGAAGTGGCAAATGATTGTGAAGTGAAAGGAAAATGATAAATAGTTTTAAGTTTTTTACAAATATGTGAAAAGTGTGGCGTGCCATTGTATTCGGCCCCCTTTACCCTGATACCCCTAACTAAAGTCTAGTGTAACCAATAGCCTTTAGAAGTCACCTAATTAGTAAATAGAGTCCACCTGTGTGTAGTTTAACCACTGCCCGCCCTATGGCGGATTGACGTCCGGGAAGTGGTTCTGTTATCCTGAGTGGACGTCATATGACGTCCAGCAGGATAACATGCCGCAGCGCGCCCCCGGGGGCGCGCATCGCGGCGATCGGTGGATCGGTGTGTCAGTCTGACACACAGCTACACCGATCTTGGTAAAGAGCCTCCGGCGGAGGCTCTTTACCACGTGATCAGCCGTGTCCAATCACAGCTGATCACGCTGTCAATAGGAAGAGCCGTTCATCGGCTCTTCCTCACTCGCGTCTGACAGACACGAGTAGAGGAGAGCCGATCGGCGGCTCTCCTGGCAGGGGGGGTCTGCGCTGATTATCAGCGCAGCCCCCCCCGCAGATCACCACACTGGACCACCAGGGATCGCCACTAGGACCACCAGGGAAGGGGCAACATGTGGATGGCCAGGTATGTACCCCATGGCCATCCACATGTGCCCAGTGTGCCAAACCTGTGCCAATCAGTGCCCACAAATGGGCACTGATTGGCACCATTATGTTGCAGTGATGCCCAGCAATGCCACCCTTAGGGGCATCACTGCAAACAAGCAGTGTCATCAGTGCCACCCATCAGTGTCCATTCATGCCACCTATCAGTGCCCATCTGTGCCAACTATCAGTGCCACCCATAAGTAACCATCAATGCCACCTATGAGTGCCCATCAATGCCACCTATGAGTGCCCATCAATGCCGCCTATGAGTGCCCATCAGTGCCGCCTATAAGTGCCCATCCGTGCCACCTATGAGTGCCCATAAGTGCCGCATACCAGTGCCGCCTATCAGTGCCCATCATCAGTGCCACCTCATCGGTGCCACCTCATTGGTGCCACCTCATCGGTGCCCATAAGTGCCGCCGTATCAGTGCCCGTCATTGAAGAAGAAAACGTACTTATTTACAAAAAATTTTAACCGAAACAAAGAAAAACTTGTTTTTTTTTCAAAATTTTCGGTCTTTTTTTATTTGTTGTGCAAAAAATAAAAACCACAGAGGTGATCAAATACCACCAAAAGAAAGCTCTATTTGTGGGAACAAAATGATAAAAAATTTGTTTGGGTACAGTGTAGCATGACCGTGCAATTGTCATTCAAATTGCGACAGCACTGAAAGCTGAAAATTGGCCTGGGCGGGAAGGTGTCTAAGTGCCTGGTATTGAAGTGGTTAATTTCATTATAAATCCAGCTGTTCTGTGAAGCCCTCAGAGGTTTGTTAGAGAACCTTAGTGAACACACAGCATCATGAAATCCAAGGAACACACCAGACAGGTCAGGGATAGAGTTATGGAGAAGTTTAAAGCAGGGTTAGTTAAAAAAAAATATCCCAAGCTTTGACCATCTCACAGAGCACTGTTCAATCCATCATCCGAAAATGGAAAGTGTATGGCACAACTGCAAACCTACCAAGACATGGCAGGCCAGCAAAGAGAGCATTAATTGGAGAAGCCGCCAAGAGGCCCATGGTAACTCTGGAGGAGCTGCAGAGATCCACAGCTCAGGTGGGAGAATCTGTCCACAGGACAACTATTGTGTGTTCCACAAATCTGGCATTTATGGAAGAGTGACAAGCCATTACTGAAAGAAAGCCATAAGTCCCGTTTGCAGATTGCGATAAGCTTGTGGGGGACAAAGCAAACGTGGAAGAAGGTGCTCTAGTAAGATGAGACCAAAATTTAACTTTTTGGCCTAAAAGCAAAATGCTATGTGTGGTGGAAAACTAACATGGCACCCCCCCCCCCCACCGTGGAATATGGTGGTGGCAGCATCATGTTGTAGGGAAGCTGGTTAGAGGTGATGGGACGATGGATGGGACCCAATTATAGGGCGATCTTAGAAGATTAGTCTGCAAAAGACTTGAGACTGGGGCATGGGGCAGAGGTTCACCTTCCAGCAGAACAAAGACCCTAAACATACAGCCAGAGCTACAATGGAATGGTTTAGATCAAAGCATATTCATGTGTTAGAATGCCCCAGTCAAAGTCCAGATCTAAATCCAATTGAGAATCTGTGGATAGACTTAAAATTGCTCTTCACAGGTGCTCTCTATCCAAACTGACAGAGCTTGAGCTATTTTCCAAAGAAGAATGGCAAGTGTCACTCTCTAGATGTGCAAAGCTAGTAGAGACATACACAAAATAACTTGAAGCTGTAATTGTACCGAAAGGTGGTTCTACAAAGTATTGACTCCAGGAGGCTGAATACAAATGCACGCCACACTTAATACTTATTTGTAAAAAAAATGTTGAAAACCATTTATCATTTTCCTTCCACTAAACGATTGTGTCACTTTGTGTTTTACGATAACATAAAATCCTAATAAAATACATTTATGTTTTTGGTTGTGACATGACAAAATGTGAAAAATTTCAAGGAGTATGAAAACTTTTTCAAGGCACTATAAATCGTCACCACATAAACGTCAAAAGCATAAAGTGAGTGACAGGTCATATAAATTCCTATTTAAAAAAAAAAGGAACAAAATGTCCAATAATGTAGTCTCTTAAACACTTCCTTACCAGGCACTTTCCCCCCTTCCTGCCCAGGGCAATTTTTAGCTTTCAGTGCTGTTGCACTTTGAATGACAATTACGCGGTCATGCAACTCTGTACCCAAACTATTTATAATTTTCTTCCTAAAAATGGAGCTTTCTTTTGGTAGTATTTAATCACCTCTATGGTTTTTAATTATTGCACTATAAACGAAACAAGACCGACAAAAAATAAAAACTAGGCGGCACTGATAGGTAGCTACTGACAGGCATTACTGAGAGGGCACTGGCACTTATGGGGACAGACTGGCAGGTGTTGGGGACTGATTGGCAGCTGATGGGCACCTTTTGATGGGGGCTGTGCTGATAATCGATGTGCTGATTATCAGCACAGACACACCCACTGACAGGGAGAGCCACTGATCGGCTCTCCCTGTCAGTGTGAACCAAGGAAAGTCGTTTACCAGCACTTCCTGGTTCACGTGATGATCAGTTGTGATTGGTCACAGCTCATCACATGGTAAGAAGTCTGTCAGAGGCTCCATACCATGATCAGACTTGCGGTGTCAGACTGACACACAGCACAGCACCCCCGATCACTGCAATGCGCGCCGGCTGTGTTATCCTGAGCACATCATATAACGTCCGGTCAGGATATCACAACCACTTTGCCGCCGTCATTCTGCTATGTGGCGGGTGGCAAGTGGTTAAACGTGTAAAACAACTAAGATGCAGTCTTCAAACATCCTTTATAGCAGTGGTTCTCAACTCCAGTCCTCGGGACCCACCAACAGGTCAGATTTTAAGTATTACCATGGGGAGTTGCAGACTAGAATACTGCAATCACTGAGCAGCAAGTGATATCACCTGTGATGTATTTCAGCTATCTTGCAAACCTGGCCTGTTGGTGGGTCCTGAGGACTGGAGTTGAGAACCACTGCTTTATAGTGAATAAAGTGCAGAGCATCTCACCACGATTAACATTCTGCTCTCGCCTTACTGTTTGAACCTATTTTGTTAAAAATAGGTCCAATGCACATTCCCCTTTAAAGTGTTCACTCCAAGGCCCCATTGTTCTCCCACGGTCCTCAATGTTTCTTGGATAATGACTCTCCAACTCCACACCAACCTCCAGGACGTCTCTGCTCAAAAAAAAAAAAAAAAAAAAAGGCTAGGATAGTGTAATACCATAAAAACACTAACCTAATTAAAAGCAACATAATATATTACACACAAGTATAGTACACTCAAAGTGCACCACTTTTAATCAGAACAAATGCTTGCAGTGACTTTTACTTTATGATCATTCATATATATATACACATCTGTGTTCTAACTTCTGATCGCATTTCTTTTTCTCTTAGAAACCCCTGTAGATAGGCCTATTTCCTTTCCATTGTCTCCAGCCTTCAGTGTGGAAGTTCAGAGAAATGGAAAACCTACCCTGGTTGATTTAAGTGAGGACACGCAAAGCATGGAAGTAGATGACTCTATAAGTAAGTACTTTAATATAATTTATCCATTATCAAGACTACTTATTTTCAGTTATTTTTCACCTGAACCAATTGTTGCATATATTTTAACATTTTGCTGCCCAGGTCCATTTTGAAATCTTTCACTTACACTGTATGTAAATCAGCATTTTTTTATTTTGCTAGAAAGTTATTTGAAGCACACAACATTATATACAGTGCCTTCGAAAATTAATCATAACCCTTGGAAATTTTCAACATTTTGTCATGTTACAACCAAAAACTTAACACGTTTTTAATGGGTTTTTGTTTAAGACCAAGACAAAGTGGCACATAATTGTGAAGTGAAGGGAAAATGATAAATTATTTTCAAAATGTTTTACAAATATCTGAAGTGTGGCTTGAATTTGTATTCAGCCCCCTGAGTCAATACTTTGTAGAATCACCTTTCAGTGCAGTTACAGCTGCAAGTTTTTTTGGGGATTTCTCTACCAGCTTTGC
Source organism: Lithobates septentrionalis (assembly GCA_037952835.1). Classification (NCBI taxonomy): domain Eukaryota; kingdom Metazoa; phylum Chordata; class Amphibia; order Anura; family Ranidae; genus Lithobates; species Lithobates septentrionalis. Next base: position 1,477,267 of record JBBDGP010000939.1, on the reverse strand, counting down.
ACATCTAGAGAGTGATACTTTAGCCCATTCTTTGCAAAATAGCTCAAGCTCTGTCAGATTGGATGGAGAGCGTCTGTAAACAGCAATTTTAAAGTCTTGCCACAGATTCTCAATTGACTTTAGGTCTGGACTTTGACAGGGCCATTGTAACACATGAATATACTTTGATCTAAACTATTCCATTTTAGCTCTGGCTGTATGTTTAGGGTTGTTGTCCTGCTAGAAGGTGAACCTCCACCCCAGTCTTGTCTTTTGCAGACTCTAACATGTTTTATTCTAAGATTGCCCTGTATTTGGCTCCATCTATCTTCCTATCAACTCTGAACAACTTCCCTGTTCCTACTGAAGAAAAGCATCCCCGCGACATGATGCTGCCACTACCATGTTTCACGGTGGGGATGGTGTGTTCAGGCTAATGTTAGTTTTCCGCCATACATAGCATTTTGCTTTTAGGCCAAAAAGTTCAATTATAGTCTTATCTGACCAGAGCACCTTCTTCCACGTGTTTTCTGTGTCTCCCACATGGCTTCTTTCCAAACTGCAAACAGAACTTCTTATGGCTTTTTGTCAACAATGGGTTTCTTCTTGCCACTCTTCCATAAACGCCAGATTTGTGAAGTTCACGACTGATAGTTGTCCTGAGGACAGATTCTCCCACCTGAGCTGTGGATCTCTGCAGCTTCTCCAGAGTTATCATGGGCCTCTTGGCTGCTTCTCTGATTAATGTTCTTCTTTCCTAGCCTGTCAGTTTAAGTGGATGGCCATGTCTTGCTAGGTTTGCAGTTGTGCCATACTCTTTCCATTTTCAGATGATGGATTTAACAGTGCTCTGAGATGTTCAAAGCTTGGGATATATTTTTTATAACCTAATCTTGCTTTAAACTTCAACTTTATCCCTGACCTGTCTGGTGTGTTCCTTGGCCTTCATGATGCTGTTTGTTCTCTAAGGTTCTCTAACAACCCTTTGAGGGCTTCAAAGAACAGCAGTGTTTATACTGAGATTAAATTACACACAGGTGGACTATTTACTAATCAGGTGACTTCTGAAGGCAATTTGTTCCGCAAGATTTTATTTAGGAGTATCAGAGAAAAGGGGGCTTAATACAAATGCACGCCACACTTTTTTCATATTTTTAGTTGTAAAAAATTTGGAAAACCATTTATCATTTTCCTTCCACTTCACAATTATGTGCTACTTTGTGTTGGTCTATCACATAAAATACATTTACATTTTTGGTTATAACATGACAAAATGTGGAAAATTTCAAGGGGTGTGAATACTTTTTCAAGGCACTGTATTTTCTGAAAGCAGAGGTTTATTCCCATCCCTGTAAAAAGTGACTGGGTGGCTTTAAAGCTGCTTGAATCACTTTTACCTGAAACCTGGTCATCAGCTGAATGTTTTGATACCGGATCATGGGTGCAGCTGTAGCCATGATCCTGGTATATAACCGCTTGCACCTGACAACATAAGTACATCCCAAGGGCTGGAAGTGGTTAAAGTAGAATGCTCGCATTGTCATTTTTGACGTATTTATTTAAAACTTAATGTTCTCACTGTGTATGGTACAATTACAAGTGGCAGGACTTGCTTGTTCTTGTTGCTTGTTTGTGCCAACCGCATTAACCAGAAGGGGGTTGAAGGCTGCTCCTATGCAAGACCATAGAGAAGCAGAGGGCAAAATTAAGCTGGAACTAAATTGAACATAAAGGCATAAATCGCTATCGGCCACATATAGTTATAGGAATAGTGAGCCTGTCATCTAGTTCATTTCTCTAAAGGGCTTAATTACGTTTTTATGCATTTTTTTTTTTTTTTTTTAATGTCAGTAATAGTTCTTAATGTGTTTTTTTGTTTGGTAGGCCCAAGGTTGTGTCCATTTTTAGAAGAGCACAAAGAAGATATCTTGTGTGGCCCTGTTTGGCTAGCAAGTGGCCTTGATCTGTCAGGTCATGCTGGCATGCTAACGTTAACAAGTCCTAAACTTGTAAAAGGTAAGTCAGATATTCTCCTGTTTTACCAAACACGATTTGAAACTTAAACTCAGCTGTTGGTAAAACCTTTGTATTTTTCCACAATGGGGGCTTTTAAACTGCTATTGTACTCCATCTATGTGCGTTACACTATATGTACATTGGCAAAAAATGTTGACTGCTAAAATTATTCTTTGTGTGCATAGTAAATTTTGTAGGTGTTTGGGGCCTTACTTTTGGGATGTACAGTATTTTGAGGTCTCGGTTGGTGTTCAGCATGCAGCTTGAAAGTACCAACACACACAAGTATGCTCCCACTCTTGACACTGGCTACAAATGTTTTTTTCGCTTCTTTTGGTGAAATTTTATAACATTTTTGTAAGGGTTAACTTTTTGCGGTGTGCTTTCTAGAGCTGTATCTATTTATATAAGTATTAATAACAAAAATGCTTTTGAGAAGAAATAAATCTTATACTATTACACTAAACACTATTTATAAAGTTCTACCCATGCAGTAGATTTGGGTAAGAAATCAGTGACTGTGGCTGCTCCTCCTCAGCCTGTCATGTTTGTTGGACTTATATTAAAACGCATATATTGGTTTGTTTAAGGGCTGGTTCACACCACAAAAACGCACTCCAGATCTGTTTCGGATGCGTTTCTGCATGTGCGTTTTTGATGCTTTTCCGGATGCATTCCATGTACTTTTTTTATTCCAGTGTTTTTCACTATTCTAGGGGCCAGTGCGTTTATTCTTTTGATGCATTTCAGTGCATTTTTGATGCGTTTTACTGCTTTCCAGTGCAGGAAAAATGCAGCATGTTCTACTGTTTTTTTTCCTGGAACTGAAAAGCCCTGGAACTGACCGCACTGTTGTGAACTTTGCCATTGGAAATCATATAACCTACTTTCCATGCCTTTTTGATGCAGAACAAAAACGCACTGGACTGCATGTGGTGTGAACTGGCCCTAAAGCACAGGATTACCTGTCAGACAGGTATCCGCTCCCCCCCAAAAGGTGCCAAATGTGGCACCAGAGGGGGGGAGGAGACAAAAGAGCGGAAGTTGCAGTTTTGGTTGGAACTCCTCTTTAACTTTAGGTACAAAGGATATCTCCTAAATGTGTACCGTTTGAGAGATTCTCAGTTTTTTTCAGCCATTGACGTCACTAGGGCTTTGTGCTCTGAAAGGACAGCATACTCATGCCATCCCTTCAGAGCTCTGTGCTCTGTCCATGACTCTCACCCGCATGCATGATAATGGCAGCTTGGCCATTCAAATGTCTGGAACCCATGAAGATGGAAGCCCTGTCATCAGCGCACCGCTAGAGCGCTTTGTTTTCAGGTACATTTCATAATGTGCTAGTATGATAATGCTTTTGCAGGAGTCTTTTTTTTTTTTTTTTTTTTTTTTTTTTTTTTTTTTTTCCCCTTTTCTTTTTTTTTAAATTGGTGAATGTTTACAGCTGCTTTAACTCCCATGGTTGTTTTCAGACATAGTATTTTGATAGTTTCTAAATTAGCAGGGCTGATGTGTATAATAGCCCTCCCACTTCAGGAAACAATGTCCAAAAAAATATGGGCTTGTCCCAGCAGGTTGTCTGATCTGCTTTTTGCCTGGCTGTGAAATAATGTTAATGGTTTTTGTTTTAGGAATGGCTGGTGGCAAATACCGTTCTTTTTTAATTCATGTGAAGGCTGCAAATGATAGAGGAGTAGAGGAGCTGTGCAATGGAGCCCGACCAGTTGTACGGATACCTTCATTGAAGCCACAAAGTGTGAAAGGGCATTCTCTTGCCTCATTACTGGCTAAGGTTGTTCCAGGCAAGGTATGGGAACAGAGGTGTATTGTATTCAGCACTACACAAGGTTTTCTTTCTTTCTCTCTTTTTTTTTTTTTTACTGTCAATGCAATTCACTACTAAGGTTTTACTCCTTTTTTTTTTTTTTTTCTTTTCCTCAACATTTTTGAAGGATAAGTCTGCAGCAAAAATTGATGCTGGCACATCTTCACGGAAAGTTGATAACCTCAGGGGATGTGACCTGCTCCAGGAAGTTTCTGTCACCATAAGACGCTTCAAAAAGACATGTATCCCAAAAGAAAGGTATGTTAGATTATTGCTGTGGACCAATTTTCAAACCGATATTGAAATGAAAATTTCCTGAAGACCACCCTCTCCCTCCGAACTATTGCCTTTAAAAAATGATGTATCATTTTTTGAAAATTATTTTAATTCCATCACAAGAGGGCTTAAATGCTTCCTAAACGATAGGTAATGAGACAGTAGCATGTTCTTTTTATGTCAACCCTGATGCCTCATTTACCTACAGCAAAATTTGCATGTTTACTGAGGGGTGCTACTGGTTTACAGAAACTCCAAGCCTGGGATTCCTTGGTGTTCTCTATTGTGAAACGCCCTCTCCTGTAGCTATCTGGCTTTAGAGGAGCTAGGTGAACCTGGAGACCACTGTATGAAATTATTTATTTTTTTTTGGGTATCTCATAGCTGTTCATCTCCTTGTCGTAATGTTATATATCGTAGGCAGTCAGAGCGTTAGGCCCATGCACATTGACCTGAATTGGTCTGCTTTGTAAAGTTGCATGAAAACATCTGCCTTTGAAGAAAAGTCTGAGAGATATATTATATTATATTATATTATATTATATTATATTATATTATATTTTTTGTACACATGCAGGCAGTGCAAATGCGATCTATTAGCTGTCAATACACATACCAGTACCAGATGTTAAACAGCTGAAGCCTTCTTTGTGTTAGCAATCATGGATGCTAGACAGCAGGAGCTGTCTGTGTCTTAGTAACCAAGGGCACTAGGAGGCAGGTGACTAATGTGTAATTGGTGGCTTAGGCTTAGATTGCACATTGGTAATATTTACATGTATTCTGCTGGCCCACATACAATATGGCCCGTGTGCGTGGGGCCTTAAAGGATAAGTCCCCCCCCCCCTTTTTTTTTTCTGGGGAGTTTGCAGAGCATTGGGTACAATGCAGGGCTCCTGCAGAATCAAGATAGCTGTCAGGTAGTTACTTGAGAACAGGACTTATCAGTGAACTATGAAGGCGCTAACGAGTACCCTCCCAGTTCATTGAGAACGGCAAGCTGTCAGCCGCAATGGCTGACGGTAGTTGTAGTTTGTTCATTCACAGGGAACTGTAAATGAATGACGTGGGCGGAGTCCCGCATGGGCCACATTCTTTTTAGATAGTGACAGTGGGTATGGAGATTGGCAGAATTGGCAGCAGGAGCTGTAACATGTTTTTAGAAGGGAAAGTCAATTGCAATCATTATTTGGCTCTGCAAAGCAGATTGCATAACCTGTTAAAGTAACAGATTGGACATTTCTCTCCTGAGATAAAAATCCCATCCAATATACTTTTTTTTTTTTAAATTTTATTTTAGATGTTTTTTTCTTCATTCAATCTTCTGTGCTTACTGCAAAGCCAAGATGGTAATTTATGCAGTGCCTGCCATGCAGATGATGTGGGGCTGGTTATGTGATCTTGGCTAAAATCTCTCCCGTGATAGATGACTGAAAGATGAATTACAGGTATGAATATTTTTATACATAGTTACATTAATCCAGCTTGGATTAATGTAACTATGCATCTATTATACCTGGATGAAGCACCTTGAAGCTGGAAATCACTGAAGTAGACACCGCTACTCTTCAAATTTCCACTTGCTTTTCGATCCTGTGCTGAGAGGTCAGCCTGCTGTATTAACACAGGAGGTCGGCCACTGGGCATGGGAGTTAAGAGTGCTACATTTTTTAGAGTTTTTTTGAATGAAGTCAAAGCCTTATTTGGATGAGGTGGAGAGCGTGATGTCACTGCCATGCCATACCTTGTCCAATCATAGAATGCTTTACATTGATGTAATTAAGTTTGTAAGCTATTTCCAATGCCTTATTCTTCCTAACATGCCCTGTCCATGCTGTCATATCTATCTTTCAAATCCTGAGTATGTGGTCCAGAACTCTTGGATAAATCTTCCCTGATGCTTTTGTTTTCCAACAATTGGAATTTAGGCCTGTTGCCCCGCACTACTGTGTTGATGGGTTTGGGGATATCATACAACTGATTTCTAGATTGGGTCACCTATTAGTACCTATGTGGAATGCCCTCAAATGCTTGTTTGTAAATCCTCAATGCACAAATGCTTGTCAGCACACACATTTTCTCCAAGTCCTCTAGGTCCAAGGCCAAGCAATGTGGGGGCACATCTACTCAGTTGGGGGGGTGGTTGGCTGTTACCACCTGACAAGAACAAACTCTGATACTTGGTGAGGTTGATTTACTAAAGCTGGAGAGTGCAAAACCTCACTTTTTTTTTTTTTTCGAAGCTTAATTGAACAAGCTGAACTTAGAAAGCAGATTGGCAACCATGGACTGCTGCACCAGATTTTACACAATACAATTTTATTAAATCAACCCCAGTGTCATTTGGCCTACAATCTAGAATTCCAAGCCTCTGCCCTGCTAAATTTTATCAAGCCTTCCAGCATCTCTGCAAAGACTAGCAGACCTTCAATCTGCTTTTACACTATTCCTCTCTCAAGGAATCGTAGCCAATTGTATCAGGTTAGGTCCTATGATTTCAGCATTTCTACTTGAACTTATTCACTCTCCCCAAAGCAAAAGGGGGCATTTGCCTCATTCTGTAGCTAACGGCACACAGTGTCTTCATTCAAGTGCAAATTCTGCATAGAATCAATTTGGTCTATCATTGCTTCCTCCGAATATGCACCCGTACAATACTCAGTGGCATGTTTAGAAATGCTAGGAGCCTAGCTATAACAAAATGGGAGAACTGGAGCTGCTGTTACAAAAGGAGGATGTGGAGTTTGTGGAAATAAAACAAACTTGGTCGGACAGCTCACATGACTACCTGGCAAATATCCAGGGGTATACCTTGTATCGGAGGGACAAGGAGGGTAGAAGAGGGGGTGGGGTGTGCCTATATATTAAGAATGATTTACGGGTGGAAGAGAGGAATGACATCAGTGATGGGCCAAAGGGGGAAGTGGAATCCGTGTGGGTGGAACTCCAAAGGGAAGAAGCAAGTGGGGGTATGTTACAGGCCCCCTAACTTAAAGGAATAGGAGGCGTTGGATCTCCTTTCACAGTTTAAACTTGAGGCAAGGCAGGGAAATGTCATAATGGGGGGCATCAACTATCTCAATATTGACTGGGTAGAGGGGACAGCTCACTCATTAAAGGCCTGCTATTTCTTAAATGTCTTACTGGACAACTTCATGTCCCATTTGGTCGATTCCCCAACTAGAAATTATGCATTGCTAGATCTGTTAATTACAAATGTATCATAACTGGTCGCAGATGTGGAAATATGGGACAACTTAGGAACTAGTGACCGCAGGATAATTACATTCAGCATAAATCGTCGGAAAAGGAGGCATGATGAGGGTAGTACAAGAACACTAAATTTCAGGCGAGCCAACTTTTCTAAACTGCGCTCAATATTGCAAGATATTAAATGGGACCAAATTCTAGAAACATTGAACACTGAGTAAAAATGGGAGTGCTTTAGGAACATATTAAATAACTGTATCACCGAGTGCATTCCAATGGGTAATATAAGAGTGAAGGTTAAACCTGGGTGGCTAAACCATAGCGTAAAAAGTCATATTAAAGACACAAAAATAGTGGAGGAGTCATTGTCAGCATTCCAACACTACATGCAATAAGTATAAGAACCCAATCAGGGCAGCTAAAAAAAGACTGAGACTTATAGCGCAGGAGAGTAAAAAAAATCCTAAGAATTTTTTTAAATGTATTAACAGCAAAAAAAGCAAGGGCAAAACACTATTATTATTATTTAAGGTACTTATATAGCGCCGTCAATTTACGCAGCGCTTTACATATACATTGTACATTCACATCAGTCCCTGCCCTCAAGCAGCTTACAATCTAAGGTCCCTAACACACATTCATATACTAGGGACAATTTGGACAGAAGCCAGTTAACCTACCAGCATGTCTTTGGAGTGTGAGAGGAAACAGGAGTAACCGGAGGAAACCCACGCAGGCACAGGGAGAACATGCAAACTCCAGGCAGGTAGTGTTGTGGTTGGGATTCGAACCAGCGACCCTTTTTACTGCTAGGCGAGAGTGCTACCCACTACACCACTGTGCCGCCCACTGATCAGCTAATTGGTGAAAAGCCATGTGGTACCAATATTTAAAAAAGGGCAGGGACCTATACCTGAAAACTACAGGCCTGTCAGTCTAACATCGATGGTTTGTAAACTATTTGAGGGGATGATTGTTGTATCCAAAAATTTGCTGATGAAAACCGTATCCGAAATAGTCGGCATGAGTTCACGAAAGGTCCTTCTTGCCAAACCTTTTAAATCTGTTAACATTCTACGAGGAAGTGAGCTGCCACCTGGACAAAGGTAGGCCTGTGGATGTGATGTATCTAGATTTTGATACAGTCCCCCACAAATGCTTAATCGACAAACTGAGGTCTGTAGCTATGGGTTCTTGGATAGAAAACTGGCTACAGGGGGAGCGTCCAAAGGGTAGTGATAAACAACGTGTACTCAGAATAGTCTAGAGTGGTAAATGAGGTACCCCAAGGCTCTGTAATGGGACCAATTCTGTTTAATTTATTTATAAATGATATAGAGGATGGGATAAATATTTTAATCTCATTGTTTGCTGACAACGCAAAAATAGGGCAATAACCTCACAGGAGAATATAGAAACCTTGCATGAGGACCTGAATTTTTCACTGTCAGGGTGGTAAGGATTTGGAACACAATCAGTTTCAGCAGGAAGTATTGATAGTTTTAAAAGACTCTTGGATGTGCATCTTGGCGAACAGAATATACAGGGATATGGGAAATGATTATCTACAGGAACACACACCCACGCAGGTTGAACTGGATGGACTGTTATCTTTGTTCAACCTTACAAACTATGTAATGATATATCTAGGGAACTTTCTGGACATCAAGAATGCCTATTTGCATATTCCCCATCTTCAACTTTGAGTCTTAATCCAGGTGCCAACCCCTTTAAATGCACTTCTTTCAGTCACAGTACATACTCATAGTGGCACACTTGGACAACCATCTTCTGAGGGAACAGTTGGCAGTCTGCCAATGTCTGTTAAACAGTTTAGACTCTCAACAGAGGTCACATGCATCTGACACTTGGGAACAGCTTATACCTGGCCCGGAGGCACCCGAATCCCCATTCTTATCCAGATATTCCATCCTTCCAGTGGTTTGGAAGATTCTTGCAGTGAATGTCACCCTGACAGGAGTCCCGGACACCCTGTTGCTGCAGGGGACTTGGTCGCCAGAGTAAGCTCCTCTCCCAATCAATGTACTGGGCAATTTCGTTATTCCTTCAACACTGGACCTCTCAATCACAGGGTCATCTGAATTTAATCCTGTTGAACGTTGTTTTACTAATGGCATTCCTGAACCATCAGGAAGGAACCAGATGTTTCATTAGGGACTGACTGCATTCTGGTTTGCGCTGAACTTTATGTTTTAGCCTGACTGAAGGGAAAATTGACAACAACAAATGGAGTTTGTCTCTGTCCATGGACCTTCTAGCCACAGCACATTGGGTTCCCTTGTGACTCCAGGGGTTCAGTAAAGACTGTTCTAAGCCTTTCTGCCTGATGCACCTTCCTTGTTTGTGTTGTAAAATCAAAACGGAAAGGTGTCGCTCATTGCCGTGAGCTGAACCAGTTCTTGGAATTCAACACACTCTTGGCTGGCTCTACATGGGCCTCCCAGCTCTCTCAACTTTTGTTGCAAGGAGAAGTTTACCACATTGCTTTAGTTGCTGGCTTTTATGCATGCCTCTTGTAGCCCATGTCCTAAAAGATGGGGGAGCTATCTGATTCTATTATTTTTTATGTTCCCATAAGCCTGAAAATCATCCTGTCGCAAGGTCTACCATCGCACATGGAAAGCATACTTCGCATGGTGCAAAGTATTGTATTTCCATTCCAAGAAATACTTAGAGGAACTGCAGTGTGCTCACATAATTTGTAATAAAAACATCTTTGCCATTCTGAAGCTTCCCTCCAACCACTTTGCATATTTTTTATATACTGTGAGTCTGTACTTGCCAAATATGCTGCAGAAATCTCCCTCCACTGAGTCTGGCTGCAATCATTTTAACTGTGGGCAGCTAAATCTGCTTCCTGTTCACTTCCTGGATTTACACACACACACACACACACACACACACACACACACACACACACACACACACACACACACACACGGCAGCTCTCATTGGCCCTCCTATGACTCAGCAAACTCTCACAAGAGTGAGAGAGCGAGCTGTCCATGGTGTCAAATGCCTAGGCTTTTTACCAGACAAACAGGAAGTGAGCTGTATAAGGTATTTACTGGCAGAAAAAAAAAAAGTTGTTTTAACTTTGGATAGTAAAACACAAGGGCAGAGGATTTAATAGAAGGAAAGATGAAAAAAATGACTGAAGTTCCACTTCAGCCACTTACCGACCAGCTGTCATACTGCGGCAGGTTGGCACGATCCCGCGAACCGTCGTAGCTGTACGTCAACTCCTTTAAGCGGGATAGCTGGCGCGCGCCAGGGTGCTGATGCTCGTAAATCACCTGCCACGAGCGATCGGGGGCACGAGAGGCAGAACAGGGACGTGTGTGTGTGTGTGTGTGTGTGTGTGTGTAAACACACAAATCCCAGTTCTGTTCTGAGAGGAGATGCAGATCGTGAGTTCCTAATAGCTAGGAACCAAGATCTGTCATCTCCTATAGTCAGTCCCCTCCCCCTACAGTTAGAACCCACAGTCAGGGAACACTGTTAACCCCTTGATCACCCCCTAGTGTTAACATTTTCCCTGCCAGTGACATTTACACAGTAATCAGTGCATTTTTATAGCACTGATCGCTGTATAATTGTCAATCGTCCCAAAAGTGTCCGATGTGTCCTCCATAATTTCCCAGTCACGATAAAAATCGCAGATCACCACAATTACTAGTAAAAAAAAAATAATAATAATAATGCCATAAATCTGTCTAAAATTTTTGGCACGGCGGGGAATTCAAATGGACATACAGGTACGCCCATTTGCCCAGCTGTGCCATTCTGCCGACGTACATCGGCGTGTGCCGATCGGGACACGGTTAAGACGCACTTAACCCCTTGATCGCCCCCTAGTGTTAACCCCTTCTCTGTCAGTATCATTTACACAGTGATCAGTGGCTATTTTTTAGCTCCGATCACTGTAATAATGTGATAGTGTCCGATCTGTCCACCGCAAACCTGCTAAAAATAGCTGATCACCGCCATTACTAGCAAAAAAAAAAATGAAACACACACACACACACACACACACACACACACACACACACACACACACACACACACACACACACACACACACACACACACACACACACACCTTTCCCCTATTTTGTAGGCGCTACAACTTTTGCACAAACCAATCAATATACGCTTATTGCGATTTTTATTACCAAAAATATGTAGAAGAATACATATCAGCCTAAACTCAGAAAAAAATGTGCTCTTTTAAAAAAAATTGGGGATATTTATTATAGCAAAAAGTACAAAATATTGTTATCAAAATTATCACACTTTTTTTTTGTTTATGGCGCAAAAAATAAAAATTGCAGAGATGATCAAATGCCAAAAAAAGAAAGCGCTATTTGTGGGAAAAAAAGACATCAGTTTTGTTTGGGTATAGCGTTGCATGACCGCGCATTTGTCACTTAAACCGACGCAGTGCCGTATTGCAAAAAGTGCTCTGGTCATTGAGAAGCCAAATCTTCCGGGGCCAAGTGGTTAATGAGCTGCATCCTGACCTTTCTTCAGTCTGGTCTGGATCAGCTTTGGGCTTTGAGTACCCATTCACCTAAACTAAAATGTCATGCCCGTCTGTCCTCAATTGATAGATCCCAAAGAGATATTTGCTGCTGCTTTTGGACAGACGCACTTCTTTTTGACAGATTCTTGACCTGCTTTTTATCACTGAAGGTTCCGCTATGTGGCAGCCTGCCTCTTTCCTCTGTTGCTAAGTCACTTGGGCAGCTCCCCAGTGAAGCCTATAGGTTTAGACTAGGTCCCACTTCTATTTGCCAGGCGCAGTGATCAGCGAATGCCCTTGGGCTTCAGGATCAGTATTTCTTTCCAGATTGCAAGACGGTCACTACCTGGTCTTCAGTTCACATTTGCTAATTTTTACTAGGTGGATGCTTAGGCCTCTTCTGATGCCAGCTTTGGATTTGAGGTCCATCAGGCAGCTCTTGAGCTGCCAGATACTTCAATGTAACGCTGTTAGTGGCCTTGTTAGTGCTCATTTGCAGTGTTGCCACTCCTTAGTTGGACTGCTTCAGGACATACCACTTGTCTCAGAATTAATACGGACTCTGTGTCCCTTCCAGCTCAACTCCAGGAGTTTGAAAAAAAAGTCTACTCTTGCAGTGGGGCCCATGGCTTTAAAATGTAAGGCAAGGCAAACCCTAACTAAGCTTAAGCTACTCCTACCCCTATCCCAAGCCTATTACATCTACTGTGGAAAAGGAAAAATGCCTATACTTGTTCTGAAGTCGCTCCAGTTTGGTCACATGATCTCACCAACTTCAGTGTAGAGAAGAGATAGCTGACAGTAGCCGCAGAGTCGGGGCGCTGATGTCACCTATAGGCTTTATATGGAGCATCTGTTGTCGGCTGACCTCTACACTGAAGGCAACACTGGTCATGTGACCAGACTGGAGCGATTTCAGAATAGATAAGAATAGACCTCCTTCTTTTTACAGGATAGAATAGGCTTAGAATGGGGATGGGTGTAAATTTAAGCTTAAATGTTTTTGACCACTTAAGGACCAGAAGGATCTACGCCCTTAATGACCAGGCCATTTTTTGTGATACGGCACTGTCGCTTTAACTGACAATTGCACGGTCGTGTGACATTGATTTTGTTTGGGTACAATGTACACACACACACACACACACACACACACACACACACACACACACACACACACACACACACACACACCTTTCTTTTGGTGGTGCTTGATCACCTCTGCGGCCTTTATTTTTTGCTCTATAAACAAAAAGACTGATAATTTTGAAAAGAAAACAATATTTTTTACTTTTTGCTATAATATCCAAAAAAAGTAAAACAAATTTCTTCATCAGTTTAGGTCAATATGACTTTACATATTTTTGGTAAAGAAAATCTCACTAAGCGTGTATTGATTGGTTTGCACAAAAGCTGTAGCACCTACAAAAAAAGGAAAGGTGTGTGGTGTGTGTATGTATGCATGTATATATATATATACAATAATTTAGGAGTAGAGCGGACCACCACATTAGGGACAAACTGTTTCTCCTTTTTTAGGAATAATAGCTTTAGACTGGAATTGGTCTGAAAGATTCATCCTTCAGAGAGGCCATAGAATGTACTAATAAGTGACGTGCAGAGGGGGACTTTGAACTAGAGTTCAGCATGTCTCCTTCTGATTTACCTTGGGGAGAAGAGGGAGAAATGACATTGAAATGTGTTAGAGGTAGTCTTCAGCAGAGAATATTAACTACTCTATTAAAAAGAATACAATTGTTGCACTGCTTTACTAAATTAGATGGGTCTTGGTTTTATGTATCCCAATACAAAGAATCCTAATGATGTCAAAAATAAATTTCATTTTCAGCACTGGTATTATGTGTTTGCAAGTGCAGTTGCGGGAGTTTTGATTTTTGTTTGATGTTGAGCACCAAGCGCAGTATATCTACCATTTAGTTGTTACTCAAATGGGGCAGAGTCTTACCAGTTCTCTTGTGTACACAGAGCTACCCCTCTTCTGATTGTTTTGCTTGGCCTTCACCATCTCTGGCAAAGTTTAAGGGTTAGGACCCAAAAACAAATCCTCCGTCTGCCTGGATGTACTACAGTGCCTTAAAGTATTTATACCCCTTGAAATTTTCCATATTTTGTCATGTTACCAAAACGTAAATTTTATTTTAGTGAGATTTTATGTGATAGACCAACACAGTGGCACGTAATTGTGAAGTGTAAGGAAAATGATTAATGTTTTTCCAATTTTTTTTTTTTTTTTACAAATATCTGAAAAGTGTTGTGTGCATTTGTATTCAGCCTCCTGAGTCAATACTTTGTAGAACCACCTTTCACTGCAAGTCTTTTTTGGTATGTCTCTACCAGCTTTGCACATCTAGGGTCAAATTGTTACCCATTCTTTGCAAAATAGCTTAAGCTCGGTCAGACTGGATGGAGAGCGTCTGAACAGAAATTTTCACAATTGGATTTAGGTCCGGACTGTGGGCCATTCTAACACATGCATATGCTTTGATCTAAACCAATCAATTGTAGCTATGTTTAGGGTTGTTGTCCTGCTGGAAGGTGAACCTCCGCCCCAGTTTCGTCTTTTTCAGACTCTAACAGGTTTTCTTTAAAGATTGCCCCATATTTGGCTCCATCCATCTTTCCATCAACTCTGACAAGCTTCTCTGTCCCTGCTGAAAAAAAGTATCCCCACAGCACGATGCTGCCACTACCATATTTCACGGTGGGCATGGTGTGTCCTGAGTGATCTGCTGTTTTAGTTTTCTGCCACACATACCGTTTTGCTTTTAGGCCAAAAAGTTCAATTTTGGTCTTATCTGACCAGAGCACCTTCCTTCACAAGTTTACTGTGTCCCTTACATGGCTTCTCGCAAACTGCAAATGGGATGACTTATGGCTTTCTTTCAACAATGGCTTTCATCTTGCCAGTCTTCCATAAAGGCCAGATTTGTGGAGTGCAGGACTAATAGTTGTCCTGTGGACATATCTCTGCAGCTCCTCCAGAGTTATCATGAGCCTTTTAACAACTTCTCTGATTAATGCTCTCCTTGCCTGGCCTGTCAGTTTAGGTGGACGGCCATGTCTTGGTGGGTTTGCAGTGGTGCCATACTCTTCGTTTTTGGTTGATGGATTGAAATGTTGAGATGTTCAAAGCTTGGGATATTTTCTATAACCTAACCCTGCTTTAAATTTCTCCACAACTTTATATCCGACCTGTCTGGTGTGTTCCTTGGCCTCATGATGCGGTTTGTTCACTATGGTTCTCTAAGAAACCTCTGAGGGCTTCACAGAACAGCTACATTTATACTGAGAATAAATTACTCACAGGTAGACTATTTACTAATTAAGTGACTTCTGAAGGCAATTGGTTGCACTAGATTTTAGTTAGGGTTATACAAATGCACGCCACACTTTTCATATATTTGTAAAAAAATTTTGAGAACCATTTATTCTTTTCTTTCTACTTCACAATTATTTGCCCCTTTGTGTTGATCTATCACAGAAAATCCCAACACATTTATGCGTTTGTCGGTAACATGACAACATGTGGAAAATTTCAAGGGGTATAAACACTTTCAAGGCACTGTATATCAATGGCATTGATGAAATTTGTAACCAGTACATTGCCCCTCCTAAAATACTGGCTACAGATTAAAATGCAGGAAAAGAACTCCACTGACCACCTGTAAACAGAGTGAAGCAAAAATATATAGTAGAGCCCCTCTTTGTGACCAGCTTACAAGGTACATACAGTATAAAACTACCTCAGAATTAAAGGATGATTTTACTTCCCCTATGAAAGGGTCAATCGGGCACAGCTGTTTCTGTAGCCAATACCACCTACAAAGCCCCCCCCCCCTCCCCCCATGTTATCCTGTTGGAATACTGCCCTGCACTACTTTGGTGCAAATTTTGATGCAACTTATATCCATTGAGTGTAAAGTCAGATCAAAGTCGCACTGCAAATCGTGAGACTTTGGCATTGCACTAGTGTGAATAGAACCTCAAGTGTCTATTAGCACTGTTTATGGAGTAGGAAATCTATTGTCAGCAGTATGATTTACCATCTACAGAAAAATTAAAATAAATATCGGGATATTCTGGTAATGATCAGCCAAGTTGTTCCTCCTCCCCTCACAGGTTATAGATTTCCTAGGTGTTACCTAGTTACTGCATCACACAGTACTTTCATCATACAGTGACATTCCTTGTGCTTATAATACGTTTATTTAAAATAACTGTATAATGCGTGTGAGCCTTGCTCATCATTCTTCTTGCTTGTTTTTGACTGGCTCATAAATGTGTTTGTTTGTTTTTTTTATTTTATTTTTTTATATATATATAGAGTGCAACGATGTGCCATGCTGCAGTTCTCAGATTTTCATGAGAAGCTCTTGAACACGCTTTGTAAAAATACAGACGATGGATTGGCTACTGAACATGCACAGAGCTTGGTTTTGGACATCCTCTGCTGGTTAGCTGGTGTACATTCAAATGGTCCAGGCAGGTATGGTTATAAATCATGGGTACAAGACTTGAATAGCCAGCAAGTCCAGCGATGTTTCATAAAAATATCCACTCAGCTAATCTAGAAAAAAAATACACAATGTCTTGTGTAAGTAGCTGTCAGGACTAGGCTGTTTTAATTTTCTAGATAAATTACATTTATTAGAAGGTTATTGGTTACTTGGTTCATGTTTAAAGCTGTCAACATACCTTTTTGTTTTTGAGACTTTACAGTATATTTCCACATTCCCCCCTGTACTGATCTTAAAGCTCTGTGTCAGTGCTTGTGTAGTCTATCAGCAAGCCTGGTCATTGCTAAGTGGGGTACATAAGAATGCCTTAACCTATGCAATTTGTGCTTTGAGGAATTTAGTATTTGTCTAGGAACTCTGCAGCGACAAGCACATTCTAAAGTAAAATATATATATATGCTGACTACTGTTGACAGCCTAAACATATTTTACAAATATAATTTTACCCCTGTTCACACTTAACATGTCCTTCCCTACCTTACTACTTGAAGTTCTAGTGTAATAGACTATAATCGCACCTAGTGTTTTTTTTTTGTGGTGTTTAATGCATATAAGTCATATAATGCAATAAATGTCAT
This sequence comes from Lithobates septentrionalis, assembly GCA_037952835.1. NCBI lineage: Eukaryota > Metazoa > Chordata > Amphibia > Anura > Ranidae > Lithobates > Lithobates septentrionalis. The sequence continues at coordinate 1,460,299 of JBBDGP010000939.1, read as the reverse complement.
TAACCACTTAAGGACCGGAGCATTATGCTGCTTAAGGACCAGAGGACTTTTTCCAATTTGGCACTGCGTCGCTTTAACCACTTGCCGACCGCCTCACGCCTATATACGTGAGCAGAATGGCACGGGCAGGCAAAATCACGTACCTGGTACGTGATTGCCTTCCCGCGGGCGGGGGGTCCGATCGGACCCCCCCCCCCCCCCCCCCGGTGCCAGCTGCGGTCGGCATTTGGCTGGGAGAGTTGAGAGACGAGGGGGAGGCCATCCGATCGTGGCCCCCCCCTCGTGATCACTCCCAGCCAATGAGAAACATCCTCTGCCTCTGTATAGTACACAGAGGCAGAGGATGTGATGTCATCTCTCCTCGGCTCGGGAGTTTCCGTTCCGGCCCGAGGAGAGACGACATGTAAGTAAGTGCACAACACACACACAACACAGTAGAACATGCCAGGCACACTAAACACCCCGATCCCCCCCCCCCCGATCGCCCCCCGATCCCCCCCCAATCACCCCCCCCCCCTGTCACAAACTGACACCAAGCAGGTTTTTTGTTTTTTGTTTTTTTCTTTTCTGATTGCTGCATAGTGTCAGTTTGTGACAGTTAGCAGTGGTAGGACAATTAGGGTTACCCCCCTGTAGGTCTAGGGTACCCCCCTAACCCCCCCTAATAAAGTTTTAACCCCTTGATCACCCCGTGTCACTAAGCGATCATTTTTCTGATCGCTGTATTAGTGTCGCTGGTGACGCTAGTTAGTGAGGTAAATATTTAGGTTCGCCGTCAGCGTTTTATAGCGCCAGGGACCCCCATATACTACCTAATAAATGTTTTAACCCCTTGATTGCCCCCTAGTTAACCCTTTCACCACTGATCACCGTATAACTGTTACGGGTGACGCTGGTAAGTTCGTTTATTTTTTATAGTGTCAGGGCACCCGCCGTTTATTACCGAATAAAGGTTTAGCCCCCTAATCGCCCGGCGGTGATATGCGTCGCCCCAGGCAGCGTCAGATTAGCGCCAGTACCGCTAACACCCACGCACGCAGCATACGCCTCCCTTAGTGGTATAGTATCTGAACGGATCAATATCTGATCCGATCAGATCTATACTAGCGTCCCCAGCAGTTTAGGGTTCCCAAAAACGCAGTGTTAGCGGGATCAGCCCAGATACCTGCTAGCACCTGCGTTTTGCCCCTCCGCCCAGCCTAGCCCAGCCCACCCAAGTGCAGTATCGATCGATCACTGTCACTTACAGAACACTAAACGCATAACTGCAGCGTTCGCAGAGTCAGGCCTGATCCCTGCGATCGCTAACAGTTTTTTTGGTAGCGTTTTGGTGAACTGGCAAGCGCCAGCGGCCTAGTACACCCCGGTCGTAGTCAAACCAGCACTGCAGTAACACTTGGTGACGTGGCGAGTCCCATAAGTGCAGTTCAGGCTGGTGAGGTGGCAAGCACAAGTAGTGTCCCACTGCCAAAAAAAAGACAAACACAGGCCCGTCGTGCCCATAGTGCCCTTCCTACTGCATTCGCCAATCCTAATTGGGAACCCACCGCTTCTGCAGCGCCCGTACTTCCCCCATTCACATCCCCAACCAAATGCAGTCGGCTGCATGAGAGGCATTTTTATGTCCTCCCGAGTACCCCTACCCAGCGAACCCCCCCAAAAAGATGTCGTGTCTGCAGCAAGCGCGGATATAGGCGTGACACCCGCTATTATTGTCCCTCCTGTCCTGACAATCCTGGTCTTTGCATTGGTGAATGTTTTGAACGCTACCATTCACTAGTTGAGTATTAGCGTAGGGTACAGCGTTCCACAGACTAGGCACACTTTCACAGGGTCTCCCAAGATGCCATCGCATTTTGAGAGACCCGAACCTGGAACCGGTTACAGTTATAAAAGTTACAAGTTTGCAAAAAAACACAAACAAAAATAAAAAAAAATAGTTGTTGTTTTATTCTCTCTCTCTATTCTCTCTCTATTGTTCTGCTCTTTTTTACTGTATTCTATTTTGCAATGTTTTATTGTTGTTATGTTTTATCATGTTTGCTTTTCAGGTATGCAATTTTTTATACTTTACCGTTTACTGTGCTTTATTGTTAACCATTTTTTGGTCTTCAGGTACACCATTCACGACTTTGAGTGGTTATACCAGAATGATGCCTGCAGGTTTAGGTATCATCTTGGTATCATTCTTTTCAGCCAGCGGTCGGCTTTCATGTAAAAGCAATCCTAGCGGCTAATTAGCCTCTAGACTGCTTTTACAAGCAGTGGGAGGGAATGCCCCCCCCCCCCCACCGTCTTCCGTGTTTTTCTCTGGCTCTCCTGTCTCAACAGGGAACCTGAGAATGCAGCCGGTGATTCAGCCAGCTGACCATAGAGCTGATCAGAGACCAGAGTGGCTCCAAACATCTCTATGGCCTAAGAAACCGGAAGCTACGAGCATTTTATGACTTAGATTTCGCCGGATGTAAACAGCGCCATTGGGAAATTGGGGAAGCATTTTATCACACCGATCTTGGTGTGGTCAGATGCTTTGAGGGCAGAGGAGAGATCTAGGGTCTAATAGACCCCAATTTTTTCAAAAAAAGAGTACCTGTCACTACCTATTGCTATCAAAAAAATATGTAAAAAATCCAATAAACTCAATTTTAGTCATACATTTAGGCCAAAATGTATTCGGCCACATGTCTTTAGTAAAAAAAATGTCAATAAGTGTATATTTATTGGTTTGCGCAAAAGTTATAGCGCCTACAAACTAGGGTTCATTTTCTGGAATTTACACAGCCTTTAATTTATGACTGCCTATGTCGTTTCTTGAGGTGCTAAAATGGCAGGGCAGTACAAAACCCCCACAAATGACCCCATTTTGGAAAGTAGACACCCCAAGGAAATTGCTGAGAGGCATGTTGAGCCCATTGAATATTCATTTTTTTTATCCCAAGTGATTGAATAATTACAAAAAAAAAAAAAAATTACAAAAAGTTGTCACTAAATGATATATTGCTCACACAGGCCATGGGCATATGTGGAATTGCACCCCAGAATACATTTAGCTGCTTCTCCTGAGTATGGGGATACCACATGTGTGGGACTTTTTGGGAGCCTAGCCGCGTACGGGGCCCTGAAAACCAATCACTGCCTTCAGGATTTCTAAGGGCGTAAATTTTTGATTTTACTCCTCACTACCTATCACAGTTTTGAAGGCCATAAAATTCCCAGATGGCAAAAAAAATGACCCCATTTTGGAAAGTAGACACCCCGAGCTATTTGCTTTGAGGCATTTTGAGTCCTATCACAGTTTCGGAGGCCATGGAATGCCCAGGTGGCACAAAACCACCCCAAATGACCCCATTTTGGAAAGTAGACACCCCAAGCTATTTGAGAGGCATGATGAGTATTTTGCAGCTCTCATTTGTTTTTGAAAATGAAGAAAGACAAATTATTTTTTTTTTTTTTTCTATTTTCAAAACTTTGTGACAAAAAGTGAGGTCTGCAAAATACTCACTATACCTCTCAGCAAATAGCTTGGGGTGTCTACTTTCTAAAATTGGGTCATTTGGGGTTTTTTTTTTTTGCCACCTGGGCATTCCATGGCCTCCGAAACTGTGATAGGCAGTGAAGAGTGAAATCAAAAATTTACGCTCTTAGAAAGCCTGAAGGCGGTGCTTGGTTTTCAGGGTCCCGTGCTTAGCTAGGCTCCCAAAAAGTCCCACACATGTGGTATCCCCATACTCAGGAGAAGCAACAGAATGTATTTTGGGGTGTAATTTCACATATTCCCATGGCGTGTTTGAGCAATATATCATTTAGTGACAACTTTGTGCAAAAAAAAAAAAAAAAATTGTCTCTTTCCCGCAACTTGTGTCACAATAAAAAATATTCCATGGACTCAACATGCCTCTCAGCAAATAGCTTGGGGTGTCTACTTTCCAAAATGAGGTCATTTGGGGGGGGGTTTAAACTGTCCTGGCATTTTATGCACAACATTTAGAAGCTTATGTCACACATCACCCAATCTTCTAACCACTTGAAGACAAAGCCCTTTCTGACACTTTTTGATTACATGAAAAAATTATTTTTTTTTTTACAAGAAAATTACTTTGAACCCCCAAACATATATTTTTTTAAAGCAAATGCCCTACAGATTAAAATAGTGGGTGTTTAATTTTTTTTTTTCACACAGTATTTGCGCAGCGATTTTTCAAACGCATTTTTTGGGAAAAAAACACGCTTTTTTTTAAATTTTAATGCACTAAAACACACTATATGGCCCAAATGTTTGATGAAATAAAAAAGATGATCTTAGGCCGAGTACATGGATACCAAACATGACATGCTTTAAAATTGCGCACAAACGTGCAGTGGCAACAAAATTAATACATATTTAAAAGCCTGTACAGGTTACCACTTTAGATTTACAGAGAAGGTCTACTGCTAAAATTACTGCCCTCGATCTGACCTTTGTGGTGATACCTCACATGCATGGTGCAATTGCTGTTTACATTTGACGCCAGACCGACGTTTGCGTTCGCCTTAGTGCGAGAGCAGGGGGACAAGGGTGCTTTTTTTTTTTTTTTTTCTTTATTATTTTTTTGCTTATTTTTAAACTGTTCCTTTCATTTTTTTTTTTTTTTTTTTTTTTTTTAAATAATTTTTATTGTTCTCTCAGGGAATGTAAATATCCCGTATGATAGCAATAGGTAGTGACAGGTACTCTTTTTTTGAAAAAATTGGGGTCTATTAGACCCTAGATTTCTCCTCTGCCCTCAAAGCATCTGACCACACCAAGATCGGTGTGATAAACTGCTTCCCCAATTTCCCAATGGCACTGTTTACATCCGGCGAAATCTAAGTCATAAAATGCTCGTAGCTTCCGGTTTCTTGGGCCATAGAGATGTTTGGAGCCACTCTGGTCTCTGATAAGCTCTATGGTCAGCTGGCTGAATCACCGGTTGCATTCCCAGGTCCCCTTTAGAGACAGGAGAGCCAGAGAAAAACACTGAAGACGGTGGTGGGGGGGGGGCATTTTACATGCTTGTAAAAGCAGTCTAGAGGCTAATTAGCCGCTAGGATTGCTTTTACATGAAAGCCGAATGCTGGCTGAAAAGAATGATACCAAGATGATACCTAAACCTGCAGGCATCATTCTGGTATAACCACTCAAAGTCGTGAATGGCGTACCTGAACACAAAAAAAATGGTTAACAATAAAGCACAGTAAACGGTAAAGTATAAAAAATTGCATACCTGAAAAGCAAACATGATAAAACATAATAACAATAAAACATTGCAGAATAGAATACAGTAAAAAAGAGCAGAACAAGAGAGAGAACAATAAAACGACTATTTTTTTTTATTTTATATTTTTGTTTGGTTTTTTTTTTTTTTTTTTTTACACTTTTTTTTGTAACTTTTATAACTGTAACCAGTTCCAGGTTCGGGTCTCTCAAAAAGCGATGGCATCTTGGGAGACCCTGTGAAAGTGTGCCTAGTCTGTGCAATGCTGTACCCTACGCTAATACTCAACTAGTGAATGGTAGCGTTCAAAACATTCACCAATGCAAAGACCAGGATTGTCAGGACAGGAGGGACAATAATAGCGGGTGTCACGCCTATATCCGTGCTTGCTGCAGACACAACATAGTTTTTGGGGGGGTTCGTTGGGTAGGGGTACTCGGGAGGACATAAAGAAAATGTCTCTCATGCAGCTGACTGCATTTGGTTGGGGATGTGAATGGGGGAAGTACGGGCGCTGCAGAAGCGGTGGGTTCCCATTCCCAATTAGGATTGGCGAATGCAGCAGGAAGGGCATTATGGGCACGACGGGCCTGTGTTTGTCTTCTTGGTGGCAGCGGGACACTACTTGTGCTTGCCACCTCACCAGCTTGAACTGCACTTATGGGACTCGCCACGTCACCAAGTGTTACTGCAGTGCTGGTTTGACAACGACCGGGGTGTACTAGGCCGTTGGTGCTTGCCAGTTCACCAAAACGCTACCAAAAAAACCGTTAGCGATCGCAGGGATCAGGCCTGATTCTGCGAACGCTGCAGTTATGCGTTTAGTGTTTTGTAAGTGACAGTGATCGATCGATACTGCACTTGGGTGGGCTGGGCTGGGCGGAGGGGCAAAACGCAGGTGCTAGCAGGTATCTGGGCTGATCCCACTAACACTGCGTTTTTGGGAACCCTAAACTGCTGGGGACGCTAGTATAGATCTGATCGGATCAGATGTTGATGCGTTCAGATACTATACCACTAAGGGAGGCGTATGCTGAGTACGTGGGTGTTAGCGGTACTGGCGCTAATCTGACGCTGCCTGGGCGATCAGGGGGCTAAACCTATATTCGGTAATAAACGGTGGGTGCCCTGACACTATAGAGAATAAACGAACTAACCAGCGTCACCCGTAACGGTTATACGGTGATCAGTGGTGAAAGGGTTAACTAGGGGGCAATTAAGGGGTTAAAACATTTTTTAGATAGTATATGGGGGTCCCTGTCGCTATAAAACGCTGACGGCGAACCTAAATATTTACGTCCCTAGCTAGCGTCACCAGCGGCACTAATACAGCGATCAGAAAAATTATCGCTTAGTGACACTGGTGACGGGGTGATCAAGGGGTTAAAACTTTATTAGGGGGGGTTAGAGGGGTACCCTAGACCTACAGGGGGCTAACAGTAACTGTCCTACCACAGTAACTGTCACAAACTGACACCATGCAGTAATCATAAAAAAAAAACAAAAACAAAAAAAAAACTGCTGGGTGTCAGTGTGACAGGCAGGGGGGAGGGGTGATTGGGGGGTGATCTGGGGGTGTAATGTATGCCTGGCATGTTCTACTGAAGGTGTATGTGTTGTGTAACTCACAGTGAAGTCTTCTCTCCTCGGCGCCGGAACGGAAACTGCCCAGCCGAGGAGAGATGACATCACATCCTCTGCCTGTGTGTACTACACACGGGAGGATTTCCATTAGCTGGGAGCGATCGCGAGGGGGGGGCCACGATCGGATGGCCTCCCCCTCATTACTGAACGCTCCCAGACCAACGGCGACCGCCTCAGGCACCGGGGGGGTCCGATCAGACCCCCCGCGGGAAGGTAATCGCGTACCAGGTACGTGATTTTGCCTGCCCGTGCCATTCTGCTGACGTATATCAGCGTGAGGCGGTCGTCAAGTGGTTAAAATGCACAAATATTAAGGGGTCTTCCTCTTCTGCAGTGCACAACAGCTTGCATCAATACAGCACACCCAAGCAGCCAGGTTAAGCTGTCCTATTGTGACTTGACACTGCTGCAAAGTTGCTGGATCCAGATGAGCCTAGTTAACAAACTTCTGCCTTCCTATCTATAAATCTTAGTCTTAAGGCTCGGTTCACACTGGGGCGACTTGGGATCCGACTTGTCGCCCCTCAAGTCGCCCCAAGTCGCCCCAAGTCGCCCCAGAAAGATATTCACATGACAGTGAATGGGAGCGTCTTAATAGACACTACTGAAGTTGCTCCGACTTCAGAGCGTACTCCCTGTACTACTTGGATCCGACTTGGTAGGCGACCTGTACCATAGAAATCAATGGAAGTCGCCTCCAAGTCGGATCTCTCTCTAAAGTCAAGCGACTTTGCAGGGAAAAAATTTAGTTTGCCCAGGCAAACCCCTCCCAGAGAGCTGATTATCCTGTAATTGGCCACAGCCAAAGTCGCCTGTCCTGGAGGCGACTTGAAGTCGCGTTGTACTTTGCTAAAGTCGCGTTGAAGCCACGTTGAAGCCGCCGTACAAAGTCGCGCTGAAATCGCGTTGCCCCTGTGTGAACCGAGCCTTACACTTCCAATGTATGCTCTCCATATGCTGAAGAGGACTGCGTATTATGTTTTAAAGCCTTGATTTGAGCGTGAATTTTTATAAATGTCATAACCTTTTAGAATGTACAATTTAAATACAGTGGGGACGGAAAGTATTCAGACCCCCTTAAGTTTTTCACTCTGTTATATTGCAGCCATTTGCTAAAATCATTTAATTCATTTTTTTCCTCATTAATGTACACACAGCACCCCATATTGACAGAAAAACACAGAATTGTTGACATTTTTGCAGATTTATTTAAAAAAAAACTGAAATATCACATGGTCCTAAGTATTCAGACCCTTTGCTCAGTATTTCGTAGAAGCACCCTTTTGATCTAATACAGCCATGAGTCTTTTTGGGAAAGATGCAACAAGTTTTTCACACCTGGATTTGGGGATCCTCTGCCATTCCTCCTTGCAGATCCTCTCCAGTTCTGTCAAGTTGGATGGTAAACGTTGGTGGACAGCCATTTTTAGGTCTCTCCAGAGATGCTCAATTGGGTTTAAGTCAGGGCTCTGGCTGGGCCATTCAAGAACAGTCAGAGTTGTTGTAAAGCCACTCTTTTGTTATTTTAGCTGTGTGCTTGGGGTCATTGTCTTGTTGAAAGGTAAACCTTCGGCCCAGTCTGAGGTCCTGAGCACTCTGGAGAAGGTTTTCGTCCTGGATATCTCTGTACTTGGCCGCATTAATCTTTCCCCCGATTGCAACCAGTCCTCCTGTCCCTGCAGCTGAAAAACACCCCCACAACATGATGCTGCCCCCACCATGCTTCACTGTTGTGACTGTATTGGACAGGTGATGAGCAGTGCCTGGTTTTCTCCACACATACCACTTAGAATTAAGGCCAAAAAGTTCTATTTTGGTCTCATCAGACCAGAGAATATTATTTCTCACCATCTTGGAGTCCTTCTGGTGTTTTTTAGCAAACTCCTATGTGGGCTTTCATGTGTCTTGCACTGAGGAGAGGCTTCCGTCGGGCCACTCTGCCATAAAGCTCCGACTGGTGGAGGGCTGCAGTGATGGTTGACTTTCTACAACTTTCTCCCATCTCCCGACTGCGTTCTTCTTTACCTCTCTCACCAAGGCTCTTCTCCCCTGATAGCTCAGTTTGGCCGGGCGGCCAGCTCTAGGAAGAGTTCTGGTCATCCCAATCGTCTACCATTTAAGGATTATGGAGGCCACTGTGCTCTTAAGAACCTTAAGTGCAGCAGAATTTTTTTGTAACCTTGGCCAGATCTGTGCCTTGCCACAATTCTGTCTCTGAGCTCTTCAGGCAGTTCCTTTTGACCTCATGATTCTCATTTGCTCTGACATGCACTGTGAGCTGTAAGGTCTTATATAGACAGGTGTGTGGCTTTCCTAATCCAATCAGTATAATCAAACACAGCTGGGCTCAAATGAAGGTGTAGAACCATCTCATGGATTATCAGAAGAAATGGACAGCACCTGAGTTAAATATGAGTGTCACAGCAAAGGGTCTGTATACTTAAAACCATATGATATTTCAGTTTTTCTTTTTTAATAAATCTGCAAAAATGTCAACAATTCTGTGTTTTTCTGTCAATATGGGGTGCTGTGTGTACATTAATGAGGAAAAAAAGTGAACTTAAATGATTTTAGCAAATGGCTGCAATATAACAGAGTGAAAAATTTAAGGGGGTCTGAATACTTTCCGTGCACACTGTATATCCAGTTATAACTTTTATTTCTTTTTAAGTTTAAGGGAAGGAAAAGAGAGCCTGCTGTCTAAAACACGGAAATGCCTGTCTGATATTGTCCGCACATGTTTTTTTGAGGCTGGAAGAAGTATTGCTCACAAATGTGCACGGTTCTTGGCTCTCTGTATTAGGTGAGTACATTTTTGTTTTGAATATATTTAGCTGTTTTGAAAGGGTAACATGGCTGCAATCCTTATTCTATATCTGATGTGTCATGCTGCCCATATTTCAAATCAAGACTTCACTCCTTTGCACCTGTCATGGAATATAAAGAGGCTGTGATTGCGGATCTCTACTTCTGAAAATTTAATTTGCCAGGTTGTCATGATGGCACTCTTGGGTAATACTTTGCATCTCAACTGGGACATGTAGGCAGATGAGGGCTAATTTCCGCTCATCTGCCGTCCTGTGCAATGTTGGATGTTTAGAAAGAATTTAAAATTGAGGGTCAGCATAACAGAGCAGTAGATGAAGGTCAGCAGAGGTGGCACCATATTGCTTTTGTGACAAGTTAATTATAAAAGGCAAATGTTTGTCTCTAGCACTGATAGTCCCCAAGGTTTATAAACAAAAAAACATGGCTACCCAAATTGGTATAAATTTTTTTTTTTTGCAAAATCTTTTACTCTATGGCCTCACACTGCTGCTGGTAAACGGACGTTTAGGAGCAGTTGGGCATTTTTTTCAACTGCTCCTGAACTCTCCTCTGTTATCTTATTAGTACATGTACACTGCTTCGTTTAGAGCCCTTGCACACTGGGGCGGGGGGCGGCGTCGGCGGTAAAACGCCGCTATTATTAGCGGCGTTTTACCGTCGGTATGCGGCCGCTAGCGGGACGGTTTTACCCCCGCTAGCGGCCGAGAAAGGGTTAAATACCACCGCAAAGCGCCTCTGCAGAGGTGCTTTGCCGGCGGTATAGCTGCGCCGTCCCATTGATTTCAATGGGCAGGAGCGGTATACACACCGCTCCTTCACCGCTCCGAAGATGCTGCTGGCACGACTTTTTTTACCGTCCTGCCAGCGCATCGCTCCAGTGTGCAAGCCCTCGGGGCTTGCACACTGGAATGAAAGCAGCGGCACTTTCTGGGCGGTTTGCAGGCGCTATTATTAGCGCAATAGCGCCTGCAAACCACCCCAGTGTGCAAGGGCTCTTATAGTCGTTTCTAGGCAGTTGTGTTTAGAGGCTTTTTTTGTAACCCAAAAAAATGCGTTCAGCAGCTGTGTTTAGAGGCATTTCAAATGCCAAATGCAGCAATTCGTGTTTAGCAGTGTTTCGTTTACAGGCATTTTTTTTTTCATTTTTGGCTAAAAAATATATATTTTTTTTCCAAACGTTTCTAGGCGCAAACACGGCTAAACACGGCATGTAAATGCAGCTAAACAGCCATTTTTAGACACTGGTTTCTAGTTGTCAAGTTCAATCTTTCAGGAGAGGTTGAACAACATCCCGCGTACATGAAGCCTATCTGGTATATAAAATGGCGATTTTATATAAAACAAAATCTTTTCAGCATTTGGGACATTTTTTTGATAAGCGTTTTTGACTTTTTTTTTTTTTTCCCCCCAAGTAGCAACGGCAAATGTGATCCAAATCAACAGGGTTTTGGCTATGTCCTTTTGAAGGCTTTGCTGGAGAACATGACTTATCTGCCTTCTGCTGCCACTGGAGGTGTGTACACTCTTGTGTTATGTTATATTATGGCATACATCACTAGTTCCTTACTTCTACTTTGTTTCTTTCTGTAGGTGCTGTTTATTGGTATTTTGTCCTATTGAATTATGTTAAAGATGAGGATCTAGCTGGTTGTAGCACAGCCTGTGCATCCCTTCTCACAGCTGTGTCAAGACAGTTGCAGGACCGACTAACACCAATGGAAGCTTTGCTGCAGACCAGGTAACTAATCCAGTGTCTGAATTGCCTTATGTTCATGCTTCAGTTTTTATCCTTAGTTCTGCCCCCTGCTTAAAGTGGTGTTCCAGCCAAAATTATACTTTTTAAATAAAAATACCCCTATAATACACAAGCTTAATGTATTCTAGTTAAGTTAGTCTGTAAACTAAGGTCTGTTATGTTAGTTTGTAGTAGTAGTTTGTTATTTTATAAACTTACAGCAGGCCGTGGCCATCTTAAGTCTGGGCATCTGAAGCCAGACTGTATTTCTTCCTGGATCTCATCCTTGCAGATCTCGCACATGCTCAGTGCAGCACAAGCAGTGTAATAGGTTTCAGGTCAGGTTTCCATAGCAACGGTAGTGTCAGAGGAAGTTGCCGCCCCTTCCCAGAAGGCATTACAAATAGGAAATGATGCGATGGGCCGCGGCCAGGGAGGAGGAAGTGAAAAATGAATACAGCAGATATACAGTAAGTCCTGAGAAAAAAAATAAAAAAATATCCAATTCGTTTACAGTGCACAGTTTAGTGATGGATGCTGAAGAGTTGTAAAAGTGGGTGGAACTCCACTTTAACTGTATGCTCTAACTTATGCAGAATGTAAATGTACAGAAATAAGGAGCTTGATTTCTTGATGCTTTTGCATTTACATCCTCATTGGATCTTTTCATGTTTGATGTAGATGCTTTGTCAGATATTTCTGATCTATTCTACTATTTGTAATTACTAACTTCTTTTTAATTTCTTATTCTTGCAATGTATCTTTTGTCATAGATATGGGCTGTACAGTTCTCCATTTGATCCTGTGTTGTTTGATTTGGAAGTCAGCGGCTCTTCATGTAAAAATGTGTATAACAGCAGCTCTAGTATTCAGTCAGATGAGATTGACCTTTCTGATGTTCTCCTAGGTAAGTTATTAATCTTTGTTTTAAAATATCCTTGTATAGTATGTGAAGCTTTCAGTGTACTTGTCCAAGTGTAACGGATTTAAGTTGGCCAAAGATTGATTGACATTTGGCTTGGTCAGCAGGATCCAGCTCATTTTCGATCCATCTGTGGCTGTTCCTGTTAGAGATGAGTTGTTTAACTCCTCTCAAATAGGAATGTTGGAAAAGTTGTGTTCGATCAGCACATGCAGTCGATTGGCCGCAGTGCTGATCTGTGTATTCTGTATGTAGAGGGGTCCTGCTGTCAGAATACATTAACAAAGCAGGGAGAATTCCTCTATCCACCACGCTTATGTAAATGGGGAATCCATTATTTTTTTTTATTTGGGAGAAATAAGCCAGAAGTTAAAGTGGATGTAAACCTGAATTTTTTTTTTTTTTTGATGTCATAATGTAGAGTATAAGATTTCCTATCATTTGAGCCCAGTCTTGCCACAAAGCGTTGATCCAGCTCTGAGCAATCCTCTATTATTGTTCAGTGAAATAAAACTTTGTCAAATCCTCCCCCTTGCTGTGAGTGACAGGTGATTTACATCTCGTGCACTAGCCTAAGGCTGGCCATACACTATACAATTTTCCTGTTCAACTTTCCTTTAGATTTACCAAAACCATATAATATGAGGTGAAACCTAAACCCTTTCAATGTGTATGCAATCAGGCAGGCCCTTGCACTACATAGTTGAAGGTAAATCTAAAGAAAATTGAATAAGAAAATTGTATGGTGTATGGCCAGCTTTAGACATACATTCATTTTTAATTCCCTCCCCCACTCCTTTCTTCAGCAGCTCTGCAAGGATTGGCTGCTCCACACCTCAGCATGATTTGGCATGCTGAAGTCATGTGGTTACTTTCTTGCCTTTTCACTGGATGTTAGAGATCATAGTAGAAATTCAGTGTAAGAAATATACTGGAGAAAATGCATATTCATAAGGGAAGTGTAGAGGTGGGCGGGGAGTCTACTGACATCACAACTCCACCCACCGAGCTCCAGACAACAGACCCACCCACAGAATATGCAGTTTTTCGGGTCTCATAACAGACAGAGGGGAGACATTTGACAGGTAAAGATACATGCAGGAGGCATGTATATCCTTATAGATAACCCCTATGGCAGTAGTTTAGAAAGGATAACATTGGGTTTACATCCACTTTAACATCTTAACAATCATCAGGCATAACTGCAAGATTGCTTATTCATTTATTAGGGTGCATTGCAGCACACAGTTTCTGGTTTCTTTCTCTCTTGACCTTGAGGGGGAAATTCAGTAACACTTATAGGACTTTTTTTTTTCTTTTTTTGGTGCACAGATGCTTGGCCTATTAACTTTTACAAGGGACATAGACAGCAATTGTTTGCAGTGAGCCTGTCTTGATCAACTCTGATCAATGCACTTGGTTTGATGAGCCCTAAGTTTTAGACCTTTCTACATTCAATGCTTCCTTTCTACATTTTTCACGTATCAAGAGGTATGTGAAAAATATACAGCAACGATTCCGTATGGGAGAACCGATATTGATGGGTAGACATGAATATGCTGAATCAAGACACAGATCTGTTTTCTGTCCTTCTCTTGATGAATAACGAATGCAACGTATATGAATGCACACATTTGTGCATTTGTCTACTTTTAGCTTTGTTTTGGATGTGCCCCCACAGGGAAATGGTGTCTGTGTGAAAGGGGCCTTCGAGTATAACACATTCTAGCAGTGTTCTTGGCAAAGCTACTTTAAAGTACAACTATAGGCAAAAATTTTCTTTTGCATTTTGGATCGAGTAAGCGAGGGATATAACACCTATCAGATTTTATTTTATTTATTTTCGCCACCTGTGTCCCATTCCAGAGATTTCCCTTCACTTCCTGTCCCTTCCAAACGGGAAGAGAGAAGAAATATATATATATATATTTGGCAGAGACCCTGGGGAATAACATGGTGATCATTACAACTTTTTTTGTCATGCGGTATTTGCGCAGCAGTTTTTCAAACATGATTTTTTTATTTTTGGGGAAAAAAAAACTTTTGAATAAAAAAAACCAAAACAGTAAAGTTAGCCCATTTTTTGTGTATAATGTGACAGATGATGATGAGCCGAGTAAATACATACCTAACATGTCACGCTTTAAAATTGTGCACACTTGTGGTAAGGCGGCAAACTTTAGTACTTAAAAATCTCCATAGCCGAAGCTTTACATTTTTTTTTTTTTACAGGTTACATGTTTAGAGTTGGGAGGTCTAGCGCTAGAATTATTGCTCTTGCTCTAATGTTCGGTTGGCAAGTGGTTAAAGGCAGATTTTTTTTTTTTTTTTTTGAACAAACAGGTTATACTTACCTGCTCTGTGCAATGGTTTTGCACACAGCAGCCCTGATCCTCTTCTTCTCAGGTTCCCTGCTGGCATTCCTTGCCCTTCCCTCCTGCCGAGTGCCCCCATCACAAGCAAATTGCTACAGGGGCACCCGAGCAGGCTCGCTCTCGAGTCATTGCTCTGTATGTCCATTCACACTTGGAACATGGCTCGGCCCCACCCCCACTCTTTCCGCATTTGCTCACTGGCTGTGATTGACAGTAACAGGAGCCCATGGCCTCCCACTTCCGTCTCAGCCAATGAGGAGGAAAAGACCTGGAGAGCCAAGGCTTTCGTGCACACCGCTGGATCGAGATGGCGCTCAGGTGAGGAGTGGGGTGGGGCAGAGCTGGGGGGGTGGGGGGGACAGCTGCACACAGAAGTTTTTGACCTTCATGCACAGAAAAATCTTGAGCCTTTACAACCACTTTAAGTCCACATTTACACAGGCAGTGGATCTGATTTGGCCCATCTCAGTAGAAGAACCATTGACCTTGATCTCCTTTTGAGACTGATCTGAATGGAATGTATTTTTACATATTTTCTGTTTTTACTCCCTCCCCTGACAGAGGAAATATGTGTCCATATTTACAGCATATATGTATGGAGAAAAATGTTCCTGTATGTACATTCATTGACATCAGTTTACCTATGATCAGCATGTTAACAGATGCAAATGTTAACGCAAAGGTTCTCAATAAATCAAGAAAAACATCCTCTGACGCATTGGTGGTCAGTCCCCCCTACAGTTATTTCAGTGGTATTGCTTTAACTTCCTTATGACTGCCATTTGTTCATGGCATACTTTGCTTTTAATCTCTATTGCACAATGTTTTCATATTTTTTCTAGATCACTGTTCTTTACAGACCAGTTTTTAGAGTGTCATAAATACAGGGCAGGCAGAATGAATCTGACTCTCTTCAATGCCTGTGTGTATTCTTCTTGACCTTCCTTGCATTGTGGTAATATTTTGCTGCTTGTCGTGTCCTATCACCTCAAAATTCTGCCACTTAAACTGGTTAAAACTTTTACCTAGCAGTGATTGTCACTGTGATGTTTGGAGAAAAGATAAATCATGATAATGTGGGTATTATTGTGGTTTAATACATTTTTACACCTTAAACTCCACACAAAGTATAAGGCTTGTTATAAATCAAGACATTTGTAAATCAGTTAACCTTGGTATATTAACATTTCTTCACAGGTAACGGAAAAGTTAACAGTTGCACAGCTGCAGAAGGCAGTTTTACATCTTTGACTGGCCTACTAGAGGTAGAACCATTGCATTTTACTTGCGTATCAACCAGTGATGGAACCAGAATAGAGAGGGATGATGCAAGTACGTTCACTGGTATATACAATTTTTTCTTACTTTTATTAAAGAGTTTGCTTTTTTATTTGATTATTGGTAATTGCATAGTTTAATTCATATGCTAATAACGTTCAGAAAGGTTGCTTTTGTTTAAAAACCTTAAACACGGAAGCAATGAATAATGAGCCAAAAGATGGAGCTAGTGTGCCACTAGCACCTTAGTGCACTACAATTTAGCATATGCGAAAGGTATATTATCCAGAAAATTCTTAAACTAAAATATACATGAAACATTATTGCTTGCATTCGGCATACATATCGATAGGCACATGCTACAGATGTGCAGTGGCAAAGGTGGAGATAATTGTCATGCCGAGCCAGGTAATGCCCACAGATGGGAATATTCTTAATACAACAAAAAAAGTTGGGACACTGGGTAAAAATTACTTAAAAACGGGATGCAATGATCTGCAAATCTCATAAACCCGTATTTTAATCGTATAAATAGAATAGAAATAGAAAACCTATCAAATGTTTAAACTGAGAAAATGCACCATTTTAATCAAGTAAATTTGAAATGGATTGCAGCAACACGTTGGGACAGGGCAACAAACATCTGGCAGCGCAACCCTAATTCCAATAAAGTTGGGACAGAGCCATGTTTACCATGATGAAGAATCCGCTCTTATTTAACACTCTGTAAACGTCTGGAAACTGAGACCAGTTGCTGGAGTTTTGGGAGAGGAATGTTGTCCCATTCTTGCCTGAGCATACAGTGCTTCCTGAAGTATTCACAGCACTTTGTTTTTTCACTTTTTATGTGCCTTATTTTGCCTTATTCCGAAATTGATTGACTTCAATATTTTCCTCAAAATTCTACAAACCATACCCCATAATGACAATGTGAAAAAAGTTTAAAATTTTTGCAAATTTATTTAAACAAACAAAAAACATGTACATAAGTATTCAAAGCCTTTGCTCAATACGTTGTTGAAGCACCTTTGGCACCAATTAGTCTCAAGTCGTTGAGTGCACTTAGTTCTGCACTCCTGTGTCCCATATTCAGCTGACAGCTGGCTAAAGTCTGTTGTTACTCTGCCATTCCAGACCGACAGCTGGCTCAGCGCCTCATTGTGCTGTTACTTTTTTCAAAATTAAAGCAGTTTTGCCTTTAGTTCTACTTTAACCACTTCTCTCCCGCATATAGCAAAATGATGGCCGGAAAGTGATTGTATTATCCTACTGGACGTCATATGACGTCCAGCAGGAAAAGCCGCTAGCGCATGCCCGTGGGGGCACGCAGCGTGGCGATCGTTGGTGTGCTGTGTTAGTCTGACACACTGCATCTCCGATCTAGGTAAAGAGCTTATGACTTGGGCTCTTTACTATGTGTTCAGCTGTGTCCAATCACAGCTGATCACAGTGTAAACAGGAAGAGCCATTTTATGGGCTTTTCCTCCAATCCCACTGACAGACGCGAGGAGAGCCGATCGGCTGCTCTCCTGATGGGGGGTCTGCGCTAATAATCAGCGCCTTGATTATCAGTGCAGGCCCACTGAGGGACGCCCACTGGAGACCATCAGGTGAGCCCACCAGGGATGCCAATCAGTGCCAATTAGGATGGCACTCTTTGCCCATCAGTTATTGCCTGTCAGTGCCGTATATAAGTGCCTCATTAGTGCCCGTCAGTCCAGCTTCATCGGTGCTCATCAGTGCCCGTCAGTGAAGGAGAAAACTTACTTGGTTACAAAGTTTTGTAACAAATGAAGAAAAACTTAGATTTTTTTTTTTTAAATTTTTGGTCTTTTTTTATTTGAAGCACATAAAATAAAATCCCCAGTGGTGATCAAATACCACCAAAAGAAAGCTCTATTTGTGGGAAAAAATTATCGCTTCGGTACAGTGTTGCATGACTGCGCAGTTGTCATTCAAAATGCAACAGTGCCGAAAGTTCAAAATTGGACTGGGCAGGAAGGGGGTGAAAGTGCCCTGTACTGAAGTGGTTAGTTATGGCAGACAAAACTCCCTGGCCACCTACTAAACATTACTGTTAAAAAGTAACAAGGGAGAATGATGTATGACTTTTCAGTTTTGGAGTGAGCATTTTAAGAAGGTAAGCAGCAGGTATTTGACCACTGACGGCATGGTGGCAACCAGAATTTCCCTGCCCAGAGATCACCTCTCCTTTCCTCTTTTCTCCACTATAGGTTTAGTTGCAAGGACTTAGAGGAAATAAACTTCCTCTGCTTACATTTACCTATAGGTAAGCCTATAAATAAGCTTACCTATAGTTAGTGAAAATATCTCCTCAACGTGTACCGTTTAGGAGATATTTACATTATATGCAGCCAGTGACATAACTGGTGCATGCGCTCCTGAAGGAGCCGTTCCCTCCGTGCCCTTTGCCGTAAACACACGCCTGGGAGTGATTTCATTGCGGATTTTTTCTCCCCCAGAGTATACAACCTCTTTAATATGATTAAGCTCATCACAGTGAAACACGTTAAGGGCATTCTCTGGGTGAGGACCTCTTTGTATGCAGTCATGCGGTTTGTGCTTAAATAGACATTCAGAAGAGTTGAAACCGTTGTGCGGATTGTGTCATGGAAACGTGAGCATGTATATTGTCTGCAGCAGAGAAGAGGCTTCGATTTGAAGTGGTTCCATTTTGTTTTTAAATGGAATCTCGATTTTTTTTTTTTCCATTATCGCTGCAGAACTTGAACGAACATTTTTAATGTACTGTATGTGTAGCAGTGTTGTGGAATATTTTAAAATCCTGAAGACTTTAAAAGTAGTGGAGTAAAGCTAAGCTAAAACTTTGCAAGTGGGTTTTAACCTCTAGTGTACAGGTAAATATTGAAGAGAATGTCTTTCTTTAACAGGCTGTGCCAGTTCTGAACAATTTCTGTAAGCTAGTGTTTTATTTACATGCTGTTTTCTCTTTTGCTATATGCCAGTGAGCACGTTTGGTGTAACTCCTGCAGTGGGTGGCCTATCAGCTGGAACCGTTGGAGAAGCCTCGACCGCACTCAGCTCCGCAGCTCAGGTTGCTCTGCAGTCCCTCTCCCATGCAATGGCTTCAGCCGAGCAGCAATTGCAAGTATTGCAAGAAAAACAGCTGCAGCTTCTAAAGCTTCAACAACAGGTGGGAGGATGTTTCTATAATCTTTAATTATGACACCCAAGATGCCAAATTCATGTTGCTTTAAGCCCCCGTTTACACTAGTGTATTTCTTTATTTTTTTACCCTGCATCTGCTATCTCTCTGCAATGGAAATCACAATATTCCCTATTGATGCCCAGGCACATCAGTGCAACATGGCACAGTTTGATGTTTGAAAAGGCGCAGGTGCTTTTTTTTTTTCATGCAGTATAGTGCTTTTTTGGCCTCATAGACTCTGGAAGTGCATGAGTGGGTGGGTGAACTAGAGATACTGTTGTATGAGGAGGATTTGGATTTTGTGATAATTTCAGAAACCTGGTTCAACAGCTGGGTGGAGGGAACCACGTATTTGTCTAAGGCTCGCCAGTTCCTAAATGTCTTGCAGGACAATTTCATGGTACGTATGGTAGACACATCAGCTAAAAATAAAGTGTTACTGGCTCTGATTACCAACAATACAGAGATATATGAATGTGAGCCAAAAGCAATATATAAACAAATAATAAAATAGTGCAAATAATACGGACGTCAAAATAAAATAAATGTTTGACATCATCGAGTACTCAGTAATCAATGCACAATGTGATATGCTATACACCAGTGAGTAATAAATTTAAAGTCCATCAATGAGTGAACAAACTGTGAATGAATTCTTGTCTCCGAATGTTGAGTGAAATCCACCACCACAATCAACAGGAATGCGGTCTTACCAGAATACCATGATCCCCCATCAGAGGATCAGGAAAAGCGTGTGTTATTATATATCGGCTTCATGGAACAGCAGGCAAACTCCAGATGGTGGGGGGTCACTTCACAACAACTCGGTTCAGCAAGGCAATACCGCGGTGCATAAAAGAGAATAATGCTCCAATAGTGTAAAACCAATAACTAATTTTATTTAAAAAAAGGTAATGCACTTACATAATGGTGGATGTAAAAACTCAAAGTCTGTTGCGGCGGCCGGAGCACAAACAGACAGCCCGTTCCCACTGGATTCACGAATGGAGTACGAGGTGACGTCAGCGCGTCGCCTAGTGCATTACCTTTTTTTAAAATAAAATTAGTTATTGGTTTTACACTATTGGAGCATTATTCTCTTTTATGCACCGCGGTATTGCCTTGCTGAACCGAGCTGTTGTGAAGTGACCCCCCACCATCTGGAGTTTGCCTGCTGTTACATGAAGCCGATATATAATATAACACACGCTTTCCCTGATCCTCTGATGGGGGATCATGGTATTCTGGTAAGACCGCATTCCTGTTGATTGTGGTGGTGGATTTCACTCAACATTCGGAGACAAGAATTCATTCACAGTTTGTTCACTCATTGATGGACTTTAAATTTATTACTCACTGGTGTATAGCATATCACATTGTGCATTGATTACGGAGTACTCGATGTCAAACATTTATTTTATTTTGACGTCCGTATTATTTGCACTGTTTATTAATTTTATTGTTTTTATATTGCTTTTGGCTCACATTCATATATCACTATATAGATTTTGGTTTCGTTTTGGGTAGCGCGATTTATACAATTTTCTTATTTATGTGTGTATTGATGTTGTACATATTAATTGCGGCTTCCAATATGATGGATAGTTGCTAAACACTTTGCCATCACCTTTTTAGTTTAGTTTTTTTGTTTCTTTAGCGCGTTTTTTTTATATTTTTTTACCAACAATACAGACCTGATCACGGTTGTGGAAATACGGGGCAATTTAGGAAACAGTGATCACAGGTCAATTGGCTTCAGTATAAATCACACAAATAGCAAACACAAGGGGAATACAAAGACACTGAATTTCAAAAGAGCTAACGTCCCTAAACTACGAACCTTGCTAGAAGGCATAAACTGGGATAAAATCTTAGGAACAAAGAACACGGAGCATAGATGGGTTTGCTTTAAGAGTATATTAAATAAACGCATTAGCCAATGCATCCCATTGGGTAATAAATTTAAAAGAGCGAACAAAAGTCCTGGATGGCTTAACGCCAATGTAAAAATGCATATAAATGCAAAGGAGAAGGCCTTCAAAAAATACAAGGTTGAGGGATCATCATCAGCATTCAGACTTTATAAAGAATGCAACAAGAAATGTAAGGGTGCAATAAGGACGGCTAAGATAGAACATGAAAGACACAGCTTGAGGAAAGAGAAAAATATCCTGGACGGCCGCACACCATAGAAGACATCTTTATTGATATGAAGAAATAAAATCCAAATGCAGTCACCTCATGTACAGGGAGGAACAGGAAAGACAGCTAATATGTTTCACGCCCCATCATGGCGCTTATTCATAGCTATGAGCTATGAATAAGCGCCATGATGGGGCGTGAAACATGTTAGCTGTCTTTCCTGTTCCTCCCTGTACATGAGGTGACTGCATTTGGATTTTATTTCTTCATATCAATAAAGATGTCTTCTATGGTGTGCGGCCGTCCAGGATATTTTTCTCTTTCCTCAAGCTTGTGCAGAGCCAGCACCTGTGAGTTCCATTAGGGCGGGTGTCTTGATATGGATTTGAGAGATTGGAGCGGCAATCTTTTGCTTATGAAAGACACAGCGGAAGAAAGCAAAAAAATCCCAAGAAATGCTTTAAGTATGTTAACAGTAAAAAAGAGAGGACAGGCCATATTGGCCCCATAAATATTGGCCCCATAAACAGTGAGAAAGGTCATCTGGTTACAAAGCATGGGGAGATGGCGAAGGTATTGAATTTTTTCTTCTCCTCAGTCTTCACGAGGGAATCGGGGGGCTTCAGTAACCAAAACTGCAGTGTTTATCCTCATGACACATCACAGGAAGCACCTCCATGATTAAGAGGATAGAATTAAAATTAGACTTGGGGAAACTTGACATTAATAAATCACCGGGACCAGATGGCTTGCACCTGAGGGTACTTGGGGAACTCAGTCAAGTAATTGCCAGACCATTGTTCCTAATTTTTGCTGACAGTCTACTGACTGGGTGTAGTTTACCCTCCTCTTCCTCCCCTTCCATTCATAAAAAAAAAACATTTTCACAGAATACAATGCATGAAGGGGCAGAAAAAAATGACAGAACCATCCCTTGTTTAATCGCCATGTATTGTGAGAAGAATAAGATATGTTTTATAAATGGATGCGGGTGGAGAAATGGAGTGAACCCGTTCATTCCCTGTACACTAGCTGGAACTTATTGCAGCAGAGCCAGAAGACACAGCTAACATCTTACATGAATTCCACTAAGATTTTTAGCACCCCTAGCAGCCATCTAGACATTCCACCTAAAGACTTTTGCAAGTTCAGTTGCAGGATTTTACAAATTAACCTGTTCCAAGTTTGGTAAGCCTTTTACTGTTCTTTAGAATGGTAGCATGATGTAACTTTTTTTTTTTGCTCCACTGCTTTTAATCACTGCTTTCAAAGAGAAGTGCTCTAAAAGTACTAATGCTATACATTTTCAGTCACCTAATGCCAGCATGTTTACATCAGACCTATAGTTAAAGTGGATGTAAACCCTCACATAAACCCAGTGAAGTGAACAGCCTCAGATGATACACAGAGATTAAACAAATCCTCCTACATAAGTGTTACATGTATATCTGGTGTCTTCAGCTTTATATACGGTTTAGAAAGTGCAGATTGTATTAGAAATTTCAGTAGCAGTGTGGCGTTGGATTACACTGGGAGACAGCTGTTTGGAGGAAAGGCAACCCCCCCCCCCCCTCCAGATAGGCAGAGACTTCCAGGGCCAGTTCACACCAGATGCAGTTCCGTGTGCTTTTTTTTCTGCACTAAAAATACATGCACAGTGTTTTCCATGTGTTCCAATGGCTCTAGTTCACACCATGCAGTCAGTTTCCAGTGCAGAAACTGACTTGAAACTGACTGCATGGTGTGAACTAGAGCCATTGGAATACATGGAAAACACTGTGCATGCATCTGGTGTGAACTGGCCCTCGGGGCTGTCCTGTTAGTAAAGCAGCTTTCTGCTAATCTATTTAAAGCACTCATCCCGACACAAATTTCAGGCTGGTTTTGTCACGTGTCGGAGAACTTGTCAGAAGTTATCATGCTAATAACAGACGAACGGAGCTGGAGAAAGCCACAGGACTTAGGGCTTTGAAGAGAGATCAGAAAACACTCTGGAAATGGTATTTCTTCTACTCTTTACATTGAAGCTCAAGTACTTAATGTGGTTACCAGAAATAAGATTTTCTAATATGTTCCTAAATTTGACCAAGGTGGCTGCTACTTTAAATATGTAAATTATGCAAATTCTTTATAAATGTGTTTTGATTTAAGTAATGCAGGTTTTTTTTAAAGAAAAGTTGTGTATCATTTTGCCTTTATGAGCAACTGTCACTGTTTACTTTCACTTTGGCGCTCTTTTAATTATTTATTTTTTCCAGAAGGCAAAACTGGAGGCCAAGTTGCATCAGACAACAGCCGCAGCTGCTGCAGCTGCATCAGCAGCAGGTCCTGTCCACAACTCTGTGCCTCCCAATCCAGTGGCAGCTCCAGGATTTTTTATCCATCCATCTGATGTCATCCCACCCACTCCAAAAACAACTCCTCTCTTCATGACCCCACCACTCACACCACCCAATGAAGCAGTGTCGGCTGCCATCAATGCAGAGCTGGCTCAGCTTTTTCCTGGCACAGTCATTGATTCTCCGCCTGCTATCTTGGCTTCACATGGCAAGAATGCTAACAAACCTAGAGGGGTAAAAGTGTTTTACTTTTCCTTTCACATTTTTCCCTTGATAAAACACACACATTTCCCCAAGTTTAACCCTTTCCCCAAGTTTTTAAACGGTTTGTGTCTTGGTTCTAATATAACTTATTGCTTTGCTTCAGAATCAGCTCGGTTCAGGTCTTGCACTGGCGATCTCTCATGCCTCTCATTTTCTACAGCCTCCTCCTCATCAGTCCATTATTATAGAAAGAATGCATTCAGGTGAGTTAAACTATGCAATGCTTACATTTTATAAAGATAATTTTAATTTTTTTTTTTATTGTGCTATTTCTTGAAATTATATTTTTGTGAACTTTTGTAAATGTGTTTTTGTTTTTGCTCAAGGAGCCAGAAGATTTGTGACACTGGATTTTGGCAGACCTGTTCTCCTTACGGACATTCTCATTCCCACCTGTGGTGATCTAGCCTCCCTGTCTATAGATATCTGGAGTTTGGGTGAGGAAGTGGATGGCAGAAGACTCGTGGTTGCAACTGATATCAGTACCCATTCACTAATACTACATGACTTGTTACCACCCCCTGTATGCAGGTTCATGAAGGTAATGAATCCATTTGCACTTTTAAACCAGCATGGACAGAACTGAATTAAACAGTTCTGTAGGGAAAGTGAGCGGATTAGATAAAATGTTTGTGTATAAGGTTTTTTTTTTTCTAAATGTTTGGTGTGCTGTTTACTTATGAGGAGATTGCAGCTGCTACAAACGTATATGGTTTGCAATTACTATATTGTTGGCTTCTAGATCACGGTTATTGGTCGTTATGGAAGTACAAATGCCAGGGCCAAGATTCCTCTTGGCTTTTATTATGGCCATACCTACATTTTACCTTGGGAGAGTGAACTGAAACTCATGCATGACCCACTCAGAGGTGAAAGTGAATCAGCAAGTCAACCTGACATTGATCAGCATCTGACAATGATGATGGCTTTGCAGGAAGATATCCAGTGCAGGTATGTTTTGAAGTCCTAAAATATATAATTCATGTTTGCTAATTTCTATGTTCTTAAACACATCTTTGCATAATTTTTAAAATAATATGTGCACATATAAGATCAAATAAATACATGGCACAATATGAAATTAGTTTAACTTAGTTTCTGCAGGTGTTCAACTCCTTTCTCCTATGAGCAGGCTTGCAAGCACACCAGCCTTTTAAATGCTCACATGTTAAAATTATATAGTAGTAGAAACCTTAGCACTTACTCTTGGTTGTCTGGTTGCTTTGCTCTACATCTCCTCAAATGTTATTGTCCTTCCTGTTTTTAGGTGTCTCCATCTCCTTACAGGGAGAATTGGAGCCACTGTTGTGTGCTTGCTCTTGGTGTGAGCCTTGTGCTTCCACAGAATCCATCCCAGTGACAAGCAACTCCCCTGCTCTCTGTCCACACTTGGTGCCCTGTGAGTGCGAAGCACTTAAGGC
Source organism: Lithobates septentrionalis (assembly GCA_037952835.1). NCBI lineage: Eukaryota > Metazoa > Chordata > Amphibia > Anura > Ranidae > Lithobates > Lithobates septentrionalis. Next base: position 1,434,926 of record JBBDGP010000939.1, on the reverse strand, counting down.
CCATGCTCAAGCTACTCAGAAGGTCAGGGAAGCTGGGATGTGCAGTCAGTGGCATTGAGCTGACAGTAGTGACTGTTAGTGCCCACATTTCAAAACACTTGGATAATGTTCACACAACTTTATTTAATATTCATACATAAAAATAATACTTTAAAGTGAACATATGCCCAGAAAACACACACTAAATTCTGTCAAAATTAACACCAAGAAAAAGTAAAGCTTGGCCATACATTATACAATTTTCTTATTCAATTTCCTTTAGGTTTACCTTAAACTATGAAGTAGAAGGTGAAAATATGAGATGAGTAACGACGCCACACATAAAAACAAAATGTAATGCCGCACCAAAAAAATTACCGAACACTAATAAAGTATGAGATGATGAAAAATTGTGAGTGTGTGTGTGTGTGTGTGTGTGTATATGTGTATATATATATATATATATATATATATATATATATATATATATATATATATATATATATATATATATATATATATATATATATATATATATATATATATATATATATATATCTATATCACATCACCCAACGTAAGTGCACCATATATACCAGCACATATACTGTAAATATAATACCAAACTAGTCCAGCATGAGTGAAATAAAATTATATCTAAAAAAAAACATATTAGTTCAATTCCTCTGTGTATGTAGTAATTCCGACACCATGCCTTGGTAAAGTGCAGCGTACTTAATTCTTGTTAAACAAAAGTGCTTCACCCGAAGTGTCATATAAATCTGCTCACCAGATATCTCTGGCCACAAAGTGACCACCAGGCATATAATAGAGGGAAGAACCTTCCTCAGCTAGCTAGGATCCTCCAAGCCAAATATAGCTCCAATCGCCCCTTTCCAGCATCGATCAAAATTCATTCAATAATAGATGGCGAGTGTTAATTCCTCAAAATGTTACACTCTGAAGTGTAAATCCAATGCTCCTTATCATTGAATCCTCTTTGGAGGATCCTAGCTAGCTGAGGGAAGGATCTTCCCTCTATTATATGCCTGGTGGTCACTTTGTGGCCAGAGAGCAGATTTATATGACACTTCGGGTGACACATTTTTTTGTTTAACAAGAATCGAGCACACTGCACTTTAGCAAGGCACGGTGTTGGAGTTGCTACATATACAGAAGAATTGAATACAGTGCCTTGCAAAAGTATTCATCCCCCTTGGCATTTTCCGTGTTTTGTAGCCTCACAACCTGGAAGTAACATGGATTTGCATCATTTAATTTACAGAACATGCCCACAACTTAGATGTTTTTTTTTTTTTGGGAAGCAAACCACAAATAGGACAAAATAACAGAAAAAGTCAATGTGCATAACTATTCACCCCCCTAAAGTCAATACTTTGTAGAGCCACCTTTTTCGGCTATTGCAGCTCCAAGTCGCTATGTATAAGTCTCTATGAGCTTGCCACATCTTACCACTGGGATTTTTGCCCATTCCTCCTTGCAAAACTGCTCCAGCTCCTTCGAGTTTGATGGTTTGTGCTTGTGAACAGCAATCTTTAAGTCTGACCACAGATTTTCTATTGGATTGAGGTCTGGGCTTTGACTAGGCCATTCCAACACATTTAAATGTTTCCCCTTAAACCACTCAAGTGTTGCTTTAGCAGTGTGTGTGGGGTCATTGTCCTTCTGGAAGGTGAACGTCCCGCCTAGCCTCAAATCACACACAGAGTGGTACAGGTTTTGTTCAAGAATATCCCTGTATTTAGCACCATCCATCTTTCCCTCAACTGACCAGTTTCCCAGTCCCGACTTCTGAAAAACATCCCCACAGCATGATTCTGCCACCACCATGTTTCACTGTGGGGATGGTGTTCTTTGGGTGATGTGTTGGGTTTGCGCCAGACATAGCGTTTTCTTTGATGGCCAAAAAGTTGAATTTTAGTCTCATCAGACCAAAGCACCTTCCTCCATACATTTTGGGAGTCTCCCACATGCCTTTTCGCAAACTCAAAACGTGCCATTTTGTTTTTTTGCTGAAAGTAATGTCTTTCTTCTGGCCACTATGCCATAAAGCCCAACTTAATGGAGCATACAGCTTATTGTCGTCCTATGTACAGATACTTCAGTCTCTGCCTTGGAACTCTGCAGCTCCTCCAGAGTTACCTTAGGTCTCTGTGCTGCCTCTCTGTTTAATGCCCCCCTTGCCCGGTCCGTGAGTTATGGTGTGCGGTCGTCTCTTGGCAGGTTTGCTGTTGTGCCATGTTCTTTCCATTTGGTTATGAGCGATTTGATGGTGCTCCTAGGGATCATCAAAGATTTGGATATTTTTTATAACCTAACCCTGACGTGTACTTCTTAACAACATTGTCTCTTACTTGTTTGGAGAGTTCCTTGGTCTTCATGGCAGTGTTTAGTTAGTGGTGCCTCTTGCTTAGGTACAAGCCTCTGGGGCCTTTCAAAAAGTTGTGTATATGTAATGACAGATCATGTGACCCTTAGATTGCACACAGGTGGACATCATTTCACTAATTATGTGACTTCTGAAGGTAATTGGGTACACCAGAGCTTTTTATGGGCTTCATAACAAAGGGGGTGAATACATACGCCCATGCCAATTATCAGTTTTTAATTTCTGAAAAATAGTTTTATGTACGGTATATATTTTTCTAATTTTACTTCACCAACTTAGACTATTGTGTCCTGATCCATCACATATAATTCAGATTAAAAAAACATTGAACTAAAGGCTGGAATGTAACATGGGGCTGGAATGTAAAATGGGTAAAAAAGTCAGGGGGGGGGGGGGGTGGTGAATACTTTTGCAAGGCACTGTATGTTTTTTAGATATAATTTTATATCACTCATGCTGGACTGGTTTGGTGTTTACAGTATATGTGCTGGTATATTTGGTGCACTTACGTTAAGGGATATATATATATATATATATATATATATATATATATATATATATATATATATATATATATATATATATATATATATATATATATACTTACGTGGTTTTGCACCCAATTTTTCATCTTATGAAGTAGAAAGGCCTTCCTGATTAATTGACAACTAATCTAGTTGTCAAATATTTTCATAATCAATTAATCGGCCAGCCGATTAGTTGGCCTGCGTACAGAATGCATTATTTACATATCAGGAAATACAGTGCACCACACATACAGCTCAGTACACCGTCCATACATGTCAATAACTGCCTGAACTTGTGAATGTGTGAGGCGCAATGCCTCATGGGACATGTAGTCCTGGACAAGAAGTGAGTGGTTCGAAAGGCAGAAGTTTTATTCCATTTTTGGATGCATGTGCAGAATACAAACAGTTTTTTTGATTGGTTGGTCTCAAGTGTATCAACAATACCTAGGAGTAATGATACTGGGTTGCGTGGGATATGTAGCTTGCTAAATGAGTTAATATCTTTAACCACTTTAGCCCCGGAAGGATTTACCCCCTTCCTGACCAGAGTACTTTTTACAATTTGGCACTGCGTTGCTTTAACTGCGGTTTTTATTTTTTGCGCTATAAACGGAAAAGACCGAAAATTTTGAAAAAAAAATTATATTTTCTACTTTTTGTTATAAAAAAATCCAATAAACTCAGTTTTAGTCATACATTTAGGCCAAAATGTATTCGGCCACATGTCTTTGGTAAAAAAATGTCAATAAGCATATATTTATTGGTTTGTGCAAAAGTTATAGCGTCTACAAACTAGGGTACATTTTCTGGAATTTACACAGCTTTTAGTTTCTTGAGGTGCTAAAATGGCAGGGCAGTACAACCCTCCCCCCCCCCACCCCCAAATGACCCCATTTTGGAAAGTCCCAAGTGATTGAATAATGACAAAAAAAAAAAAGTTACAAAAAGTTGTCACTAAATGATATTTCTCACACAGGCCATGGGCATATGTGAAATTGCACCGCAAAATACATTTAGCTGCTTCTCCTGAGTACGGGGATACCACATGTGTGGAACTTTTTGGGAGCCTAGCCACGTATGGGGCCCCGAAAACCAATCACTGCCTTCAGGATTTGTAAGGGCGTAAATTTTTACTTTCACTACTCATTACCTATCAGTTTTGAAGGCCATAAAATGCCCAGGTGGCACAACCCCCCCCCCCCCAAATGACCCCATTTTGGAAAGTAGACACCCCAAGCTATTTGCCGAGAGGCATGGTGAGTATTTTGCAGCTCTCATTTGTTTTTGAAAATGAAGAAAGACAAGAAAAAAATAATTTCTTTTTTTCTTTTTTTCAATTTTCAAAACTTTGACAAAAAGTGAGGTCTTCATAATACTCACTATACCTCTCAGCAAATAGCTTGGGGTGTCTACTTTCCAAAATAGGGTCATTTGGGGGGGTTTTTGTGCCACCTGGGCATTCCATGGCCTCCAACTGTGATAGGCAGTGAAGAGTGAAATCAAAAATTTACGCCCTTAGAAAACCTGAAGGCGGTGCTTGGTTTTCTGGGTCCCGTACGTGGCTAGGCTCCCAAAAAGTCTCACACATGTGGTATCCCCGTACTCAGGAGAAGCAACAGAATGTATTTTGGGGTGTAATTTCACATATTCCCATGGCATGTTTAAGCAATATATCATTTAGTGACAACTTTGTTAAAAAAAAATAAAAAATTGTCTTTTTCCCGCAACTTGTGTCACAATATAAAATATTCCATGGACTCGACATGCCTCTCAGCAAATAGCTTGGGGTGTCTACTTTCCAAAATGGGGTCATTTTGGGGGGTTTTTAACTCTCCTGGCAATGTATGCATAACATTTAGAAGCTTATGTCACACATCACCCACTCTTCTAACCACTTGAAGACAAAGCCCTTTCTGACACTTTTTGTTTACATGAAAAAATACATTTTTTTTGCAAGAAAATTACTTTGAACCCCCAAACATTATATATTTTTTTAAAGCAAATGCCCTACATATTAAAATGGTGGGTGTTTCATTTTTTTTTCAACACAGTATTTGCGCAGCGATTTTTCAAACGCATTTTTTGGGGAAAAAACACACTTTTTTAAATTTTAATGCACTAAAACACACTATATTGCCCAAATGTTTGATGAAATAAAAAAGATGATCTTAGGCCGAGTACATGGATACCAAACATGACATGCTTTAAAATTGCGCACAAACGTGCAGTGGCAACAAAATAAATATATTTTAAAAGCCTCTACAGGTTACCACTTTAGATTTACAGAGGAGGTCTACTTCTAAAATTACTGCTCTCGATCTGACCTTCGCGGTGATACCTCACATGCATGGTGCAACTGCTGTTTACATTTGACGCCACACCGACGCTTGCGTTCGCATTTGCGTGAGAGCGGGGAGGGACGGGTGCTTTTTTTTTTTCCTTTATTATTTTTTTGCTTTTTTATCTTATTTTTAAACTGTTTCATTCATTTTTTTTTTTTTTTAACCACTTGACGACCGCCTCACGCCGATGTACGTCGGCAAAGTGGCACGGACAGGCAAAATCACGTACAGTGTACGTGATTTGCCTTCCGCGGGTGGGGGGTCCGATCGGACCCCCCCCCCGGTGCCCGAGGCGGTCGTCCTTTGTGCCCCGGCGATCGGTGGTGAGGGGGAGACCATCCGTTCGTGGCCCCCCCCTCGCGATCGCCGCCGGCCAATCGAATCATTCCTTTGCTGCTGTATGCTAAACAGCAGCAAAGGAAATGATGTCATCTCCCCTCGGGTCGGTAATTTCCGTTCCGGCCCGAGGAGAGAAGACATCAATGTGAGTGCACCAACACACACACACACACAGTAGAACATGCCAGGCACACAAAACACCCCGATCCCCCCCCCCGATCGCCCCCCGATCCCCCCCCAATCACCCCCCCCCCCCCTGTCACAAACTGACACCAGCAGTTTTTTTTTTTTTTTTTTTTTTTTTTTTTTTTTTTCTGATTACTGCATTGGTGTCAGTTTGTGACAGTTAGTGTTGGGACAGTGAGTATTACCCCCCTTTAGGTCTAGGGTACCCCCCTAACCCCCCCTAATAAAGTTTTAACCCCTTGATCACCCCCTGTCACCAGTGTCACTAAGCGATCATTTTTCTGATCGCTGTATTAGTGTCGCTGGTGACGCTAGTTAGGGACATAAATATTTAGGTTCGCCGTCAGCGTTTTATAGCGTCAGGGACCCCCATATACTACCGAATAAATGTTTTAACCCCTTGATTGCCCCCTAGTTAACCCTTTCACCACTGATCACCGTATAACCGTTACGGTTGACGCTGGTTAGTTTGTTTATTTTTTATAGTGTCAGGGCACCCGCCGTTTATTACCGAATAAAGGTTTAGCGCCCTGATCGCCCGGCGGTGATATGCGTCGCCCCAGGCAGCGTCATATTAGCGCCAGTACCGCTAACACTGACGCACGCAGCATACACCTCCCTTAGTGGTATAGTATCTGAACGCATCAATATCTGATCCGATCAGATCTATACTAGCGTCCCCAGCAGTTTAGGGTTCCCAAAAACGCAGTGTTAGCGGGATCAGCCCAGATACCTGCTAGCACCTGCGTTTTGCCCCTCCGCCCGGCCCAGCCCAGCCCACCCAAGTGCAGTATCGATCGATCACTGTCACTTACAAAAGACTAAACGCATAACTGCAGCGTTCGCAGAGTCAGGCCTGATCCCTGCGATCGCTAACAGTTTTTTTGGTAGTATTTTGGTGAACTGGCAAGCACCAGCCCCAGGCAGGGTCAGGTTAGCGCCAGTACCGCTAACACCCACGCACGCAGCATACGCCTCCCTTAGTGGTATAGTATCTGAACGGATCAATATCTGATCCGATCAGATCTATACTAGTGTCCCCAGCAGTTTAGGGTTCCCAAAAACGCAGTGTTAGCGGAATCAGCCCAGATACCTGCTAGCACCTGCGTTTTGCCCCTCCGCCCGGCCCAGCCCACCCAAGTGCAGTATCGATCGATCACTGACACTTACAAAACACTAAATGCATAACTGCAGCGTTCACAGAGTCAGGCCTGATCCCTGCGATCGCTAACAGTTTTTTTGGTAGTATTTTGGTGAACTGGCAAGCACCAGCCCCAGGCAGCGTCAGGTTAGCGCCAGTACCGCTAACACCCACGCACGCACCGTACACCACCCTTAGTGGTATAGTATCTGAACGGATCAATATCTGATCCGATCAGATCTATACTAGCATCCCCAGCAGTTTAGGGTTCTCACAAACGCAGTGTTAGTGGGATCAGCCCAGATACCTGCTAGCACCTGCGTTTTGCCCCTCCGCCCGGCCCAGCCCAGCCCACCCAAGTGCAGTATCGATCGATCGCAGAGTCAGGCCTGATCCCTGCGATCGCTAACAGATTTTTTGGTAGCGTTTTGGTGAACTGGCAAGCGCCAGCGGCCTAGTACACCCCGGTCGTAGTCAAACCAGCACTGCAGTAACACTTGGTGACGTGGCGAGTCCCATAAGTGCAGTTCAAGCTGGTGAGGTGGCAAGCACAAGTAGTGTCCCGCTGCCACCAGAAAGACAAACGCACCCGTCGTGCCCATAGTGCCCTTCCTACTGCATTCGCCAATCCTAATTGGGAACCCACCGCTTCTGCAGCACCCGTACTTCCCCCATTCACATCCCCAACCAAATGCAGTCGGCTGCATGAGAGGCATTTTCTTTATGTCCTCCCGAGTACCCCTACCCAGCGAACGCCCCCAAAAAAGATATTGTGTCTGCAGCTAGCGCGGATATAGGCGTGACACCCGCTATTATTGTCCCTCCTGTCCTGACAATCCTGGTCTTTGCATTGGTGAATGTTTTGAACGCTACCATTCACTAGTTGAGTATTAGCGTAGGGTACAGCATTGCACAGACTAGGCACACTTTCACAGGGTCTCCCAAGATGCCATCGCATTTTGAGAGACCCGAACCTGGAACTGGTTACAGTTATAAAAGTTAGTTACAAAAAAAGTGTAAAAAAAAAAAAAAAATATATATATATATATATATATATATATATATATATATATATATATATATATATATATATATATATATATATATATATATATATATATATATATATATATATATATATATATATATAAAATAAAAAAAAATAGTTGTCGTTTTATTGTTCTCTCTCTCTCTATTCTCTCTATTCTGCTCTTTTTTACTGTATTCTATTCTGCAATGTTTTATTATTATGCTTTATCATGTTTGCTTTTCAGGTATGCAATTTTTTATACTTTACCGTTTACTGTGCTTTATTGTTAACCATTTTTTTGTCTTCAGGTACGCCATTCACAACTTTGAGTGGTTATACCAGAATGATGCCTGCAGGTTTAGGTATCATCTTGGTATCATTCTTTTCAGCCAGCGGTCGGCTTTCATGTAAAAGCAATCCTAGCGGCTAATTAGCCTCTAGACTGCTTTTACAAGCCGTGGGAGGGAATGCCCCCCCCCCCCCCACCGTCTTCCGTGTTTTTCTCTGGCTCTCCTGTCTCAACAGGGAACCTGAGAATGCAGCCGGTGATTCAGCCAGCTGACCATAGAGCTGATCAGAGACCAGAGTGGCTCCAAACATCTCTATGGCCTAAGAAACCGGAAGCTACGAGCATTTTATGACTTAGATTTCGCTGGATGTAAATAGCGCCATTGGGAAATTGGGGAAGCATTTTATCACACCGATCTTGGTGTGGTCAGATGCTTTGAGGGCAGAGGAGAGATCTAGGGTCTAATAGACCCCAATTTTTTCAAAAAAGAGTACCTGTCACTACCTATTGCTATCATAGGGGATATTTACATTCCCCGAGATAACAATAAAAATGATTAAAAAAAAATAAAAATGAAAGGAACAGTTTAAAAATAAGATAAAAAAGCAAAAAAATAATAAAGGAAAAAAAAAAAAAAAAAAAAAAAAAAAAAGCACCCCTGTCGCCCCCTGCTCTCGCACTAAGGCGAATGCAAGCGGCAGTCTGGCGTCAAATGTAAACAGCAATTGCACCATGCATGTGAGGTATCACCGCGAAGGTAAGGTTAGATCGAGGGCAGTAATTTTTGCAGTAGACCTCCTCTGTAAATCTAAAGTGGTAACCTGTAAAGGCTTTTAAAGGCTTTTAAAAATGTATTTATTTTGTTGCCACTGCACGTTTGTGCGCAATTGTAAAGCATGTCATGTTTGGTATCCATGTACTCGGCCTAAGATCATCTTTTTTATTTCATCAAACATTTGGGCAATATAGTGTGTTTTAGTGCATTAAAATTTAAAAAAGTGTGTTTTTTCCCCAAAAAATGCGTTTGAAAAATCGCTGCGCAAATACTGTGTGAAAAAAAAAAAATGAAACACCCACCATTTTAATCTGTAGGGCATTTGCTTTAAAAAAATATATGTTTGGGGGTTCAAAGTAATTTTCTTGCAAAAAAAAAAAAACTTTTTCATGTAAACAATAAGTGTCAGAAAGGGCTTTGTCTTCAAGTGGTTAGAAGAGTGGGTGATGTGTGACATAAGCTTCTAAATGTTGTGCATAAAATGCCAGGACAGTTCAAAACCCCCCCAAATGACCCCATTTTGGAAAGTAGACACCCCAAGCTATTTGCTGAGAGGCATGTCGAGTCCATGGAATATTTTATATTGCGACACAAGTTGCGGGAAAGAGACAATTTTTTTTTTTTTTTGCACAAAATTGTCACTAAATGATATATTGCTCAAACATGCTATGGGAATATGTGAAATTATACCCCAAAATACATTCTGCTGCTTCTCCTGAGTACGGGGATACCACATGTGTGAGACTTTTTGGGAGCCTAGCCGCGTACGGAACCCCGAAAACCAAGCACCGCCTTCAGGCTTTCTAAGGGCGTGAATTTTTGATTTCTCTCTTGACTGCTTATCACAGTTTCGGAGACCATGGAATGCCCAGGTGGCACAACCCCCCCCCAAATGACCCCATTTTGGAAAGTAGACACCCCAAGCTATTTGATGAGAGGTATAGTGAGTATTTTGCAGACCTCACTTTTTGTCACAAAGTTTTGAAAATTGAAAAAAGAAAAAAAAAAAAAGTTTTTTCTTGTCTTTCTTCATTTTCAAAAACAAATGAGAGCTGCAAAATACTCACCATGCCTCTCAGCAAATAGCTTGGGGTGTCTACTTTCCAAAATGGGGTCATTTGGGGGGGTTTTGTGCCACCTGGGCATTCCATGGCCTCCGAAACTGTGATAGGCAGTGAAGAGTGAAATCAAAAATTTTCACCCTTAGAAATCCTGAAGGCGGTGATTGGTTTTCGGGGTCCCGTACACGGCTAGGCTCCCAAAAAGCCCCACACATGTGGTATCCCCGTACTCAGGAGAAGTAGCTAAATGTATTTTGGGGTGCAATTCCATATATGCCCATGGCCTGTGTGAGCAATATATCATTTAGTGACAACTTTGTGCAAAAAAAAAAAAAAAAATGTGTCACTTTCCCGCAACTTGTGTCAAAATATAAAATATTCCATGGACTCAATATGCCTCTCTGGAAATAGCTTGGGGTGTCTACTTTCCAAAATTGGGTCATTTGGGGGGGTTTTGTGCCGCCTGGGCATTCCATGGCCTCCGAAACTGTGATAGGCAGTAAAGAGTGAAATCATAAATTTACGCCCTTAAAAATCCTGAAGGCGGTGATTGGATTTCGGGGCCCCGTACGCGGCTAGGCTCCCAAAAAGTCCCACACATGTGGTATCCCCATATTCAGGAGAAGCAGCAGAATGTATTTTGGGGTGCAATTCCACATAGGCCCATGGCCTGTGTGAGCAATATATCATTTAGTGACAACTTTTTGTAAATATTTTTTTTTTTTTTTGTCATTATTCAATCACTTGGGACAAAAAAATAAATATTCAATGGGTTCAACATGCCTCTCAGCAATTTCCTTGGGGTGTCTACTTTCCACAATGGGGTCATTTGGGGGGGGTTTGTACTGCCCTGCCATTTTAGCACCTCAAGAAATGACATAGGCAGTCATAAACTAAAAGCTGTGTAAATTACAGAAAATGTACCCTAGTTTGTAGACGCTATAACTTTTGCGCAAACCAATAAATATACGCTTATTGACATTTTTTTTACCAAAAACATGTGGCCGAATACATTTTGGCCTAAATGTATGACTAAAATTGAGTTTATTGGATTTTTTTTATAACAAAAAGTAGAAAATATCATTTTTTTTCAAAATTTTCGGTCTTTTTCCATTTATAGCGCAAAAAATAAAAACCGCAGAGGTGATCAAATACCATCAAAAGAAAGCTCTATTTGTGGGAAGAAAAGGACGCAAATTTCGTTTGGGTACAGCATTGCATGACTGCGCAATTAGCAGTTAAAGCGACGCAGTGCCAAATTGGAAAAAGACCTCTGGTCCTTAGGCAGCATAATGGTCCGGGGCTCAAGTGGTTAATCATTTTTATTGTTGACTCAGGGAATGTAAATATCCCCTATGATAGCAATAGGTAGTGACATGTACTCCTTTTTTTTTTTTTTTTTTTTTTTTTTTAAATTGGGGTCTATTAGAACCTAGATCTCTCCTCTGCCCTCAAAGCATCTGATCACACAAAGATTGGTGTGATAAAATGCTTTCCCAATTTCCCAAAGGCGCTGTTTATATCCGGTGAAATCTAAGTCATGAAATGCTTGTAGCTTCTGGTTTCTGGTCTCTGATCAGCTCTATGGTCAGCTGGCCGAATCACCGGCTGCATTCTCAGGTTCCCTGTTGGGACAGAAGAGCCAGAGAAAAACATGGAAGACTGTGGCGGGGGGGGGGGCATTCCCTCCCACTGCTTGTAAAAGCAGTTTAGAGGCTAATTAGCTGCTAGGATTGCTTTTACATGAAAGCCGACTGCTGGCTGAAAAGAATAATACCAAGATGATACCTAAACCTGCAGGCATCATTCTGGTGTAACCACTCAAAGTCCAGCAACATACCAGTACGTTGCTGGTCCTTGTTGGGCATATATTGTAAACTTTTTTTTCATGCAGCCTGTGGGCTGAACGAAAAAAAGATATTGATCGGTGGGTATGCCCACCATTAGAATACCTCCCTTCATCCACCCCACTTCTAATAAAGAGCATACATGCACCGTTTATATATGCTGAAGCATGGGGCATCCTCCCGCAAAAGGCAGGAGCAAATCACTCCTCCACCCACTGCTGCCCCCACGCTTCGGCATATATGCTGAAGTATGTAACTGGTGGTGAAATCACCTCCGACAGCGCTGGAGTCACGGCTTTATGTATCGTGGGAGCAAACGCTGTTGCTGTCAAGATGAATAAATCCGCTCTGCAGCTGAATGGCGTGCCTGCTAAGCAAATGATGGTTAACAATAAAACAAAGTAACATTACAGTATAACAGTAAGACTTACCATACCTGCAAAGCAAATACAAAAAAAAAATAGCAAAAAATAAAACATTTAAACGCAACCTGTGCCTAAAATATATATATGCCGAAGCATGGGGGCATCCTCCCGCAAAAGGCAGGAGCAAATGGCTCCTTCACCCACTGCTGCCCCCACGTTTCGGCATATATGCTGAAGTATGTAACTGTGGTGGTGAAATCACCTCCGACAGCGCTGGAGTCACGGCTTTATGTATCGTGGGAGCAAACGCTGTTGCTGTCAAGATGAATCCGCTCTACAGCTGAATGGCGTACCTGAAAACAAAAAAATGGTTACCAAACATGATAAAAACAATGCAGAATAGAATACAGTAAAGAGCAGAACAATAGAGGGAGAATAGAGAGAGAGAGAACAATAAAACGACAACTATTTTTGGTTTTTATTTTATATATATTTTTTTTTTATTACTTTTTTTGTAACTTTAACTTTTGTAACTGGTACCAGGTTTGGGTCTCTCAAAATGCGATGGCATCTTGGGAGACCCTGTGAAAGTGTGTCCTAGTCTGTGCAGTGCTGTACCCTACGCTAATACTCAACTAGTGTATGGTAGCGTTCAAAACATTTACCAATGCAAAGACCAGGATTGTCAGGACAGGAGGGACAATAATACCGGGTGTCACGCCTAAATCCGCGCTTGCTGCAGACACATCTTTTTTGGGGGGCTCGTTGGGTAGGGGTACTCTGGAGGACATAAAGAAAATGCCTCTCATGCAGCCGGCTTACTGCATTTGGTTGGGAAAGGTGAGGTGGAGCACCGTCTGGAAACAGAAGGGCTCTGACTATCTCTTCCTGGGATTTAAGGAAGGATCCAGTCCGTCCTGAAGCTCTGTATAGCACATAAGCGTTCAGCAAAGCCAATTGAAATAAAACACTTTACGGGCAACTAGGTACGGCGCCAACAACTGGTCGTTGAGGTCCACCCCTCCCATATTTTGGTTATATTCGTGGACACAGAGGGGTTTCTCCACAACACCAGTTGCCGTAGTAATTTGGACCGTCGTGTCTGCATGAAGGGAGGTAAGAACGAAAACATTCTTTTTGTCCCTCCACTTTATAGAGAGCAAATTATTACACTGCAAGCAGGCTCTCTCTCCCAGCCTAAGACGGGAATCTACAAGCCGCTGGGGAAAGCCCCAACGATTAGGTTGCACGGTGCCACATGCTCCAATCTGATGATCAAAAAGGTGACTAAAAAGTGGCACGCTCGTGTAATAATTGTCCACGTACAAGTGGTACCCCTTTCCGAATAAGGGTGACACCAAGTCCCACACTATCTTGCCAGCACTTCCTATGTAGTCAGGGCAGTTTGTCGGCTCTACGTGACTATCTTTGCCCTCGTAAACCATAAAACTACATGTATAGCCTGTGGCCCTATCACAGAGCTTATACATCTTGACCCCGTATCTGGCACGCTTGCTGGGAAGGTACTGTTTGAATGACAAGCGGCCAGAAAACTTAATCATGGACTCATTAACGCAGACAACTTGATGGGGAGTGAACAAGTCTGCAAAACGTTGGTTGAAGTGGTTTACGAGGGGCCGAATTTTGTAGAGCCGATCGTATTCAGGGTCTCCACGAGGACGACAGAGTTCATTGTTGTTAAAGTGCATGAACCGCAAAATCTGCTCGTATCGTGCCCTGGTCATGGAGGCAGAGAACAAGGGCATATGGTGAATTGGGTCAGTGGACCAATATGACCGCAACTCACTCTTTTTTTAGTTATGCCCATGTTGAGGGAAAGGCCCAGAAAGATCTTAAATTCGGAGACCGTAATTGGTCTCCAATCTCTGGCAAGGGAGGACTGGGGAATAGTGGCGATGTGTTGACCAGCATATAAATTGCTTTGGTCCACAATAGATCTATAGAGATCTTCGGTGAAAAACAGCGAATAAAAATCCAGTGGCGTAAAATCAACTGTTTCCACCTGAATTCCGGGTTTGCCAGTGAATGGGGGAAGTACAGGTGCTGCAGAAGTGGTGGGTACCCAATTCAGATTGGCGAATGCAGCAGGAAGGGCACTATGGGCACGACGGGCCTGTGTTCGTCTTCTTGATGGCAGCGGGACACTACTTGTGCTTGCCACCTCGCCAGCTTGAACTGCACTTATGGGACTCGCCACGTCACCACGTGATACTGCAGTGCTGGATGTACGACCAGGGTGTACTAGGCTGCTGGTGCTAGCCAGTTCACCAGAAGGAATAGCGGCACTAGTACTTCTCTGCTCCATACGAGAGCCCTGTGGTTCTTGCACTTCAAGGACAGAAGAAGAAGATTGGGGTCTGGTACGCCTGACCTTGGCAGGGATCACAACTCGGTCGTCGGAGCCATCTGTCATGGAGCCGCTGTTGTCCACAGGATCGTATTCTGAGCCTGAATCGGACAGATGAGTTACTTCCTCTTCACTATCTGTCATGCTCAGTAACGTGTAGGCCTCTTCACTAGTGTACCTAAGATTTGCCATTTTGGGCTCTAAATTTAGGGGTACACTAGTGAGACTCGCAGGCAAAAAAGCTCCTGACTGTTAGCGACTGATTCAAAACGCTACCAAAAAACTGTTAGCGATCGCAGGGATCAGGCCTGACTCTGCGAACGCTGCAGTTATGTGTGCTTAGTGTTTTGTAAGTGTCAGTGATCGATCGATACTGCACTTGGGTGGGCTGGGCAGGGCTGGGCCGAGGGGAAAAACGCAGGTGCTAGCGGGTATCTGGGCTGATCCCTTTAAAACTGCGTTTTTTGGGGACCCTAAACTGCTTCAGAGTATAGATCTGATCGGATCAGATATCGATCCGTTCAGATACTATAGCACCAAGGGAGGTGTATGCTGCGTGCGTGGGTGTTAGCGGGACTGGCGCTAACCTGACGCTGCCTGGGGCGACGCAGACCTTATCTGACCCTAAAAACTTAACTTATGTCACCGCCGGGCAATTAGGGGGTTAAACCTTAATAGGTAACCTTAGGTAATAAACGGCGGGTGCCCTAAAACTATAATAACTATACTACTATAAAAAACAAACTAACCAGCGTCACCCGTAACAATTATGTGGTAATCATTGGTGAAAGGGTTAACTAGGGGGCAATCGGGTTAAAACCTTTATTAGGTAGTATTTGGGTGTCCCTGTCGCTATAAAACGCTGACGGCGAACCTATATACTTACCTCCCTAACTAGCGTCACCTGTGTCACTAATACAGCGATTAGAAAAACGATCGCTTAGTGACACTGGCGGCGGGGGGTGATCAAGAGGTTAACCTTGGTTAGGGGGGTACCCTAGACCTAAAGGGGGCTAACCCTAACTGCCCTAACAGCTCGAGGAGAGATGACATCACTTCCTCTGTTTACATTACAGAGGCAGAGGAAGGATTTCATTCGCCGGGAGCGATCGCGAGGGGGTGGCCACGAATGGATGGCCTCACCCTCACCTCTGATCGCCCGGGAACAAACGCTGACCGCCTCTGGCACCGGGGGGTGTGGTGTGTGTCCGATTGGCCCCCCCCGCCCGCGGGAGGTAGATCACGTACTAGGTACGTGATTTTGCCTGCCCGTGCCATTCTGCCGCAGTATATCTGCGTGAGGCGGTCGGCAAGTGGTTAAGCACCCCATCCCAGAAAATCTGGATTCGCTGACAGGACCAGGTTGCATGTATAAATAAACCCACCTCCATGTTGCATTTGTGGCAGACCTGGCTCCTGGTGGGGTATATTTTAGCTAGCCGCTCCGGGGTATAATATGCTCGGTGTATAAGTTTAAATTGGGTAAACCTGTCTCTCGCAGAAATCATGAGGGGAAGGTATTGCTGAACACCCTCCTCCCAGTCATCGTCAGCGAACTGAGCTCGGTGGGCATGACGGTGTTGCAGGTAGCAAAAAAAAACCATATGGTTAAAGCACTCCATGACTTCTCTTCAAAGCGTCAAACGTGCACACAAGCCAGGTGGCGAGGTAATATCAGCCACTGTTTTGATACCATATAGGGCCCATAGCATTGGGTCCGGGATGAGCCGAAAGCGTGCCAGTCTTGGGTTCCCCCAAAGAGGAGTCAGCGGGTGCCAGCTACTGGGTTGCTCGACCTTAGCCCTTACCTTCTCCCAGACCAGAAGTGTGGCACGCATCGATGTCAGGAATGTGTGGGTTAGATCTGGGACCCTTATGTACCAGGTTTGCAAGCAACGCCGCCTCCAGTGTAGCCGCAGGATTGGCCGGCTCCTCAGATAGCCACCATCTGACTGTCACAAGGACCGCTGCCCATGTTTGAATCCTAGTTATAATGCCCATATATCTTCTGGGTGTGTGTGTATATATGTATGTATGTATGTGTATATATATATATATATATATATATATATATATATATATATATATATATATATATATATATATATATATATATATATATATATTCGCTTCTGTCTTATTCTCAGAGTGGATTAGAGTTTTTTCTCACTAACCTTATAGTTGGTTATTTATATTTACCACTGCATATAGATATTTAAGAATAAATTGCCTTTTTTTAACCTTACGTATTAACCACTTGCCGACCGCCGCACGCCGATGTACGTCCAAAGTTTGGCGGCAGATATCGTTATGGCAGCAGCTAGCCGCCATAACCCCGGTATCCCTGTTTTCGTGCGGCGGTCGGCTTTCAGATAAAAGTGGTCAAAACGTCACTTCCGCCCATACGTCTTAAAGGCACATTTTTTTCAATGTCATTTTTTTTAACCGCTTGGCATCCGGAGGTCGTCATATGACGGCCTCGACTTTCGGGGCTTATAGCTGAATGATGCCTGAGGCTACAGACGACATTCAGATACCGGCATTTTCAGCCGGCGATTCCGTACACCATAAGAACGATCATAGCGGCTGTTCCGCAGCTTGATCGTTCTTACGGTCGGCGAGAGGGGACGTCCGCCTCCCGACGCCCTCCGGTGCTTCTACCGACTCACCTCAGCGATTGGTGAGTCGGATAGCGGATCCGCCGGCGCCGGATGTTCACCATAGAGATTTCCGGCGGACCAGATGGTCGCCGGAGTCTCTATGATCGTTCGGAGGCCGGGCGCGATGTTATGACGTCACGCCCGGCCTCTGCATTCAAAAAAAAACGGTACCGCTTCGGCTGTGAAGCGGCGATCGTTTTATTTATTTTATTTTAGGCTTCCCAGCCTAGAGGTGAGATGTGGGGTCTTATTGACCCCATATCTCACTGTAAAGAGGACTGATTGTGTCATATTCCTATTACAAGGGATGTTTACATTCCTTGTAATAGGAATAAAAGTGATCAAAAAAAAAATTTTTTTTAAAAGTGTCAAAATAAATTTTTTTAAGTAAAATTAACAATAAAAATTTTTTTTTTTTTTAAAGCGCCCCTGTCCCCGTGAGCTCGCACGCAGAAGCGAACGCATACGTAAGTCCCGCCCACATATGAAAATGGTGTTCAAACCACACATGTGAGGTATCGCCGCGAACGTTAGAGCGAGAGCAATAATTTTGGCCCTAGACCTCCTCTGTAACTCAAAACATGTAACCAGTAAAATTTTTTAAAGCGTCGCCTATGGGGATTTTTTAATACCAAAGTTTGGCGCCATTCCACGAGCGTGTGCAATTTTGAAGCGTGACATGTTAGGTATCTATTTACTCAGCGTAACTTCATCTTTCACACAATGCAAAAAAATTTGGCTAACTTTGCTGTTTTTTTTTTAAAGCATGAAACTGTGTTTTTTTTTTAAAAAAAACGCGTTTGAAAAATTGCTGCGCAAATACCGTGCAAGATAAAAAGTTGCAATGACTGCCATTGTATTTTCTAGGGTCTCTGCTAAAAAAACATATATAATGTTTGGGGGTTCTATGTAATTTTATAGCAAAGAAATTATGATTTTTTGACATGTAGGAGCGAAGTGTCAGAAATGGCCTGGATGCGAAGTGGTTAAATTACTTTTTTTTTTTTTTTATTGCATTTTAGTGTAAATATGAGATCTGAGGTCTTTTTGACCCCAGATCTCATATTTAAGAGGTCCTGTCATGCTTTTTTCTATTACAAGGGATGTTTACATTTCTTGTAATAGGAATAAAAGTGACAATTTTTTTTTTTTTTTTTTTACGGTGTAAAAATAAAAAAAAATCATGTAAAATAAATAATTAAAAAAAAAATAAAATGTAAAAACCCCCCGTCCCGACGCAGAAGCGAACGCATACGTGAGCAGCGCCCGCATATGAAAACGGTGGTCAAACCACACATGTGAGGTATCGCCGCGACCGGTGGAGCGAGAGCAATAATTCTAGCCCTAGACCTCCTCTGTAACGCAAAACATGCAACCTGTAGAATTTTTTTTAAACGTCTCCTATGGAGATTTTTGAGGGTAAAATTTGACGCCATTCCGAGCAGGCACAATTTTGAAGCGTGACATGTTGGGTATCAATTTACTTGGCATAACATTATATTTCTCAATATAAAAAAAAATTGGGCTAACTTTACTGTTTCACTTTTTTGAATAAAAAAAAAAAAAAAAAAATTTCCCAAAAAAAGGGGGGTTATAAGACCGCTGCGCAAATATGGTGGAAAAAAAAGTATTGCATTGACTGCCATTTTATTCTCTAGGGTGTTTGGGGGTTCTAACATTATATATTTTTTTTCTAAGTAATTTTCTAGCAAAAAACTCACTTTTAAACATGTAAACAACTAAAATCCAAAACGAGGCTGGTCCTCAAGTGGTTAACTAAATTGTACACCACACTTTTAAGGTTATCTGATTAATCGAAACAATAATCAGCCAATTAATCGATTATGAAAATATTATATGGTTTTGGTAAATCTAAAGGAAAATTGTACAAGAATATTGTATAATGTATGGCCAGCCCAAAACTTGGGTCCCTTTCTGTTGCCAGAATCTTGGAACCCTGTCTGCCCTCCAACTTAAAAAAACACTGAACACTGGGCATGTACCTAAGTCCATCCATTCCTTGTGTTTGGTGTGCCTGGGAGGCACAGGTGCAGCATCCAGCCCCACTGCCTGCAATATGTCAGTTTGAAGGGCTAGAATAAGCTGTGCCTGGATGCTGTAGCAAGTTGTACTTGAGTTTAGGGGTCTAAGTGTTCAGTGATGCATATCCAGGGTGCTGAATACTTGCATGCTAGGCATATGTCCGTGAATTTTTAGAATCTTAAGTACCACTTAATAGGTTTCCAGCCGCATCGTATTTCATAAATCTGTAACTGGTTTCGGGCAGCGAGACTTAAGGCTCTGTGAGGGGCGGGGGAATGTTAGAATTGATTTCATGGGGCTATACATCCAGTGTGCATGTAGCCTAAGCTGTTGGAAGGTGACTGATAGTGACTTTTGTATCTGTTGTGAGTTGTGAGGATCCTTGAGGATAAATTACTTCACTGTACAAGCAGCTAGTGGTGTCAGGTATAACTTGTTCTAAAGCTCTTTTGCTGCTGGTTAAGATTATGCAACTATGGGTGCAGGTGCATTTTAAACTGCACTGTGGGAGTGATGCAGGAGAATTAAAAATCCTCAAGCATCAAAGGGTCACAGGGTGCATTTGCAGCAATATACTGTATAACAAATTGACTTATGGGATTACATACACTTTATTGCTCATGTCACTTTCTCCAATGTAATTTAGTACTCTTTGTGTTCATTCGGCAGGTATAATCTTGCTTGCCATCGATTAGAGACTCTGCTACAAAGCATTGATCTTCCTCCACTGAATAGCGCCAATAATGCACAATATTTCCTGAGAAAGCCAGATAAAGCTGTAGAAGAAGATAGCAGAGTGTTTTCTGCTTACCAGGACTGCATACAGCTACAACTCCAGTTAAACCTGGCTCATCATGCTGTTAAAAGACTCAAGGTGGCCCTCGGCATGAGCAGAAAAACACTGAGGGAGCAATATGATTCTAGAGAACTTATCCATTCAGCTTCAACTGAACAGTTGCGCACAATTATTCGGTACCTTTTGGACACTTTACTAAGCCTCCTCCACTCCTCTAATGGTAAGTTGTCCTCACTAAAAATCTTGCTTTTGGCAAAATGGTTATGCAAATTATTTTCTCAAAACTGTAATTGTTGGGGGTAAAAAAAATCACAAATATAAAAAATATATATAGCATATATATTTGTGACACAAGTCATATTGTAATTTAATGTTGTTCAAAATTACCTTTTTTTTTTTTTTTTATTTATTTTTTTTTTCAATCTGAAGCTCTGTAATTTTCTGAAAATAGCAATATGGCTGAGGTGTTCTACACAGAATGCCCCTCAAACAACATTTCCCACTTGTGTAATTGTCTCACTGATTTTCCCAGCAGTCTGCACTGTCAGATTTTTGGCATCCCTTGCAACCAAAATGTAATTTTTAGTGAGATAATCATAATAGGAAATCACTTCTAAAGGGAGCAGACCCTGGAATTTTCCTCATTCGAGCCCTGCAGGTGCATCAGCTGGTTGATAATTTTGCAACCACTCCCATTAGACTTGCGCAGCACTTGGGCACAAGGAAACAAACCGTGATTTCTTCAGAATAACAAAAGGTAGGAGTCTGCATCAGTTTGTTAAAATGTTTGCAATGTACACAGATCACCTAGAGAGGGGAATGTTTTTTATTTAACAAAAGTGGAGTTACCCTTTAAAGATTGAGACAACACAAAAAATTGCTACCGGTTGAGACTTGATTAAATGACAAATCTTATATTTCTTAGGTCCTCCCAGTAGCCTCATTTGTCTTGGGCTTCTTTCACACGAGCGGCCGGGGTGGTTACAGATAGTTGAATCATGGTTTTACTGCCCATCTAAAGTCCAGCTGGATGGGGCTGTTTTGAGTCATAGCCAATTTAACGTAGCATGTCAAGTTGACAGATGCCACTGCCTGTTAAACACTGCCTTTCAAGTCAATGGGACTTGTTTTTTAAGCTCATTAGTCCCATTGAAAATTGCTGGCTTTCATGAACTCCTGGTAGTAGCTGCTTAGCCTCAGAGAATGGGCTAGTTTGAATTTAGCCTTAGTTGCTTGCCTTTAGGTCCCTTATGCACGTTTGTGTTGCTTCCCACTACAGGAAGTAACCGAGTGAATGGTGCAACCTTGTAAATGGTCCTCATCAGATCTCATGTGAAATCCAATAGTTCTCCTGCTCTTTTAATGTCTATCAGTCCAGTAATGGGAGTAGATTCTTAAAAATAATGGATTCAAATCCTCAAAATGCCATCCCTGTATTGCTGCTACAGTAAAAACATTCATTTGTTCTCATTGACTTGTGGAATAATAAAGATGCACTTCTGTCAGTTTAGAAAATAAAGCTTTAAGATGTAGATGGGGAACTTGACCCTACCTTCTCAGTACTTGTTTTAAATTCAGGCATAGTTCCAATGCACCAAACCTCTTTTCTCAATTGCACATTACAGCATCTAAATCTGATGATTTTGGTTATGTAGCTTTCTCTAGGGATTGGACATTGGCATACAATAGCTGTAAGCACAGCCCCAGTGTATACCCTCCCTACTCCCAGCAAGCCTCAGTTTCTTTGCTACTATTGTTAGGTTTGCTTCTCGCAGAGTAGTACACCTTTTTTCTTTACTTGATTTTTCCATCAAGTCTGCAGCTGCACAAAGCCACTGTGGCCTTTAGTGGCCATACCCGGACGACTTTGCCACAGTACAGTCTGCATCTGGATTGCTGCATATTCCTTCCCCAGAGACACCATATTTTCTATATCAGGGAGCCATGGAAAAAGCTCGGGCAAACATTCGCTCTGCTGAAGCCTGCATAAAACGCAACCCCAGAGTAACAACGCTTTTCCTTGCGTCAGAAAAGGGACCTGATTTTAACATTGGACTCTGCGTCTGACTTCTATCTCTGGTGTGCAACAAGTGACCTACCTGACTAGGGCATATTTTTCTGCAGCTATGTCACAATTTCTCAGACAACGGATGGTTTTATTACAGCCATCGCTGTCCAAGGCTACGAAATGGCAGGCCCTTTATAGCTTTACTGTCTACTCCTAAACTGGAACCTGATATGCCCAGACTAGAAGAGGCGGAAATTGAATAGGAAAGAAGAGGATCCAGACGCAATGTTAGAGGCTGCTTAAAATTTCTCAACTCTAGACTCCTATACACCTGACGTTGTGGCGTCAGTTCAGATGCTTAAGCTATTGGTTGGGTGATAAACTTCCAAAAACCCTCTCTCCAACCTTCTGTTCACCTAAAATAAATGGGTCTGATTCTAGACACTTCTCCTTGAGAGTTCTGGGTCTCATGCTAGCCTCCTTTTAAGGCTGGTCCAATTTCGTTTAAGACCTCCTCCACAACATTAAATTTTTCTTTTTGGCTGTCACATCTGTGCGACATGTCTGAGTTGGCAGCCTTCCCATGGTGGTTTTCTGCTTCCCCCTTGTGTCCTGCACCAAAACAGACTAAAGAGTTTTCTCTCCACTTCCTAAATGTATAAGGCACTGTGCAAATTTACCTCTGCTAGGCAGTCAGATTCACTCTTTTGTTCTTGAGGGTCCCCTTTAGGGACATCTAGCCTCTTGTTCCACCATTGCAGGTGGATTAGACAAGTGATCACACAAGCCAAGAGTGTGAAGGATAAGGTTCCTGCCTTTCCTTCTAAGCCACTCGCTACTATATCTGTCAATGCTTCATAGGTTTTTCATCATCAGGCATTGGTTTCCCAGATTTGCAAGGCTTCCACCTGGTCTTCTGTTCACATGCTTAAGTTTACCAGATCGACGTCCAAAGCTCTTCTGATGCCATTTTTGGGAGTAAGGATCGTAATGATGGAGTTTCAAGCCCTCTGTTGTCTGTTTGTATTCATGGACCTGTTGGCATTCCTGTATTGCCTGCTTCTCAGTTCTACTACTTCTTTTATCAAAAATGTTTTCATATCCCATTATATTATAGTAAACAGTCTTTCAGTATTTAAATGTTGGTGTAATGTTTTCCCTCAATCCATTTTATTGGTAAAAGGCAGACTGCAAAGCTATTAACTGATGTCTTGAATTTTCCTAAACTATTCCTGTCTGAAACTTTCCAACTGTAAAGTCTTTTTTGCTACAGGCTTAAATCAGGTTCACACTTCTTAAAATTCCCTAGCTCTGGAGCCTTCAGTGCCAGCCATCAAGAGTCCAACCTCACTTTTCTGAAATAAATGAAGAAGCGGACAGCTGCCCTCCGATGGTGTTGGATGTTTCATACATCTTTGTTGAAATTGGACATAACACACTGCAGCCCTGCCTGGGATTGCCCTACTTTTAACGTGTTTCACCCACATGGGCTTGGTCACGGAGATCAAACCTGTTTGAGGGTGAAATGTGTTTAGTCGCGTGCTTCACGTGGGGCTGCCATGTGTACGTTCCGCTTTCAGTATGTTGGATGAATGATCTGACGACATTGAAGTGCAACTGCCTGCTTCCTCATTTTAAAGTACTTTGGTTAAATTCACTAAGCTGCTAATATAATGTGTGCTGTATCAGCTTCTGTCTTTATACTTGAGTGTTGAAAAATTAACTAACATCACAGGGCTGCAAATTATGATCGCTATGCCAAATAACCTGTTAGGTTTGACATCCAAGGTGTAAACCTCTTCAGAAGAAAATTAGCAATAGCATCTCCCATATATGACTTTCTATAATGATCAAAATGAAAAGTGTATTGATAAAATAACATTATTGTAACCCCCCCTCGTTTTTTTTGTAGGACATTCTGTACCAGCAGTCCTCCAGAACACTTTTCATGCACAGGCCTGTGAAGAGCTGTTTAAACACTTGTGCATAAGTGGAACACCAAAGATAAGACTGCACACTGGCCTGCTCTTGGTGCAGCTCTGTGGTGCTGAAAGATGGTGGGGCCAGTTTCTTTCCAATGTTTTACAAGAACTATACAACTCAGAGCAGTTGTTGATCTTTCCTCAGGACCGGTGAGTGATACTTTTAAATATGTATGCTTCTTGGAGATGGGTTAGTGGGTGATTCACACCATCAGTGTTTACCTATGACTGAAAAATCAGTTTTTGGATGTGCATACATTTAAGTTAGTGCAAGCAAATATCCATAGGAAAAAACTATACCACTGCTGTAAGCAGACCAAAAGTACAGTGGGGTGGATGTGAGGGAATAAACAGTCAACATTCAGAGGGAAGAGGAAGCTCCCTTATGTAGGTCCTGAGTTAACAAACTAAAGATTTGTACCCTCAATATACAGCCTTCAAATATTATTGCAGTGGTACCTTGGATTACGAGCATAATTCATTCCAGAAGAATGCTTGTAATCCAAACCACTCGTATATCAAAGCGACTTTCCCCATAGGAAATAATGGAAACTCAGATAATCTGTTCCAGTGGCACTGCTAGTGTATGTAGTACCACATGTAACCAGAGGTAGGGTGGTGCTGGAGACTTTCGGAAACACTCGGAGCACTCACCGGCGTCCCCCGCACCTCTGGCCAAATATGGTACTGCACACCCCAGAGGCTTCAATCCTGCTCATTTTGCGAGACAACACGCGCAAACAGAGTCAGGATATAAAAAAAATTGCTTGTATTATGAAACGCTCGTAAATTGCGTTACTCGCAATCCGAGGTATTACTGTATTGAAAAAAACTTTCAAATAAGAAAAAAAGAGGAGACTCAATATTCCCCATGAACGGAGGTGGGAGCTATTGGTATCACCATATAGCAATAACTGAGAAATAAAAACCTGATTGTGCTCAACCACCTCTTAGACGAATATCAAAAAGAATGTTTCAACTCGCTGAACTGACTGGAAAAAGTTTATTGGTTACAAAAAACATGTATGCATAAAACATTGGTACCACACAAGCTCACTCACACAATTAAAAAACCCAAACCTCTACTCAAAATCAAGCTATAATAGCCAATGAGCAAATATTAGTATCAAATCCCATCAATAAATTGCATAACTGTTGTGGGGATAAAGTGACCTAGTGATCCTGCAGGGTCATAAACATATAGGATGCTCCAGCTCATAAGTAAAGTGATCACATTTTAAGAGTCCACAATTTAAATGAAGAAAGTAGGATGGGAATAACTCCGCAGTGAATGGCTAGAATGCACATAACGTTGCAGTGGTCTAGAGGGGGCTACTGAGTCAAATCTTAAAGTGATTGAAAAGTCTACATCTCCCCCCCCCCCCCCCCCCCCCATAAAAATAAACATGTTATACTTGCCTGCTCTGTGGCAGTCGATTTTCACAGAGCAACCCGAATCCTCCTCCTTGGGTCCCTCTTCTGTGATCCTGGCCCTTTCCTCCTGTTCAGTGCCCCCACAGCAAGCAGCTTGCTGTGGGGGCAACCGAGTCAGAGCTCCCTGTGTCCATTCGGACATGGAGCCCTGACCTGACCCTGCCCCCTCTCTCCCCTGATTGGCTAGCGGACTTTGATTGCAGCGACAGCCAATGGCGCCACAGCTGATACACTTGTGGAGATCGCTGGACAGAGAGGGGCCTCAGGTGTGTGTGTGAGGGGGATTTGCTGCACACAGAAGGCTTTTTATCTTATAGAATGCATTAAGATAAAAACCTTCTGCCTTCACAACTCCTTTAACCACTTCCATGCAGGGCATTTTCACCCCCTTCCTGCCCAAGCCAATTTTCAGCTTTCAGCGCTGTCGCACTTTGAATAACAATTACGCGGCCATACAACACTGTACCCAAATGACATTTTTATCTTTTTTTCCCCACTAATAGAGCTTTCTTTTGGTGTTATTTGATCACCCCTGCGTTTTTTTTTTCTTGTGCTATAAACAAAACAAGAGTGACGAGTTTGAAAAAACACAATTTCTTTCTCGAACATCACGGGACACAGAGCCACAGTAATTACTGATGGGTTATATAGGTATCACTGGTGATTAGACACTGGCACACCCTATCAGGAAGTTCAACCCCCTATATAATCCCTCCCCCTTGCAGGGATACCTCAGTTTTTACGCCAGTGTCTTAGGTGATGGACGTGTAAAGATGTCCTGTGCTGAGCTCCAAAGGGAATATCCTGATATCCTATACTGGGGCAAGCCAGGCGAACCGGATCCATTCAAAGGGTCTTTTCATGGCCGAATTGAATGGTACCCGGGCCTCGTGTCCGAAGAAACGAGGTTTTACCCGTAACGCTTCTCTTTTTAGAGAGCTGGACCCCGCAGATCAGAAAATGGCTTTAAACTTCCTAATTTCTGGCGAGGTGCTTTACGGTCCCAGAACTGTTGGATCCCCCTACTGATGGGGGCCCCAGTCTCTGACGGTTTTTTCAAACGGAGCCCACCGTGAGAGGTGAAGATTGGGTCTGTGTAAACAGCACCCTGCGGCTGGATAAGGTAAGAGGAGATTCCACGGAATTTTTGAGTTCTAGTGGCTTTTCTCCTTTAAGGTAAATGCATGCTATGCCTATTGTGACCACCGGGGGCTGCCAAGAGCACAAACCTGCACATGCTGACTGTCTCAGATGTTTTCATCGCTGATTATGTCCCAGCGTCTCAAGCAGGCTGCAAGCAGGTAAGATGGAAAGGGGGATTTCTCATGTTTGAATGTTCCCCCCAGGCTAGAGAGGGGCCACAGGGGTCTAGAAAGTGGTTATACCACCCGGGCTCTGTGGCCTAATGGCCACCATCTCTGAAGATAGCCGTTCAGGCAGATCTTGTTACCAGCCTCCCTCCCTCCCTCCCCCCCCCCCCCCATCCCCAGCCTTTCTCCAGAAGCATGACAGGAGAGTCGGCAGCGCGGGAAGCGCTTGTTTTTTTCAAAACTCGAGGGGGGGGGCGCGGTAGAGGAGGGGGCGGGACGTCAGCACAGGTGCTTAGACTCCCACTCAGGCCAGATGCAGGCTATTAGAGGCACTCTGTACAGGTGCACACAGCCTTCTGAGAGACACAGAGCTGACGGTCGCATGTAAGGTGGGACACAGGCATTCTCCTAGGCAGCATTTACTGAAGTAACACCAGACTGAGCATTGGGTAGCAAGGCTTTTAGCCAGACTACATCGCTCAGCAGGCAGTGTTCATTTGTATACCTCACACCTTGTTGCTTTGCACTATGGGTAGAAGAGGTTCAAGCACCCCAGGAACCAGAGACACTAGGGGATCTCGTTCAGGTTCTGAGGGCCCCCTGTCGGCAGCATCCTCCCCCCCTAAAGATGGGCCAGGGACGGCTAGCCAGGGAGAGCCATCGGGGTCAGGGGCTACACCTGCTTCTGGCACTTCAGCCCCTGTATATATTACACAAGAGGTTTTTTCCTCAACCATTAATGGTCTAGAGGAAAGATTAATGGCTGTGATTACGTCTTCACTCAGTGGAAGAAAACGCACTAGGCTTTCCTCTGTTCCCCAAGACCCTCAGACAGAGGAGCTCTGGGATAAAGGAGATGAATCCCTTTCAGAGGATCGGGATGGGACGGATGATTCCTCTTCGGAGGATTCAGGTGGAGAGGGACCCTCTGCGACTTCCCAAGAGGAGAAAGTCTTAGTGCAGATCCTCACTGGATTGGTCCGCTCCACATTTAAGTTGCCCAAACCTGAAACTGCTAAAGAATCCTCTTCTGCTTTGGGGTCACTGAAACCTTTCCAAGCAGCACATGCTTTTCCTGTTCATACTTTACTTGAAAAGCTCATTTATTCTGAGTGGGATCACCCAGACAAACGTTTTTTTCCGCCGAGAAAGTTTTCAACACTTTATCCGATTTAAGAAAAGTTTATTAAAATGTGGGGAATACCGGATATTGATGCCGCCATTTCCTCCGTAAATAATAGCCTGACTTGTCCTGTAGACAATGCTCAGATGCTCAGGGATCCTGTAGATAAAAGGATGGAATCCCTATTAAAGGATGTTTTCTCCTTAGCAGGATCAGTGGCCCAACCTGCAGTAGCAGCGATTGGAGTCTGTCAATACTTAAGAGACCATGTTAAGCAGGTCATCAAAGTATTACCTGAACAGCAGGCCCAGGGGTTTGCTAACCTTCCAGCGGCCTTATGCTTTGTGGTTGACGCCATTAGAGATTCTATCGCGCAAACCTCCCGTCTTTCACTGGGGTTGGTGCATATACGTAGAATCCTATGGTTGAAAAATTGGTCAGCCGAAGCACCATGTAAGAAGCTACTGGCTGGGTTTCCATTTCGTGGTGCAAGGTTGTTTGGAGAGGACTTGGATAACTATATCAAGAGAATCTCTTGTGGGAAAAGCACTCTCTTACCTGTCAAGAGTAAGCGTCCCTCTTTCAAACGGACTCTTTCCCCAGCGCCGGGGGCTTCAGCCTCCAGGCAGTCTCGACGGCCGCCTCCATCGGGGTCCAGAGACAA
The DNA here is from genome assembly GCA_037952835.1 of Lithobates septentrionalis. NCBI lineage: Eukaryota > Metazoa > Chordata > Amphibia > Anura > Ranidae > Lithobates > Lithobates septentrionalis. Next base: position 1,406,244 of record JBBDGP010000939.1, on the reverse strand, counting down.
GAGTCAACCCCAGGGACAAAAGAAGTCCTGGGGAAAGAAGCCTACTAGGCAAAACACTAAGACCTCTGCATGAGGGGGCGCCCCCTCTCACTCGAGTGGGGGAAGACTGCGACAGTTCTCAGAGCTCTGGCAGGATGACTTCCAGGACAGATGGGTAATCTCCACGGTAACCTTAGGGTACAAGCTGGAGTTTCAGGAATTCCCCTTTCCTCGGTTCCTCAGATCAGGTGTTCCCAGAGACCCAGAGAAGAAGCAGTCGCTCCTTCTAGCGTTAGAGCGACTTTTGTCGCAGGAGGTCATTATGATAGTTCCCGCAAAGGACCAGGGATTGGGCTTCTATTCCAACCTTTTTACGGTCCAAAAGCCAAATGGGGATGTCAGGCCCATTCTGGACTTAAGGGATCTGAACCGATTCCTAAGGATTCAATCCTTCCGCATGGAATCAATTTGAACAGTAGTTCCCACCCTGCAGGGAGGAGAATTTCTGGCATCAATAGACATCAGAGATGCATATCTGCATGTGCCCATTTTCCTGCTCATCAGAAGTTTCTGCGCTTCGAGGTAGGAGGGCACCATTTCCAGTTTGTGGCTCTGCCTTTCGGGATAGCCACTGCATCTCGAGTGTTCACAAAAAATCTTGGCTCCTCCTCTGGCCAGATTAAGGGCTCAGGGTATAGCTGTCATAGCATACCTAGACGACCTGCTCTTGATAGACCGGTCGGTAGCCTCTTTAAATGGAAACTTGAGGACCACAGTCAGGTATCTAGAACACCTGGGTTGGATCCTCAACTTAGAAAAGTCTTTCCTAAAACCAGTAAGAAGACTGGAGTATTTAGGTCTGATTATAGATACAAGCCGGGAGAAAATATTTCTACCCCAGGCAAAGATCACTGCTTTGAGAGAGCTGATTCTGACAGTAAGGACCAAGAAGGGTCCCTCAGTCCGCCTTTGTATGAGGCTACTAGGGAAGATGGTGTCTTCATTCGAAGCAGTTCCCTATGCTCAGTTTCACTCAAGAATGCTGCAACACAGTATTCTGTTGACCTGGAACAAGAAGATTCAGGCATTAGACTTTCCGATGCAGCTGTCGCATGCGGTGCGTCAGAGCCTCAATTGGTGACTCATACCCGAGAACCTGCAGAAGGGGAAATTCTTTCTACCGGTTACCTGGACGGTGGTAACAACAGATGCCAGTCTGTCAGGTTGGGGAGCAGTTCTGGAACAGGCTGCGGTCCAAGGGTTATGGTCCAAGACAGAGAGGACCTTACCCATCAACATTCTGGAGATCCAGGCGATACATTTAGCTCTAAAAGCCTGGACTATCAGGCTACAGGGTTGTCAGGTCAAGATCCAGTCCGACAATGCCACAGCAGTGGCTTATGTCAATCATCAGGGAGGCACCCAGAGCCGAGCTGCTCAAAAGGAGGTGAACCAGATCTTAGTCTGAGCAGAGATGCATGTGCCATGCATATCGGCAGTTTTTCATCCCGGGAATAGAGAATTGGCAGGCGGACTATCTAAGTCGCCAGCAGTTACTTCCAGGGGAATGGTCTCTGCATCCCGACGTCTTTTGGGCCATATGCCAAAGATGGGGGGTTCCAGATGTAGATCTCTTTGCATCCCGATTCTACACAAAGATAGACAGATTTGTGGCAAGGACAAAAGATCCTCTTGCATGCGGGACGGATGCGTTGGTGATTCCGTGGCATCGAGTCTCACTGATTTACGCATTCCCGCCTATTCTGCTATTACCACGACTCCTTCGCAGGATCAGGCAGGAAAGGAAGTCGGTACTTCTGGTGGCCCCCGCTTGGCCCAGAAGGACTTGGTATGCAGAAATAGTAAGGATGATGGTGGGTTCCCCGTGGACCCTACCGGTACGCCCAGACCTGTTAAGGTCCAGTGTTCCATCCTGCCTTACAAACGCTAAATTTGACGGTTTGGCTATTGAGACCCACGTTCTGAAGAGTCGTGGGCTCTCAGGTCCTGTCATATCTACCTTGATTAATGCAAGGAAGCCAGCTTCCAGAATGATTTATCAGAGAATCTGGAAAGCTTATATAACCTGGTGTGAATCCAGAGGTTGGCATCCCAGGAAATATGTCATAGGTAGAATTCTTGATTTTCTACAATTAGGATTAGAGATGAAGCTGGCCTTGAGTACCATCAAGGGCCAGGTCTCTGCTTTATCAGTATTATTTCAGCGGCCACTTGCTTCGCATTCTTTGGTCCAAAACTTTATGCAGGGGATGAAGCGTCTTAATCCTCCGGTTAAAGCGCCCCTAAACCCCTGGGACTTGAACTTGGTCCTGGCTGTGTTACAGAAACAGCCTTTTGAACCAATAAGTCAGATTCCTTTGGTCTTGTTGACAAGGAAATACATTTTTCTGGTGGCCATCTCTTCTGCTAGAAGAGTATCAGAATTAGCAGCTCTTTTCTGTAAGGAGCCTTATTTGATTATACACAAGGATAGAGTGGTACTACGCCCTCATCCTAGTTTTTTACCGAAGGTGGTTTCTGATTCTCATTTAAACCAAGACATTGTTCTGCCTTCCTTTTTTCCAGATCCCTGTTCTCCGGAAGAGAGATCTCTACATTCGTTGGATGTAGTAAGAGCAGTTAAGGCCTATCTAGGGACAACTGCTCAGATCCGCAAGACGGATGTTTTGTTTGTGCTGCCAGAGGGTCCCAATAGAGGACAGGCAGCGTCAAAAGCTACCATTTCTAAATGGATTCGACAGTTTATCATTCAAGCTTACGGTTTGAAACAGAAGATTCCTCCGTTTCAGATCAAGGCACATTCCACAAGGGCTATTGGTGCTTCTTGGGCAGTGCATCACCGGGCCTCTATGGCTCAAATCTGCAAGGTCGCAACCTGATCTTCAGTTCATACATTCACCAGATTCTATCAGGTGGATGTGAGAAGGCATGTGGATATCGCCTTTGGGTGTAGTGTGCTGCAGGCAGCGGTACAGGGTCCTCAGGTCTGATTACACCCTACTTGGTCGTGGTTCCCCCCCCTCAGGTAGCATTGCTCTGGGGCATCCCATCAGTAATTACTATGGCTCTGTCCCGTGATGTTCGAGAAAGAAAATAGGATTTTTTAAAACAGCTTACCTGTACAATCCTTTTCTTTCGATGGACATCACGGGACACAGAGGTCCCGCCCCTCTTCTAATACACTATATTGCTTGGCTACAAAACTGAGGTATCACTGCAAGGGGGAGGGATTATATAGGGGGTTGAACTTCCTGATAGGGTGTGCCAGTGTCTAATCACCAGTGATACCTATATAACCCATCAGTAATTACTGTGGCTCTGTGTCCCGTGATGTCCTTCGAAAGAAAAGGATTTTACAGGTAAGCTGTTTTTAAAAATCCTATTATTTTTTACTTTTTGCTATAAGTATCCAAATTTTTTTTTCTTAAACACATTTTTTCCTCCGTTTAGGCCGATACGTATTCTTCTACATATTTTTGGTAAAAAATATTGCAATAAGCATATATTTATTGGTTTGCGCAAAAGTTATAGCGTCTACAAAATAAGGGGATAGATTTATAGCATTTTTATTTATTTTTTTTACTAGTAATGGCGGCGATCTGCGATTTTTATCGTGACTGCAATATTGCGGCAGACACATCGGACAATTTTGACACATTTTTGGGACCATTCACATTTATACAGCGATCCGTGCTATAAAAATGCATTGATTACTGTATAAATGTGACTGGCAATGAAGGGGTTAATGTGTTGCTAGGGAGTGATTCTAACTGTGGGGGGAGGGGATTCACAAGGGGAGGGGACCGATCGGTGTTCCTCTGTACAAGGAACACACCAGCGGTCTCCTCCCATCTGACAGGACGTGGATCTGTGTGTTTACACACACAGATCCACGGTCCTGCTCGGTTACCGGGCAATTGCGTGTGCCAGTCGGACATTGCGGCCGCCAGGCACGCGCACCGGGACCCGAGCGATGTGGCGGGCGCGCAAGCGCCCTGGGCTGCCTGGAAGGCTGCGCCGTCATATGACGGCGGCCCAGAACAGCTGCACCGTCCCGCCGTCATGACGGCGGGCGGGCAGCAAGTGGTTAATAGAGCGTAAATCAACCAACTTGGTTATGACATCAAAGGTTCATGCTTGTATAGTTCTGTCAGACAATGTCAAGGAGTGCTTTGACAGCCCACTTCGCATCATGCATCACAACCACCTGGCATGTCCAAGTTACACTCGTGGGGATTCAACTAGATGCCCCTAATGGTGTTATGAAGGGAAACGGTCCATAAAAACTCTATTAGCAAAGTTCGATCAATGCTTCAACATCCCAAATAATTACAGGTATCGTATATACTCGAGTATAGGTCGATCCGAGTATAAGTTGAGGCCCTAATTTACCACAAAAAAATTGGAAAAACGAATTGACCCGAGTATAAGACGAGGGCGAGACATGCAGCAGCTACTGTAAGTGGAAAAAAGAGGGTCAACAATGCCCATCTGCAGCTGTATACCTCCCTGTGTCCTGTGTATATGTATGTGTCCTGTGTATATGTATGTGTCCTGTGTATATGTATGTGTCCTGTGTATATGTATGTGTCCTGTGTATGTGTATATATGTATATGTGTCATGTGTTCTGTGTATATGTATATGTATATGTGCATGTGTCCTGTGTCCTGTGTATATGTGCATGTGTCCTGTGTCCTGTGTATATGTATATGTGCATGTGTCCTGTGTATATGTATATGTGCATGTGTCCTGTGTATATGTATATGTGCATGTGTCCTGTGTATATGTATATGTGCATGTGTCCTGTGTATATGTATATGTGCATGTGTCCTGTGTATATGTATATGTGCATGTGTCCTGTGTATATGTATATGTGCATGTGTCCTGTGTATATGTATATGTGCATGTGTCCTGTGTATATGTATATGTGCATGTGTCCTGTGTATATGTATATGTGCATGTGTCCTGTGTATATGTATGTGTGCATGTGTCCTGTGTATATGTATGTGTGCATGTGTCCTGTGTATATGTATGTGTGCATGTGTCCTGTGTATATGTATGTGTGCATGTGTCCTGTGTATATGTATGTGTGCATGTGTCCTGTGTATATGTATGTGTGCATGTGTCCTGTGTATATGTATGTGTGCATGTGTCCTGTGTATATGTATGTGTGCATGTGTCCTGTGTATATGTATGTGTGCATGTGTCCTGTGTATATGTATGTGTGCATGTGTCCTGTGTATATGTATGTGTGCATGTGTCCTGTGTATATGTATGTGTGCATGTGTCCTGTGTATATGTATGTGTGCATGTGTCCTGTGTATATGTATGTGTGCATGTGTCCATGTGTCCATGTGTGCATGTGTCGTGTGCATGTGTCCATGTGTGCATGTGTCGTGTGCATGTGTCCATGTGTGCATGTGTCGTGTGCATGTGTCCATGTGTGCATGTGTCGTGTGCATGTGTCCATGTGTGCATGTGTCGTGTGCATGTGTCCATGTGTGCATGTGTCGTGTGCATGTGTCGTGTGCATGTGTCCATGTGTGCATGTGTCCATGTGTGCATGTGTGCATGTGTCGTGTGCATGTGTCGTGTGCATGTGTCCATGTGTCCATGTGTGCATGTGTCCATGTGTCCATGTGTGCATGTGTGCATGTGTGCATGTGTGCATGTGTGCATGTGTGCATGTGTCCATGTGTCCATGTGTGCATGTGTCCATGTGTGCATGTGTGCATGTGTGCATGTGTGCATGTGTCCATGTGTCCATGTGTGCATGTGTCCATGTGTGCATGTGTCCATGTGTGCATGTGTCCATGTGTGCATGTGTCCATGTGTGCATGTGTCCATGTGTGCATGTGTCCATGTGTGCATGTGTCGTGTGCATGTGTCGTGTGCATGTGTCGTCTGTCCTGTGTATGTGTGCATCCTACCTGTGTCCTGTGCATGCCTCTGTGTGCCGCTCTGCATCCACCGATCAGCGTGTGCTATTACTATTCGGCGGCCATTCACTGTTCAAAAGCTGCGCCTCCTCCTCGTCCGTGATAGGCAGGAAACTCCATTTCCCAGCAGTCAGCGGTCAGCCTATCACAGACATTCTCTCATCCTCATACCATGGACGAGGATGAGAAAATGTCCTTGATAGGCTGCTGAGAAATGGAGTTTTCTGCCCATCAGACGAGGAGGAGGCGTGGCTTTTGAACAGTGAGAGGCTGCCGAATGGTATGTAGCACACGCTGGCTGCCGTCTGCCTGCATGACACACTGATCATGTAGGCAGACGGCGGTGTCTCGAGTATAAGTCGAGGGGGGCACTTTCAGCCCAAAAAAGGGGCTGAAAATCTCGACTTATACTCTAGTATATACGGTATATGATGCAGTACTTATCAGGTCCTGTTCACCATGGTGGTCTTCATATTGGATGAACAGTCCATCATTCAAAGCATCCTATTATGAGTGGGTCACTGGTCGTAAAGTGGAGGTGGAGTAATGGTACTTAAAACATAGTCTGACCTGTTTCGCCAGACATACGTAGGCTGCTTTAGAGGCTGTTCAGGATAGAGGTCTGTCACCATGTGTCTACTCGTGGCTTAAAATGGGCGCCATGGCCTGCCGCGTATGCAACGCAAAGCGATGACATCATCATGGCAACCGGCGTCAGCAAAAGTGAAAATTAATGAAAAATGCATCAGCGTACACCCACCAAACCTGCCAATTTGGGGGGGGGGGGGGGGGGGGGGGGGATAAAGCATGGCACCGTATAGTACCTAATGTTGATAAATCCCACTATAAGGGTTGACCCGATTTTTGCTCGACATAAAAAACAATACAAAAAGCAATAACAAATACTTGCACATGGTGACTCAACACCCCACCCCATCAAGTTATATTGTACTGACTTAAATCATGGATATAACAAATACTACTCAATATGTTTTTCTTAAATTTCTTATCCAGTACTTCAGCGAGTGGAATATAATAAACATGTATTTGACTAAAAAGAATATTGGGGGGGGGACACAAAACACATAGTACAGGGTATATCAGTGAATGTGTCTCAATCCATTTGATCTCCCTTTTTAATGTCACTTCTTCTAGAAAGGGAACAAAACTGAGGCTGTCGTTCAAGCCAGGTGGTTTTGTAGCCTTCAGCTCCCATTGAAACTTGTCTTCATGTTGCAAAACTAGCTGGTCAAAATTCCCTCCTCTACCATCTTGGGGGACTACCTCCAAAACCCAGCATTTCAAGCAACTGGGATCTCTGTTATGTTGCAAACAGACATGTCTTGCTATGAGATGATGTTATCTCATAAATGTGTTCTTGGAACCGTTTACATATCGGTCTTATCGTTTTACCAATATAGAAGGAATCACGAGTTAACCGAATATAGGAAAGCAGAAAAAAAACTGAGTGCGCCTCTATCTGAGAGTAGTGTTGGAAACCGCTATTGGGTAAAGAATACATTTTGCACTCGCGTGTAATGGAGGTAATGTCAGCTTGTCCTCTGTGGGGGTCTTGACTCCTCTAGCAGAGATTGGCCGGGAAGCTGCTGGGGGGTGAGAGAAACACTGGCGCATGGAGAAGCCAGCGGCATGGTGTGCATCTGCATCTGGGTGTCCTTGGCTTGCTTGGCACTCTTCTGATATGCAGAGTTTGGCCAGAAAACTGCTGGGCAGATGCAGACTGGAGCGATGTGGCTGGGGAAGCAGAACCGCATGCAACACGGTAGAGCGGCGGCTTCTGTGTCCTTGCCTGGCTTAGTAATCTCAGCTGGGATGAGGTGCTGTCACTCCATAAGGAGGCATTGTTGCGCGTTTTGGGGCTCCATCCCTTTGTCAAACCATAAAGAAATGGGGGGTACTTTGTATTATTGAAAGCATAGGAGCTGAATGCTTCTCACCACCCTGCAGCTTCCCGGCTGATCTCTCCACAGCACCAGCCGCTTGCCTGCCAATTTCTGCTAGAGATGTAAAGACCTCCACAGATGACAAGCTGCCGTTTCCTCCATTACATGTGAGTGCAGTATTTATTCATTACTTAAAAGAGAAGCATGGGTGGATGCAGCATCAGAGCGATGCTGCAGCTGTCCCCCGGCGTCTGCCCTGAAAACCTGAGCCACTGAACACCACCAATGGCTCAGTTCTCTCACCTCCCCAAGCGGAGAGCTTCTGACCCTCTCTGCTCCTCCACGCTCATTGGAGCACTGAGCTGTGGAGGGGCGAGTAGCGACTGTCTCAGCGGCTCGCTGAGACTGCAATCAGTCAAGGCAGCTGGCGGATCCACACTTCGGAAGTTGGGATGACGCGCTGCCTCTACTGATTGCAGTGACTTCAGCGGAGAGTGGAATTCACTGACGGGTCACAGGAGTTCAAAACTAATTGCACTCCTGTGACTCTTAGGAGAAGCCCAGCCTAAAAAGCTTGGGCTGGACTTCTACTTTTAATAGCTGTTTCCACCACTCTACACTCAGAGGCGCCCTCTGTATTTTTTCTGAATGCAGGCAAATATTCCTCTTTAAGATTTTGAATGGAGATCCTATGTCAATACCATCCTGTTCAGATGAATTACCTCAATGCTTTGTTTTTACTTTGTTTGCAGAGTCTTCATGCTACTTTCTTGTATAGGCCAAAGATCCCTTAGTAATAGTGGAGTCTTGGAAAGTTTATTGAATCTGCTGGACAACCTTTTATCACCTCTACAGCCACATTTACCTGTTTATAGGCGTGTTGAGGGTAAGAGCCTTTTTCATGTATGGGTTAGATTGTTCATTTACTTTTTTTTCTTTCCAAAATTTGACTTGCGTTTTTCACTTGAAATAATCTGCTTATGCATTTGATTTCATTTTTATGTCTTCGTTGTTACAGATTTAGTTTATTGCCAAGTTACTTCTAAGGCCTCAAGCACACAGGGTGTTTGCTTTGTAAGCTGCTTAAAAAACACCCCTGAAGCCACATATTGCACATGTATGTATTTGCGTCAAGCATTTGAGCGTTAATGAATTGCATTGGCCAGAAAATGTATTTATTCTGGCCATAGGAATGCATTAACATTCAAATGCGCCTAGATGCGTTCAGAGTGTTTCTACTGTCTAGCCTCATGCACATGGGTAGAAAAATACTGCTCTTAGAAGCATCTGGCTTTTTTATGGCCATGAATGCTTTTGCATGGTATTTAATGGGGCGATGCACATGCAGGCATTTAGGCATATATTTGTGCTCAGCGCAAGGGCAAAAAAAAAAAAAAGCTCCAAAGCTGCATTTGAAAAAAAGTGTATGAGCATAAATTTATTCTATTTAACAAATTAATATCCTAGCCAATAGAATAACTTTGCACTCGAATGCCTTTAAATGCCACAACGTGCATAAACGCTATTAAACGCAACTTTGGAAGAATTTTTTATGCTAGTTCTGATGTTTTTTTTTTTATTTCTGTTCTTGCCTGTAAACGCTGGAAAAAGTGTCAAACGCCTGTAAATATTGCTTTTTTTTTAAGCCCAGTGTACATGAGGCCTAAATGTTGAATCCAAAGCTCCATCAGTGCTGATATTTTAATGCTGAAAGCTAAAGATCTGGGATCAGGAAGAAATTTTTCGTTTGTCTTCTGGAGGACACAAGCATTGTGCCACCTGCCAGAAGGATTGGACATTGGCAAACAAAATTTAAATTGTAGGCAAGTCCAGATATTGCCTCCTACTCCCTGCATGATATGTTTGCTAGTGTCTCAAGAGAATGGATGTCTTTTCTTCATCTTTTGTGGAGAAAAGTCTAACCAGTCTTTTCTAGCCTTTTTTTTCCTTTTAGATTTCTTCAGTGGCTTCAACCAAGATTTCTCACTGCTTTGCTGTTTGAGCTGGTCTCTACATAGCATCTATCTGGATCTGCCTTTCCTCAGCTTGACTTTGGAATGCCATAAAACTGGACATTTTTAGGGCTAACCTGAAATATGACATTCAGGCGCTGTTTTGCATTCCATACCTCCGTGTACAGGGTAAAATTATCTCGCAGGGTGCTTTCCAGTCCAGAGCTATAGTTTTCCCCAGCACTTGGCCCAGTTTCTGAAGAATCACTTAGCCAAGTAGGACAGGTTGGATTGAAGCATAGGTAGCTACCTAGCTGTTGCACCACTGGACGCCTTTTGATTTTCAGCTACTGCTGGTTTTACAGTGAAAGGGGTTAATAAAGAGCGTCTGAGATCGGTATGAAGCACTGGGTGGAATGTTGAGTGCTGCTCACTCTTTTCCGCCATTCAGCTTGGGGAGCACTATCCCATTGCTGTTCCTGCTTTGGAAAGCACCACATGGGACTCTCAGAGGGACTCTCAGCGCACCCCTGCCAATACTCTGATGGTTCCTGGGGTGTCTACACATTATTCTCCAAGTGTGCAGATGCCTACTGCCTTATAGCATCTACAGCTTTGGAGTTCTTGTCTGTCGGATGAAAACGTACCCTGCTGTCATGGACCTCTACCACAGTTAAGACTTGTGGCATAGTTCACCCAATTCCTTGCCTTCAGAGATTTTAGGCACCCTTCAGCACTATTTCCTGCAGAATCTACCTCTAACCTTCCCATGCCCTTTAAATAGGCTGGGCCTACAGGTGCTGTGACCAGCTTGACTTTTTGAAGAGGCTGTTTATGAGATGCCGCAGTCTCCTGCTGTCGCCTCAGAAATACCAGAGTTAAATCTTATTGATGCAGTGTGTACTACACTGCATTTTGAGGATTAGCCTGATATCGCCAGCTCTGGGTTTTTCCGAGCTCCTATAGTTGTAACGACCTTTTTACTATATCTGCTACATTTCGATATTCCTTTATGGCAATTGGAAGTACCCTGAAGGGTTCTGTGCTGAACTTTTAAGGATTCTACTAACCAGCAGTGCAGTTCGTCAAGTCCAAGTTTTCTTTGGAAGGTTCTGCCTTTCTTCTTGTGGCTGTGGCCTTATTCTGGCAAAATTTGTGCAGAATGGATTAGATCTCTCGGGAAGGATCTCTCCACCACTAAGTTAGACCCTTTTTCAGTTGAGCTTGGGGAACATTTGTCTGGAGCTTTACACATCCAGTTGGGGTGACTTGTGTCAAGTATCTAAACTTGTGTTCCATATGGATTTGATGTCTGTGCATATACACAGATCACTCTATTTAAAGAGGACCTTCAGTCATTTTTTTCAACTTAACATCTATTAATCTTCTGCAGTTAAAATGGTTGCAGCCAGACCCAGTGGAGGGAGATTTGTACAGCATATTTGTCAAGTACAGAATCACAGTATATATGAAATATGCAAAGTGGTTGGTGGGAAGCTTCAGAATGGCAATGTTTTTCTTACAAATTATGTGAGCAGACTGCAGTTACTCTTTAAGGTGCTGGATGCTGATGCCACATCCAAAGAGTGTCTGACTTATTTGGCCTTCAAGAGATGTTGTCTCCATGGACCACACAATCGTTTTCCCAGAAAACTTCCCAGCAAGCCAGCAAAATGAAAAACACAACCTAAAAAACATGTTGCACCATCTAACAATTTTGTGTTAAAAACATAGGTTTTAGCTGCGCAACATTTGATAATGTGTGGAAGCACTAATATTTGAAAGTCTAGGTTGGAGCACATACAGCAAATAATACATTTAAGAGCAGGTATGCGTTGATGCAGCCCATTCCTTAAGGGCAGGTATGTCTGGAGGCACTTTTTTTTTCTGTTTTGCACACAGATCAATGCTCCTTTTCTGATTTTCTTTGGTTCTCATGCCTGGACCCCTTGCTTCAAGTCCCTTGTCAGTTTGGACTCTAGAGCTGTACACCATCAGGGCCACCAATTCCTTCCTAGGATAATTCCTGACCCTTTGGGCATGTGAGGCCCTTAGTGGTACTTGGTGCCCCTCAGCTTCCTCTTTTGCCAGTGGGACCTGCTGACCTTCTATGTCCACTGGGACCAGCTTTGTCTGTCCCCCATGTGGCTAGGGATAGTATAGTATGGACCCCTGTGTTTTTACTTGTCACTTTTTTAAATTCCATCCCACATTGTGAGATACTCAGTAGACCTCGTATAAAGATTAGGTTTTGAGAAACCTATTCCCACAAAGGGCTTAATGCTGTAAAATTTGGCCAAACCTTGTTGGGCTTCAGCACTAAAAACTGTTGTCTCTAGGTGATCATAGTTCCGCACTATAGAAGCCCATTGTTATCAGACAGCATTTAGGCCCATCGTTATTAGACAGGGAGTCCCTGTAATATAACTTGCTGGAGTGATTGGTGTTAGGGGGATCCTCTTGAAGTTCTTCTTGAAGTTATCCGATTTTTATTTATTTTTATTTATTTTTTTTCCCTCCATCTTTTTTTTTTTTTTTTTTTTTGTTCACTTCAGCCAGTTTCTCCCATATTGTGGATCTGGTTCCTGAGCAGCCTCCTGGTTTGGACTCAGTTGGACACCATCGAGGTGTTGCTATGTCTTCAAGAGGAAAGGGGGGGAGGGTGTTCTTGCATCTGGATAGGTAATCTGTTTCCTACACTGTATGATGCTGTGAGTCTCGCATGCACCGTTCCCTTTAGGGGGAATCCCATGAAAACCAGTTTCAACTAGAAATCTCTGTACATGAAGAGCTTCTAAGTGTGCCTGAGACCCTGCGTGGCAGATTATGCTTGTCAGAGGAGGACCCCATGTCTGGCCGGATTGTTGGCAAGCAGAGCACACAAGTCTGCTGTTGCAGGAATCCTCAGAAAGTATAAGAAAAGCTTTAATGACCTCGGGGGACCCCTCCACCTAGGGGTTAGTTCCTCTTTCCATGGCTAAATTCCAGCTGATTGTAATAGGTCTTTGGGCAGTTTTTCCACTAAAATCACTGTTCTATTAAAATTTTCTTTTCCTTGCTCCATAGATGCTGACATTATGCTGGATCTTGGGGCTCATGTGCATTCCTAGACTTATGGACTTGTTTCCAGGGATAGGCAGGTTTGTTTTTTTTAGCTGATTTCCCCTCTGGTTTTCTTTGAGGCACTCATTTGCATACCTAAGAGGAAGTTCATCTTTACCAGTGAGGCTTGGATCTACCCTGCTTTGTGGCAGTGCTTTTCCTGCTTAATCCTTCACCCATAGCTATTTTGGGGAATCAAATTTCTGAGTTCTCTAGTAGGCTGCGGAGTCACCTTTAGCTTCTTGCTGGGTGTTGTATTCTAGCTGCTGCTTTGTTTTCCATGGTAAGTGTAGCTTAGATGTGGAGCTCTTTTGTTTCCTTATTTTGGTCAGGAATAACTTTGCATAGGGCTTTCTCACTTGGATCGGCTGGTTTTTCTCATCAGGCCCTTGCTTGTCTTCAATTCCTCCTTGGCACCTGTTCCATTTGGGGCTTGACCCCATTCATTTATGACCACATCAAGTTTGTGGGTCTTTTTCCTTTTGCCCTTTTCCTCTATGGAAATTTTCATGTTCCAGCTGTTTTTGGTGGGCTGTGGTTGATCAGGTTCTCGCTTGATCCAGTTTTCAGTGTGCCCTTAAGCGTGGAATAGTTCCCTTCTGAGGGTAACCACCTGTTCTGGTTTTGAGTATCAGAAATATTCAGTGTCGTCCCCTCTGGATGGCACGTTCACCTTTAGGGTAACAGGCTCAATCTCATCAGACTCTCAGACTGCAAACCGTCCCCAATGTTGTTTTCTTGGGCCTGTCGAGGTTGTTGCTTTTGTTACCTCTTCCCAGGTTAGAATGGGATTCCTGTGTTCCTTACACAATGGTCTATTCTGTGTTTACGTTCATGCGCTTGGTACTGCTTGCTACAAACTGAAGCAAGCTGTAGGAGTGGTTATCCTGGACTGGCCTATATTTTTGGTTTTTTTTGTTTTTTTTTACCCATAGTAAGTTAAAAAAAAAATCCTGCTCTTCTATTTTTTTTTTTTTTTTTTCCCCCTTAGTTGGGAGTAGCAGTTTGCCTTATGAAAGTGTGTTGTTGGGTATAAAACTTTGTTTTCTGCAAAATAATCTGTGAATATTTCTGTAGGGGTCCTGGACATTCCTATGATAAGTTGGGTGGTCATGCTGGTTTCTCGTTTACTGGATTATGTTGCAACAGTAGAGGATGAAGCTGCAGCTTCAAAAAAAACCTTAAATGGAAAGGATAGAGAACGGTTCATGTCAGGTAAGGAATTCATTAGTCATTTGTACCCACATGCTGTGTAGATGGTTCTTTCTTTTTTCATATTAATTTAGGGAAAGTTCCTCTTATGGTGGTCCTCAGTTTCCATGATATAGACCAAGGTAGGCAGCCTTGGCACTCCAGCTGAAATGAGTTAATGTAGTTGAAACTACATATCCCATTATGCTTCTGCCCCTGGAAGTCATGCTTGTGGCTGTTGGTTATGCAATGCCTCATGGGATTTGTAGTTACTGAAGTGCTGAGGCAGCCTACCTCTGATATTTCACTTTTTTTATCAGTGCAGATGTTTACATGAATGCTTATTTTTGTGTGTCTCATTATATATAATGAATATGTTATAGTCCTCTCTGGTGATCTATATTTTTTTAGTCCATTGAGAGACAAAGCATTTAACATTTGGGCTATACTGCCATCTACAAGAGGATTGGACAGTGCAGGCAAACCTGATGCACCAGAGGGCTGCAGCTAATAATAAAAGCTCTAGGGCTGTGTGTGCCTACTGATGGCTGAAATCGCAGTAAAACAAACAAAAAGGCATCACCCACACTGTTGTAATCATATTCAGTATTTTATTATTGCAGTGTCACATCAGTAAAGTAATCCAGCGTCCTTTCCTCAAGGTGTCCTAGTGGAATTATGTTTTCCCCTGCTCCAAGAGTATATGCCATTTTCCAAGTCCTCTTTAGTTCCATCGATTGTGGCTGGATCCTCTGCCCTCTTGGCTGATCTTCTTACTACTGTTATGTAAGTTGTTCTGGCCCAAATCACCCTTTTAATAAATGATTTTGACCAAAAGCGCGCTCCATACCTTTTCTTGCATATTCTCCATCTGATTTTCCCGTGGCCTTGTTTTGCTTTGAAGCAATTGGCCAAAAACGGAGTTCTATGGTTCGGAGTCTCTCCACTTCTTGACCATTGAGTATGTGCCTAAGGAATCTTTTATAAGTGGGCTCACATTGTGATATCGCATCCTAAAATGAGTTGATCACCAGAAAACATAGAAATGAGGGGGTTTTTAAGTACCCACATACGCATATTCATTAACAAAAAGCCTTATTTTATTATATCAATTTCAGAATTGATTTAAAGTATCCATAAACCTATCACCTTGTTGAACAACCCAATCAGAACAATCAGCTGCATAAGGGAGGAGAAACCGCGGCACACTGTTCTTCCCTGACAATGGCTGGGCAGGGTGTCAGCACAAGTCTGATCATTGCATTAGTGCAGGCTGTGTTCCAGCACAGCTAGAGATCTGACCAGGCTGTGCTCTTGTGCCTAGTGTGGTCAGTTTTTTAATAAGAAAGCAGAGGGACTAGCAAGAACACAGGGATTTCATAAAGGAAGCAATACAAAGAGAACAGGATAATTTTTCTTTTTCAAATATTTTGAATATTACAAGGTACAAGAAAATTCGTACATTAGTAACATATGTAGTAGACAATTAAGAATAAGAACAGGTAATTAAGCTTCACCAAGAAGAATGAGTTAGAAGCTAAATCAATTAAGATAATATTGTGATACAAAGTATTTCCAGTTGGGAACATCATGGGCTGTGATTCCAGAAGGTGTTAATAGTAAGCATTGAAAAAAAACTATTGTAATTGGATCTTAAAACAAATATAGTAAGGGGGCAGAGTTGTCAATGCTAAGATGGGTATAGTTGTTGAGGGACAGTAGGGAAGGTTGTTAGACCTCATCAGGGCCAAGTTCCAGCACTATGGCTTGGCTTATCCTGGTGAGTAGATCAGTAACTTGATCTATCCCTAGTGTTCCCTGCTGAAATTTAGCAGATTGGTAGGCAAAGAAGGAAGGGAAGATTTGGGTGTAGGGGTGGGAGAAGGGAGGAAGGAGTCTCCAGAGAGGTGCGGTGATCAAGATATCTAATTATAAGTTAAAGAGGAGTTCCACCCAGGGGGGCCTTCAAAAAAAAAAAAATTAAAAGTCAGCAGCTACAAATACTGCAGCTGCTGACTTTTAATTGGACACTCACCTGTCCCTGGGTCCAGCGATGCGGGGGATCGAAGCCCCGCTCGTCCCCCCCCCCCCTCCGCTCATCGGCGCCGGAATTTCAACTGTGGGCGCCGGGCTGTGGCTTCACAGCCTGGCACCCACTGCGCGAGCGGCGCCGCGCGCCATGATTGGCCGCTCAATCACCTGGGACCTGTAATGGGTCCCAGATAATTGACAAAAGGGAGCAGAGTGGAGCCCTTCCTGTGCCGAGGGGGAAGTGATGTCACCAGCCCAGGCTAAGGAACAGGCAGACTACGAGGGACCACCTAGCAACAGGCATTTAGAGGTAAGTGAAAAAAAAAAAAAATATATCCAAATGTTTTTTTGGGTTTTTTTTTAGAATTTTTCCAGGTATTTTTGTTTTTTGGGTGGAACCCCACTTTAGGTATAATAGGAAGGCGAGTGTTATATGCTCTCAAGGTAGTAGTAACAAGCAATCAAAGCCCGGGGGCAGGGTAGTGTTCGACCCAAGATTTCCATACTAATTCAAATTTGGGTATGTTATCAAGAAGAATTGCTTCTGTTTTTGCGTGAATCATGGCTTGCATCACTCTGTGTTTAATGGATATTATGCAAAGTGAGGTGGATTTCTATGCTTTTGCTATGGTTTGCTTTGCTGCCGTGGTTACAAAGGGCATACATTCAAATTGTCTAGGGTTGTCACGATACCACTTTTTTTTTAAGACCGAGTACAAGTACTGATACTTTAAGTACTCGCCGATATCGATTCTCTCTTTTTTTTTTTTTTTTTTTAAATGTCATGTGACTGACTAATGGGCACTGATAGGCGGCACTGAAATGCAGCACTTGTGGACAGGCACTGATGGGCTGCAATGAAATGCAGCACTTGCGGGCAGGCACTGATGCGCACTGAAATGCAGCTCTTGTGGGCAGGCACTTGCCTCATCATTCATGTCATTTAACATCTAGTAAGTATGCTGCGATGCTCATCTTGGTACACCTTGCACTCAGCTGCAGTAAGCCAGCAGCGAACATCTTGTTACACCCAGCCCGAACTATATGGGCTGGGTGTAACAAGATGTACGCTGCTTGCTTGCTGCATGCAGGGTGTACCAAGATGGGCGTCGTGATGTTTACCCTCCGGAGACATGAAACGTCACTAACGTTACTGATTGTGATGGCTCCGGTCACCATTTTGAATGGAATATGCGCTGGCGCCCTGCACCCCTGAAAGCTTACCACTAGTTCCACTGCTGCCAAACCAACCTCCGCCCACGGACTTCTGGTTCCAAGTATCGGATTAGGCATCGGGAGCATTTGTGCGAGTACAGGTACTCACACAAATGCTCGGTATAGTTACCGGGACAACCCTAAAATTGACGATGAGTGATGTGTGGTTTGCTGGTCAGGAGTGCTACAGCTGGGTCAGGAGGTAAGGTGACATGGAACATAGTGAAGCAGGATAATTTTTCATACAAGTACATGGTATAGCAGACACATATCAGGAATCGGAAATGTTGGGTTTACATATTTAATAAAACAGTGCTTTTTTTTATGAACAATATGTTCATGTGGGTACCAAAAAAAGTCCACTCATTTCTATGCAGCCTTCTGCTAATAAGTCTTGCTCAATAAACTGTTTCAGCTCTTATTGATGCAGTACACACCACTCTGAAATTAGAGGATCAGCTTATGCCTTCTACCAGTGCTGTTTGCAGTCTTGGGTCCTTTTTAAGACTCCCAAGGCTGCACAGGCTTTCCCATTGTATCTTTTCCAACTGTTTCTTGCCTTAACAAGGTGCTTTGTTCTCCGGTAGAAGATGCCCTTGTCTTTAAGCACCTAATATTCCCAACTCTGACCCTGACTGTTAAGATATGTCCATTTCTTTTCTCCACTGCATTGATGTCCCTATTGAGACCCTCCAAGTTTGGATTCCAAGGTCTGACTCCCCATTTCTGCCAAATTCTTGGACAAGCCTTTCTCTGCAAGAAGGTGCCCCCCCCCCCCACTTTAGGGTGGAGGATCATTAACTTTTTCCAGATACTTGGCTATGCTGATGTTTTAGGTTCAGGAGGTGGTATCCTAAAGCTACAAACTGGAGTCTCCGGGCGAGAGTTGGTGAGTGTTCCTGCAGTGACTAGGGCCTTTTAAGGGGGATCACATGTGGGGCTGCCTAGAGTGTTTTCCAGGCTTGGCTACTAGGGGCAGGTGATGGTGGGACTGTTCTGCTCAAAAGTTTGCATACCCCTTTGAGAACACATTTCTTTTATTTCTTATGGAATATATATTCAAGTGTAGGTCACAATCCTACAACAAAACCTAGCAACAAGTAAACAAATGAAATGACCCCTTTTCAAAAGTCTGCATACCCTTAGTTCCTAAAACTGTGTATTGCCCCCTTTAGCATCAGTGACAGTGTGCAGGCTTTTGTAATAGTTGTCTGAGGCCCAGAATTTTTGCAGGTGGTATAGCTGCCTACTTGTCTTGGCAAAATGCCTCCTGATCATACAAAGTTGTTGGTCGTCTTGCATGAGTTGCACATTGAAGATCTCCCCAGTGTGGCTTGCTGATATTAAGGTCGGGAGACTGATTGCCACTCCAGTACCTTCACCTTTTTCTGCTGTAACCACTAGAGCAGGGGTCCTCAAACTTTTTAAACAGGGCCAGTTCACTGTCCCTCTGACCGTTGGGGGGGCCGGATCACTGAAGCCTCACCAGTGCCCATCACCGCAGCCTGATCATTGCCCAGCAATGCAGCTGCATTGATCTACAGTTTGTTTTAAACCATTGTAGCTTTGCCTGTATGTTTAGGCTCATTGTCCTGCTGCAAGGTGAACCTCCGTCTCAAGTATTTTACAGATCCTTAACAGGTTTTCTTCTAAGATTGCCCTTTTTTTTGACTCCATTAATCTTCCCATCAACTCTGACCAGCTACCCTGTCCCTGCTGAAGAAATGTATCCCCACAACATTATGCTGCCATCACCATGTTTGACAGTGGGGATGGTGTGTTTGCGGTGATGTGCAGTGTTCGTTTTCCGCCACACAGCGTTTTTGCTTTTAGGCCTAAAAGTTCAATTTTGGTCTCATCTGAACACCTTCTTCCACATGTTTGCTGTGTCCCCCACATGGCTTCTTGCAAACGGGAATTCTTATGGCTTTCTGTCAACAATGGCTTTCTTCTTGCTACTCCTTCCTTAAAGGCCAGATTTGTGGAGTGGACAGATTCTCCCACGTGAGCTGTGGATCTGTGAAGCTCTTCCAGAGTTACCATGGGTCTGCCATTGACTGCTTCTCTCATTAAAGTGGTTGTAAAAGCCGAAGGTTTTTTTATCTTAATGCATTTTATGCATTAAGATGAAAAACCTTTTGTGTGCATCAGCCCCCCTAATACCTGAGCCCCATCTCGATCCAGCAATGTTGCACTAGAGTCTCTGCTGTCCGGGACTTTCCCTCCTCATCATGAGGAGAGGGCTGGGCCATGGCTCCCTCTCTAAATGGACACAGAGCCTCGGCTAAGGTGCCCCCATAGCGAGCTGCTTGCTGTGGAGGCACTCAACAGAAGGGAGTAGCAAGGAGCACCAAAGAGGGACAAGAAAAGAGGAGGATCTGGGGTGCTCTGTGCAAAACCACTGCACAGAGCAGGTGAGTATAACATGTTTGTTATCTTTAACAAAAAAAAAAACACACTTTAATGCTCTCCTTGCCCAGCCTGTCAGTTTAGGTGGACAGCCATGTCTTAATAGGTTTGCAGTTATGCCATACACTTTCCGTTTTGGGATGATGGATTGTGTAGTGCTTGGTCAGATGTTCAAAACTTGGGATATTTTTTTTTTCAAACCTTACCCTTGCTTTAAACTTCTCCAACTTTTTCCCTGACCTGTCTGGTGTGTTCCTTGGCCTTCATTATGTTTGCTCACTAAGGTTCTCTAACAAACCTGAGGGCTTCACAGAACACCTATATTTATACTGAGATTAAATTACACACAGGTGGAATCTATTTACTAATTGGGTGACTTCTGAAGGCAATTGGTTCCACTAGATTTTAGTTAGGGGTTTTAGAGTAAAGAAGACTGGATACAAATGCACGCCACACTTTTCAGATATTTATTTGTAAAAAAAAATTGAAAACTATTTATCGTTTTGCTTCCACCTAATTATGTGCCACTTTGTGTTGGTCTATCACATAAAATCGCAATAAAATACATTTACGTTTTTGGTTGTAACATGACAAAATGTGAAAAATTTCAAGGAGTAAGAATACTTTTTCACGGCACTGTGTGTGTGTATATATATATGTGTGTGTGTGTGTGTGTGTATGTATATGTGTGTGTGTGTATATATATATATATATATATATATATATATATATATGTATGTATATATATATATATATATATATATATATATATATATATATATATATATATATATATATATATATATTCCTGCACAGGAGAGCCCCGCTGTGTAGCAGTAAATCTGCTATGGGGCGGTCCTGAAGCATTAAAACATGCAAAAATGGAAGAAAAAAAAAAAAAAAAAATGACTGGTAGAAGGTGGAAAGCAGACTTTAAAGCAGTATTGCACCCCCCAAAAAAATGAATATATTGCCACTTACCAAACCTTAGATGTGGTGACTGCATTAGTTTTTTTTTTGTTTTTTTTTACCTGATGATTTGATTGCTAACACCTCTACTGTATTAGTGCCCCCACTCTGGATGAAGAAGCACAGTGGCACTTTTTGACAGTCACATTGTTAATCTGGAGGAGGGGTTTGTTAGATATAGATAATTGAAGCCAAACGCTTCAATGTGGCTATAGGCCACATTTAGGTGAGGGGACACTGGTATAACCATAAAGGAAATGGGAAGTGCCCCTCCCTATATAACCCCTCCCAGACCGGGAGTACCTCAGTTTTTGCCAGTGTCTAAAGTGTCGGTCACGGTTGATGAAATGCTAAGAGAGCTCCGCTAAGCAATCCCTGACGGGATCAAGGAGCTGTGCAGATGGATCCATCTAATGGACTGGGGGACCCGGTCCTTGAAGGTCTGACATGACATGGCCCGCTGTGATGGGTGAAGGCTGGATCTGTCTGTGATAATTTCCAGCAGTCCTGCGGCGGGATCAGGTAAGTCAGAAAGATTACAAGATATATAGATATATATCTATATAGATTTATCTATCTATCTATCTATCTATCTATCTATCTATCTATCTATCTATCTATCTATCTATCTATCTATCTATCTATCTATCTATCTATCTACACAGATATATCTAATGTGTGTATATATTCACTTGGTCTTTCTAACATGAGTATGTGAGGCCTTACCTATGTTTGCCACTAGAGGGTGTTAAAGCAACATACCTGGCTTCCAACATTCCAGGCTTCCCCTGTTGTGCTCAGTGTCGGCAAAGGCTCTGTCAGCCATCAGAGGGGTTTGGGGGGACCATTCATCGTTTCAGGAGGTCAGGTCCCCCCCTGCACAGAGAGGAGCGCCAGGGAAGGAGATTTTTTTTAAAGGGGGCGGAGTTCCGTAACGCGGGGGGGGGGGGGGGGGGCGTTGCTTAGACACCAGTGGAGTGCGCGTGAGACATGGCACAGGCGCAAGGCTCACTGGCTTTAAAAGGTTTGCACTCTGGAAGCGTCTGGTTGGCTGACGGAGGGACACAGAGCACCCAAGTGGCATGTAAGCTGTATGGGGGTGTGGATGCAGGCATTTTCAAGAGGCATGTTTTACTCCGCATTGAGACTGAGAATTTATAGCAGCATGTTATGTAATTGCTAGACTACAGCTTGGCAGTAGATGCACTTTGTTTAGTACCTCTGCTTTTTGTGCTTAGGACTATGTCTTCCCGCAGGAAGGGTAATTTATCAGGGGGGAGTGCAAAGTCCCTGCGGTCAGAGCCTGAGGCTCCTAGACGCATGGCTGCAGTTCCATCCTCCCCTGAAGAACCTGGAGCATCTGGCGAATCTGAGCCATCTTGTCTCACAGGCATGGTGGCTACCTCCAACGTCCCAGCCTCTGCATACGTCACTAAGGGCTATTTTGGCTTTAGCTCTGGCTATTTTGGAAGAGAAAATAGCTGAGATGTTAGCGTCTTCCTCCCAGAAGGTGAGAAAACACGGCAGATCCCCTTCTGCTCTTGACCTTCCAGTATTGGAGCAACAATGGGCAGATGATATTGGGGTATCTTTGAGAGAAGGAGGTTCAGATGACTCCTCTTCTGAGGATTCAGGGTCTGAAAAACCTTTCTCAATTAGCAATTGCAGAAATTGCTCATCCAATCCCTTACGGACTTGGTTCGTTCTGTATATAAGTTGCCTCCTGCAGAGGTGGAGGATGTTTCCTTCTCCTCCATGGAGACCCAACAGGGTTCTCATGCTTTCCCTATGCACCCATTACTGGAGCAACTGATTTATGCTGATTGTGATCACCCAGATAGGCAGTTTTCTCCTCCTTAAAGATTTTCAATTCTTTACCCAATGGAGAAAAAGTTTTCAAAGAGATGGGATTTGCCAGCGGTAGATGCGGCTATCTTCTCTGTGAACAGGAGTTTAACTTGTCCAGTGGAGTGTCCAAGTGTACAAGTATTTTGTGATCCAGCTGATAAGAAGTTGGAATCTCTACTTAAGGCATCATTTGCTGTAGCTGGTGCGGTAGTACAACCTGCAGTGGCAGCAATAAGCATCTGTCAAGCACTTCGGGATGAATTCAAGCAGGTTATTAAAGTTCCTGCTCAAACTGAAGAGGCCCAAAGTTTAGCTGAGTTACTTAGAACCCTATACTTTGCAGTGTACGCTATTAAGGATTCTACCCATCAGGCGCCTCGCACTCATGTTGATACATATGCGCAGGATTCTGTGGCTAAAGAACTGGTCAGCCAAGTTACCATGCAAGAAGCTTTTGGCTGGGTTTCCATTTCATGGAGAAAGGTTGTTTGGGGAAGATTTGGATAACTATATCCAAAAGATTTCGGGGGGTAAAAGTACCCTTCTGCCAGTTAAAAAAAGAATAGACGGCCTTTTTTAAAACCTTCTTCTCAGATGTCTGGGGCAACAGCCTCCAGGCAGTCTCGACAGCCTCCACCTTTAGGGGCAAAGTGTAAGCCTCGTAACCAGATACAGGGCTACAAAGAGCCCTGGAGTCAGAAGTCCACAAAACCATAATCCTAAGGTTTCCTTGTGAAGGGGCGCCCCCGTTCGATCGAGTGGGGGGAAGACTGCAGTGGTTTTCAGAAACTTGGCAAGAGGAAATCCAAGACAAGTGGGTCCTCTCTGTAGTAGCCCTGGGCTAGAAACTAGAGTTCCAAGAGTTTCCACCATCGCGTTTTCGAAGATCAAACGTTCCCAAGGACTCAGTAAAGAAAGTCCTTATTTCTGGCACTGGGCCAATTACTATATCAGGGAGTAATAGAGGTTTCCTCAGCAGAGAGGGACATGGGGTTTTATTCAAATCTCTTTATGGCACCAAAACCAGATGGAGATGTCAGACCCATTCTAGATCTCAGGAATCTGAATCACTTCCTAAACGTTCGCTCCTTTCGAATGGAGTCCATTCGGTCAGTTTCCACCCTACGGGAAGGAAGAGGTTCTAGCATCCATAGGTATCAAGGATGCGTATTTACATATGCCAATATTTCCCGCTCACTGGAGGTTTCTGCAGTTTGCGGTAGAGCAGCACCACTTTCAGTTTGTGGCCTTGCCGTTCTAGTTGGCCACCGCTCCCCGACTGTTTACAAAAGTGTTAGCCCCAGTACTAGCGAGACTAAGGGGCCAGGGTATAGCAATAATAGCATACTTAGACGACCTGCTACTGGTAGATCAGTCAATAGCAGGGTTAAATCGGGGGTGTCCAGAACAATCAGTTATCTGAGACATCTGGGTTGGATTCTCAATCTAGAGAAATCATCCTTACTTCTGGTAAGAAGGCTGCAGTATTTTGGGCCTGGTCATAGACACAATCCAGGAAAGGATGTTCTTGCCTCAGGCAAATGTCAACGCTCTGAGAGCTGGTCCAGGCGGTCAAGGCAAAGAAGGGTCCTTGCGTTAACCTTTGTATGAGGTTACTAGGGAAGATGGTAGCTCCCTTGGCAGCGGTTCCCTATGCCCAGTTTCATTAAGGACTGTTGCAACACAGTATTCTGTCTGCTTGGAACAAACAGATCCAAGCCTTGGATTATCCAATGAATCTGGCTCCAAAGGTACACCAGAGTCTCAATTGGTGGTTGATAACCAGGAATTTATAGAAGGGGAAATTCTTCATTCCAGTTTCCTGGAAAGTAGTAACAATGGATGCCAGCCTATGGGGCTGGGGAGCAGTTCTAGAAGAGACCACTAAAGAGAAGTGGTCAGAGTCTGAGAAGACCTTGCCCATCAATATCCTAGAGATTCGGGCAGTACGTCTGGCTCTAATAGCATGGACGACCAGGTTGCGGTATTCTCCTGTCAGGATACAATCCGACAATGCCACAGCAGTGGCCTATATCAATCACCAAGGGGGCACCAGTAGCCACGCAGCCCAAAGGGAGGTAGACCATATTCTGTCTTGGTCAGAGAAACATGTTCCTTGTCTGTCTGCAGCTTACATTCCAGGAGTGGAAAACTGGCAGGCAGATTTTCTGAGCCATCAACAGTTGTTGCTGGGAGAATGGTCTCTACATCCTGATGTCTTTTTGGCCATATGCCAAAGATGGGGGACGCCGGACGTAGATCTATTGGCATTCAGGTTCAACAAGAAGTTAAACAACTTTGTGGTGAGAACAAGTTTTCACTGATTTATGCATTCCCTCCAGTTCAGCTGCGTCCATGGCTGCTTCACAGGATCAGGGAAGAAGGGAAGCCGGTAATCCTAGTGGCTCCGGCATGGCGCAGAAGACCCTGGTATGCAGGGATCGTGCGAATGGCAGTAGTGGAGTCTTTGACTCTTTCAACTCGTCCAGACCTGCTGTCGCAGGGAGCGGTATTCCATCCTGCCTTACAAACGCTAAATGTGGCTATTGAAGCCCACAGTCTAAAAAAAATCAGGGGCTTTTAGGTTCGGTAGTAACCACCCTGATGCCAGAAAACTGGCATCCAGGACCATTTATTACAGGTTCTGGAAGGCTTATGTCACTTGGTGTGAAACCAAGGGTTGGCATCCTCGTAAGTATGTCATAGGCCTTTCTACAATTAGGAGTAGAAATGAAGCTGGCCTTGTACAATCAAGGGTCAGGTTTCAGCCTTGGCAGTGTTTTTCCAAAGGCCGCTTGCTTCGCATTCTTTAGTCCGGGCATTCATACAAGGGGTAACTCTGATAACTCTGCCAGTTAGAATACCCTTGTGCCCATGGGATTTGAATTTGGTTTTGTCGGTGTTGCAAAGACAACCCTTTGAACTTATACGGAGTATTCCTTTGGTCCTTTTGACAAGGAAATTGGTATTCCTAGTTGCGATAACCTCTGCAAGAAGAGTATCAGAATTGGCTGCTTTATCCTGTAAAGAGCCATTCTTAATCATTCACAAGGATAAGGTGGTGCTGTGTCTGCACCCAACCTTTTTACCAAAGGTAGTGTCTGGGTTTCATCTCAATCAAGATGTTTCCTTATGTTCGTTTTTTCCCAGAACCGCCTTCTGCAGAAGAAAAATTATTACACTCTCTCGATGTAGTGAGAGCAGTTAAAGCCTATCTGAAAGCGACTGCTCAGATACGGAAAACTGATGATTTGTTTGTGCTGTCGGAAGGCCCTAGAAAGGGTCAGGCAGCATCGAAATCCACTGTTGCCAAGTGGATTTGTCAGGTGATTAGTCAGGCTTATGGCCTGAAAAGAAGGGTTGCTCCCTTTAAGATTAATGCACGCTCTAACCTGGGCAGTCAGTGCTTCATGGGCAGTGCATCACCAAGCCTCTGTGGCTCAGATTTGCAGGGCCGCTACTCTGTCATCAGTACATACATTTACAAGATTTTACCAAATGCATGTAAGATGGCAGGAGGACACCACCTTTGGGCGCAGTGTGCTGCAGGCAGCAGTATAGGTCCTCACGCCTGGCTGCGGCTGTTTGCTTCGTGTCTCCCTCCCCTCAGGTGGCATTGCTTTGGGACATCCCACATAGTTATTACTATGGTGCTCTGTGTCCTGTGATGTACGATAAAGAAAATAGGATTTTTATAACGGTTTACCTGTAAAATCCTTTTCTTGGAGTACATCACGGGACACAGAGGTCCCTCCCCTCTTATTGGGATATGTGTATATATTGCTTTGCTACAAAAACTGAGGTACCCCCGGTATGGTAGGGGCACTTCCTGTTTCCTTTTTGGTTATACCAGTGTCCATTCACCTAAAGGTGGCCTATAACCCACATAGTTATTACTATGGTGCTCTGTCCCGTGATGTATTCCAAGAAAAGGATTTTTTAGGTAAGCTGTTATAAAAATCCTATTTTTTTTTTTTTCCCTTTTTGGGTTAAAGGTTTTACTGTACATGGGTAAATAAAAGCTGATCATTGTAAGCACCCTTGCCAGTGTTAAATGGTTTCTCTCAACTCTGTAACTGCTCCATCTGCGGAATACCTTGTTCTTTTGAAAAACACCTTACGGGCGACTTACGGACAGGATTACCAGGTAAAAATAGAGGAAAGAGCCTAAAAAAGAAAAGCCACAACATCTAAGGATCGGTAAGCTGCAATAAGTTTACTTAAATTTCAAGCAGCTGTGTTTACCTCATTGTTATCAGTCACATCATTTTGATTTTAAGTTGTTTAAAATGAGGTAACATCTTTGCATCTCTCAGAATGAGATTTAAATCTTCAATGATGAGATTTTTTTGTTTTGTGTGTGTCTTTTAATTGTATATTCCTTTGCGTAGGGAACCAGTGGAGTTTCATTAACAATAACCTGCACACACAGTCTCTAAACAGATCGTCTAAGGGAAACAGCAGTTTGGATAGGCTGTACTCCAGGAAGATCAGGAAACAGTTGGTTCACCACAAACAGGTAATCTGTATGGTGTGGAACATATTAGAATGTCATGTAAAAGTACAGAATTTTATAACGTTTGGTCCTTTTCAAAAAGTCATTTGTATGGCTTGACACGTCTATTGATGCAATGATTTTTTACAAAAGTTATCTGTTGCTGTTAAATATATGCTCATGCATGTTTTCTTATCTTTGGAATCTTTAAAGTCAAACTGTGTCTGGGTTATGAACATTTTAATTTTTAAATATTCTTGGCAAACAGTGTTTAAAAAAATAACTCCCTAACTTATCCTCCAAATTTGCAGTTGAAACTTACATTTTACTTTCACTATTCTTCTAGGGCTCAGCTTCCCCTCCTACCGATCTGGCAGACATCCATACTTCTAATCTCTATAGTCTATGGGAGATCACTGTCCATAGTTCTGAATGTCCATAGCCTGACCAGAGTTCTATCTTAAAGCGGAGTTCCACACAAATAGAACTTCCACTTTTCGGACCCCCCCCCCCCTCTGGTGTCACATTTGGCACCTTTCAGGGGGAAGGGGGGTGCAGATACCTGTATAATACAGGTGGTATTTGCACCCACTCCTGGGCATAGACCCCCGCGGGGGGGTCTATGCCATTTCCCCTAACAGACACACACACACACTTCCTGATTCCCTTATCGAAGATGGTGGCGGCAGCAGCATCTGAGGGACGGTTCGGCCTCGGGTGCTGACATCGCGGGCGCCCTGGACTGGTAAGTGTCCTTATTTTAAAAGTCAGCAGCTGCAGTATTTGTAGCTGCTGACTTAAAAAAAAAAAATAAAATTTTGGCGGACCTCCGCTTTA
This sequence comes from Lithobates septentrionalis, assembly GCA_037952835.1. Classification (NCBI taxonomy): domain Eukaryota; kingdom Metazoa; phylum Chordata; class Amphibia; order Anura; family Ranidae; genus Lithobates; species Lithobates septentrionalis. The sequence continues at coordinate 1,378,351 of JBBDGP010000939.1, read as the reverse complement.
AGATATATTTAAAGTGTATTTACGTTTTTGCAGCTAAATTTGGATACCAACTACTTTAAAGTTGTTACATGTTCATAGTCACATAGCATAACTTTTAAAATATTAAAAATGCCATAGGCTATCTTTGCTATAATTAGCTCTGTCTGTACTGTGCTGGTAGATCCCCATAATCCATTCTATCCATTTGATCATGGCCTGTCTTATCAAAGGGTTAAATATTTTAGAAGCTTCTGTATTGTATGTTAACCGCTTGCTGTCCGCCCACAGTATATTTACGTTACCTAGCACAGGCACACTGGGACACAGCGGATCACGATGCTTGGTACCTGGCCACTGTGAGCATCGGGTGGTACCCTGTGATTGCTATGACCAATTATAGCGATCTCATGATATGTAAGCAAGCTGTCATGAATGTCTTTCTTTCATGAACAGATTGCTTACTGTTGTGATGCAGTGATTGTCCCACAGCTGTCACTTAGTACTTGGTACTATCACAGCACCCTGTACCATTCGAGTAGCTGTAGAATAGTAAGCAAAAAATATTTTAAATGTTAACAGGGTGTCTCCCAAGTGCAGCTGGCCATTTTAGTGTTGACAACACCTAAAAATAAACAGAAATTAGGCGCTACTCCTTTAAATGGATGAAGATGTGTAAAAATGTACACGCCATAAAATTATCATCAAACTAGTATAATGCAATAAAGAAAAATTGTCCAAAGTGTCACGTAATGTCAATGCAAAAAGTAAAAGTAAATCCAATCAAAATATGATCTGATGTTCCTACCTTTGATCCAAATGATGTGCTCCACCACGTGTTTACATAACAATCCAGACTTCTTTAGCCAATCAGGCCTGCCAAGCCTCTCAATTTTAAACCACCAGCAGGGAGAAGAAATGTGTCCATAACATCACAGGCTTCGAGCAGGTATACTCTCATAGTTGACACATATACACTCAGAGTGTTTTCATATTGCAGCAATTATTAAAAATAGAAAGATCAATCTATTATCATTATACAAGATTTATATAGTGCCACAGTTTGCGCAGCGCTTTACAATATAAAATATATACACTCACATAAGATTGTGCCTGGAAGGCACCAACACACAGGGCGTTGTATCGACTAGCTCCTCTCAATTCCTGAGCCGTGAGAAGAACCCGGAAAAATGACAGCCAAGCCTCAATACATTTCCTAAACTTGAGTTTTCAGGAAGATTAGCCGCTGCCATCTTATTGGAGTCTTAAGTACCCTATAAACTAATCTAATTGGATGATGTGACTAATGCCTTAGAACTTGCCTTAACAGCATAAACACCAAGAATTGTGACCGGCCAGCTAGGTGTTGTGGGTTCCTCCAGCAGCAAAAGTTGTTAAATGTGAAAAAACTAATATCAAAATATAGGATTAGATATAAATAATGTCTAAAGGATTCAAAAATAGAATATAATTTCTGAGCAATCATCTCGAATTGCACCAAAGTCGCGCGTGCACCAATTATGGAACTGCGCTGCAATTGGGTCGCAGGGTGCTTTTGTACCATGAAATCTAGTGCGGTTTAATGCACTGTTTGCGACCTGCGTTTGGGGTGGTGTTACGATATAACTGACACCCACTGCAAATTGCAAGAGCAGTGTGATTTTAATGCAGTGCAGGAAACACGCACAGATCATGGTGTTTCCTGCACTTCATTAGTGTGAACCTAGGCTTATATTTTTATAATAACCACCTAATTTGGGAGTGTTGGCATAAGTGTCTTTTTTAAGCATTCTTGTGGCCGTGCAAATGCTTCCCTGATGTTGATTTGGAATAAAGATGTCTGTACTAGATGACGCCGATATGGGTTTATTATTTCATGTAATAAATTAACTTTTCCTCTAGCAACTCAACTTACTGAAGGCAAAACAGAAGGCTTTAGTAGAGCAGATTGAAAAGGAGAAAATACAGAGCAACAAGGGATCATCTTACAAGCTTTTGGTGGAACAGGCAAAACTTAAACAAGCCACTTCTAAGGTGAAGAAATAACAAACCAATTTTTATACAATGGGGGTATTTGAAGATTTTCTTACAAGTCTCTGCCATGTGTTCTAGACATAGAACTGAACCTAAACTTTTATTTACATGTCAGTTTATTCAAAGCAATTTGCTCTTCTGAGAGGAAGACATGTCTCAAAAAGCTAAGACAGCCAATAGATGAGTCCAGTTTTGTTTTTTTTTTTGTTCAGTGGGTTAAACAAAAAAAACTGATTTGATTCTCCCATCCACACACTTAATGTGGATGGGGAAATCCTCCCCGCTGAGCTATTGTATTCTGACAGAGTGGTAGATTGTCTTCTGTACAACCTCCCTGCCCATACATGAGTTGAAATTCAGCCAGTCCCTGTTGAACTGGCCAAATTTCGATCCATGTATGTCTGGCACAGTCATAAGCCACCCCTTATCAATCTTTACAACATGCATTCATGCATTCTCATGTTTTTTTCCTCATTTCTAGCCTGTATTGTTTCATACAGTTACATAGTAGGCGAAGTCCATCAAGTCCAACCTATGTGTGTGATTATATGTCAGTATTACATTGTATATCCCTGTATGTTGTGGTGGTTTAGGTGCTTATCTAATAGTTTTTTGAAACTATCGATGTTCCCCGCTGAAACCACCGCCTGTGGAAGGGAACTCCACATCCTTTCCATTCTTACAGTAAAGAACCCGCTACGCAGTTTAAGGTTAAACCTCTTTTCTTATTATAGTGAGTGGCCATGTGTCGGCTTTTAGTGCTGTCACACTTTGAATGTAAATTGCGCGGTCATGCTACACTGTAACCATGTGAAATTATAATTTTCTTTACACAAATAGAGCTTTCTTTTGGTGGTGTTTAATCACTCCTTGGTTTATTTTTTCCTTAAAAAAAAAGACAAAATTTTGAAAATTTTTTTTCTTAGTTTCTGTCAGTAAATTTTGTAAATAAGTAATTTTTCTCCTTCACTGATTGGCGCTGATGAGGCGGCACTGATGGGCTGCACTGATAGGCACTAATGGGCAGCACTGGCTGGCATGACTAATGGCCACTGATTTCTGGCAGTGGTGGGCACTGATTTCTGGCAGTGGTGGGCACTGATTTCTGGCAGTGGTGGGCACTGATTTCTGGCAGTGGTGGGCACTAGTTGTAAGCAGGGCACTGATGCCCTGATTACATACCTAGCTGTTCCCTGTGAGGAGATGCTGCTGATCGACTCTCCTCTCACTCTGTCAGTGTGAGGTGCGGAGCGCCGATTACAGCATCTCCGTATTTACATGTGACCTGCTGTGATTGGACACAGCCGATCACATGGTTAAAGAGCCAAGGCTCTTTAAACAGATCGGGGGTCACACCATGTCCTAGTAACCAACATAAGGCGAGTGAGAGCGGTCGATCTGGGAGGCTGTCCTATGACGACCACCCAGAACGAGAGCCGCACCGCCCAGCCGTCTTTGACGGTTGGCAGGCCGCGAATGGTTAAACTCCCTTCTACCCAATGTTTTGGTAAAATATAAGAATATGTGTTGTGTAAATAAATACTAAACATATCGAGATTTAAAAATGTGCATGTCTGCAAAACGACAAACTAGGATACAAAGTGTCTATAGGCAACACTTTAAAAGCCTTTGCAGGTTATTCGTTTAGAGTTAAATGTGTGGTTTGGTGTTAAAAATATTGCTCTTTGACGTTTGCGACGATACCTTAAATGTGTGCATGCTCCTTTGCATTTGCACGTAAGCACAGGGTAATGTGGTGTTTTGTTTTATTTTTTTGTATTTAAACGTTTTCTTTTTGCATTCAACTGTTACTTTCACAAGGGATGAACAAAACTTCTTGTGGTACCCCTGGGCAGTGACAGGTACTCTTTATGGAGCTATCAGTGGTCTATTAGACACCTGATCCCTCTCTGCCCTCCAAGGCAGCTGATCAAACTATGATCTTCCTGTATGTCTTCTGAGTGTGTTTGGGTGGCTGTAATAAGACCATTCCAGAATCATGACTGCAGCTGTGATCCTGGTATGATCGCTTCCCATCCAGGATGTAAATATATGTATGTATATACAGTACATATGCTAGAATGGAAATCTTTAAAGCCATGACATGCATTCAACATTGCCTGCTTATTTTATATTTTTTAAGAGTAATTCTCTTTAGCAGCCTGCCTTCAAAGTGCACCAACCCTGGGACAAGACACTAGTTCTTGCTGTATATTTACCAGGGTGACCAGTCTCCACCATGTCCTACTGTGGTCTTAGAATAGATCATGCTGCTGTAATCGTGAGGGCTTAATTTGGCTTGTGTGCATTTCTGTTGAAAAAAGGCATCTTCTACTCATGCTTACACCCAGCTCTGACCATCCCTTACTGCTGTGCAGCTCTACCTACCCACTCACCTTGTGTGTTTCTCTAGAGCGCAGACATTTGTCAGGTATGCAGACCGATCTAAGGTCTGTTTTAGCATAATCAAAATATCATTGCTCTACCTAATAAGTTCTGGCTGTCTATTAGGGGCATCTGGTGTTTTTTCAGTTTTTGTTTTTTTTGCTCATGAATGCAGCTGCATGTTTTAATGTGGCCATGCACATGCAGACATTTATGCGCGTATTTGAGCTCAGCGTTCACTGGCATGCAAAAATGCCCCAAAGCTGATTTTTGGAAAGGAGCTTATGAAAACTCACAAATTTATTCTATTGGCTAGAATAAATGATTTATTCTAGCTGATAGAATGACTTTACACTCATAAGAAGCAACGTTAGAACTATTTTTTTTTTCTGCCTAGTGCAGCATAAAATCATTGCAGTGTTGAATAATAGTTGCAGTTAAACGTGCATCTATGGTTATACAGCTTCAATATTGGCCAGCTGTAGCCAAGCTCTACAGATATTTGTAACTTTAGCTGGGCATGTCCTCGCTTCAGAGATCCGTTTTTATCTTTTATTGTACCTCCTACCCCAGGAAGTTTGCTAGGCTGGTTGGAGTGTGTAGTTTGTATTTTTTTTTTTTTTTTGTGGAATAGTATAGGCTTCAACTGGTATCTTTAATTTTAGTTGTGGTAGGATTTTATGATTTTCTCTTTTTTTGGTATTCTAATATGTTGAGCATGTTATAATATTGTTCAGCAACTTTCCGTTTTTTCCTCATACAGCACTTTAAAGATTTGATACGATTGCGTCGAAATGCGGAATGGCCCCGATCTGCTCAAGACACTGAAGTATCTGCAACAAAAGAAAGCCCAGAAATTGAACCACTTCCTTTCACTTTGGCACATGAGCGATGTATTTCTGTTGTACAGAAGCTTGCTCTCTTCCTCCTATCAATGGACTTCACTTGCCATGCTGACTTACTTCTGTTTGTCTGCAAGGTACCAGCACTGTTTTATTTAAAGGTTTCTTGCTTTCATGTGACATTCTTTTTCTGATGACTGCTTTTTTTGTTTTTTATTTTCCCGATATCCTTTACAAGAGTGCTGAGGCCTGTACAGCATGAATGAGTCCTGTATTTATGCAGATGGTGCTGCGTGCATCAACAGCAGCCACATGTAAGCACTACACCACAAATGAGAGGGTACTGTCTAATAAAGATCTCAATATATAAGGCTATATATAATGAACGACCAACTCTTAAGTGAAAGATTACATTTAAAACAAAGGCCTTATTCCAAAAAACGCAGGTATATATGCAGATGGAGCTGCATAAAAAGTCTGTTTTACTCTATAGGGAAGCAGTAATGCAGACACAGCCGTACATCCTGATTTGACAGGTGTTCATGGGTGGGTGTGCAGCCCCAAATGCAGACAGTGCATTGGGGGCTACACACCCGCCCTTGCACACCTGTCAAGGTAAGATGTGCGGCTGTGTTTGTACAGCTGCTGCTTCCCCATAGAGTAAAATGGGCCTCATGCCTGCTCCCCTAGCTGCATAAATACATGGCTCATTCACACTTCACAGGCCACAGTGTTTGTTGCATTAAGGTCTTTGATTTAAATGTTATCTTTGGCTTAAAGTAGAATTACACCCTCATTCTAAACCTATTCTAAAACAATGTACAGGGAAGATGTCTATACTAACCTATTCTAAGGGTGTTCTAGTCTGGAGACATGATTGGGTCACAGCGCCATCTTCCGTGTAGAGAAGGGACAGTTCACAATGGATGACCCATACTAAGCCTATTGTGGAAGTCCCCACCCAGGCTCTGCAGCATTTGTCAGCCATCTCTCTCCTTCACTGAAGCTGGCTGCTGCAGAGATTGTGTGACCAGACCAGGGCACCATCAGAATAGCTAAGTATTAGACCTCTTTCCTTTTACAGGGTAGTTTGAGTAGGCTTAAGATGGGGGGGGGGGGGGGGGGGGGGGGGTTGGTACAGGTTTGGGTATAGTTGGTTTGACTGAAATTCTGCTTTAAGAGTTGATGATAGTTCAACACAGCCTTACATATTGAGCTCTTTAAATTATTTGACAATCTGCTTTTTTTGGTGGTGTAGTGCTTACATGTGATTTCTGTTAATGATTTTAAAACACTTTCCCTAAACGGGAAAGCTTGTAAAAGTGTGGCATAATAAAATGTACTATGCAAGGTATCAAGCAATTAGAGCTTGTGGCTTTAGAATAACTATCTAAAGTCTCCTATCTTAACAGTTTACAAAACAGCAGGTCATATAAAAATGTATAAAAGAAAGTCTAAACCTTAACTGGATGTCATTTTAGTTTGCTAAAGGACTGTATATCACGGACAATTGCCATTTTTTTTAATTCAATATTTTTACCTTAAATGATGGTATTATGTGGTTAGTTCAGGATGTTTAGAACAACCTACCTGTTGAGTGAATGCTGTTTTGAAATCAAAGGGTGGTCACAGCAAATATTGCTTTGATTTGGATTTCTCTTTGGTTTGTTTACTTTACATTTTGGTAACTGATAAAAATAAACTATTGACACTTCTATTTCTGAAAGCACTTTTTAAATGCAGCATTTTTTCACACCTGCCTAAAACTTTTGCACAGTAGTGTGTCACATTGCCATTGAAAGATTACGGCCTTTATACAGCCATCCGCATCCAGTTCCCCAAAACACCACACCTCTTCTCCTACTCCCATTTCTCTATCTGAGTTAAATCTCGATATGCCGGTCCTAGAACACACAAACAAACACAGAAGGGAATGATGAGAATCTTGAGGCAATTTTGGAGGAATCTGCTGAAGATTTTTCTTCCCCAAATTTTGGAAGAGGGAGTTTCACACAACATGCTTGATAACCTTGAAAAGTTCATTGTCTCGATTTTTTTTCCCCTAAAATCTTTGAATACTATCCAGTGGAAAAAGAGCTTTAAAAGTGTATTTTTCCTGTAGCTAATCCTGCTGCCTCTGCCCTAAACAAAAAATTCTCTGTACCTATTGAAGATGTTCCTTCTTTCAAAGGATCTGTAGATAGAAAGTTTGAGACTTTTCTGAACTCTTTAAGCCTTGCAGGTCCATCTCTGCAACCAGCTCACTATTTCAATATGTCAAACTGCAGCTTACTGGCCTAAGACAATCGCACAGCGATTGCTGCAATTCCCAGAATTGCTAATCTCCATTCACATGCACAGAACTTTATGCCTAAAAGATTGTACAGTTGAAGCTGCCTGCAAGAGGTGCCTCAAACCAATGTCTTTTCATGGAAGAATTCTGTTTGGTGAAGCCCTTAACCAATTTATCAAAAAGATCATAGGTGGGAGGATATTGTTTCCACTGTAGAAGGTCACAAAACCCCTCTCCTTTTAGATGCCCATAAAGCCTCTAAATACAGAGCATTTGTCTGCTATAAACAGGCCACAACATGCCTTCCCCAAAGGCCTCTTCACAATGAAGGGGTTCCCTCACACCTATTGGACTTTTAGAGGAGTTGTTGTATCATTACTGCCACAAGACAGGTTCAAAGGATTCCATTCAAACCTGGTCATGGTACCAAAGCCCAGTGGGAGTATTTGTCCTATTCTGGACTTAAAATCCTGCCACTAATTCTTTGAAAATCCAAAATTTTGCATGTAATCTGCAAGATAACTGCCTCAGACAAGGGGATACATGGCATCTGTGGACATCCAGGATACCTATTCACACATTGCTATTTACCCACCTCATCAGTGCTTTCTGCTCTTTGCAGTGGCAGACAAAATCTTCCAGTTTTTCACACTACCCTATGGCCTATCCTCTGATCCCAGAGTGTTCAGAGGTCTTAGCATATCCACTGAGCACTCCTCAGAACTTACGGCCTCCAAATCAGACTATATGACCTTCTGAAGGAGTCCCCTAATGCAGCTATTAGGAAATGGCCACAAAACAAATCAGCTGCTCCAGGACTTTGGACACCCCCATAAGTGTGCTGTCATTCAATGCCACAGCTGTGACCTACATCAGCCATCAAGGGGGCTCCAGGAGTCTGGCTGCCTTTTAAGATAGCAAATCAGAAAATCATATGGATATTGGCTCACTGTGATCCACATCCCGGGTGAAGACAACTGGAAAGCAGATCTCAGCTGCCATGGCCTGGATCAAGGGAAATTGGCCCTTCATCCCAGATAGCTTCAATCTGATATGCCAAAAATTGGGGATTCCAGGTGTGAACATCCTAACGTCTAGATACAGACCTACAGCAGCCCCCGATATGCACACACTCTGACTTCTACAGACAATCCCCTGACCTCTTCCCAAGAGGCCATATCTGCTATCTCAAAGCTCTGTATTTTGTGCTGTCTCTCTCTGGCTTTAACATACCTTTTAACCAAGGCATTTAAGGATGGAGGGATTTCTGAGTGTGTGATTTCTACCTTGCTAAAAGCAAGAAAAGCTTTTTTTCCAGGAAGATCTATTATTGCATTGGGAAATAACTTTCGCTTGGTTTGAACGCAAGCACTTCAGTGTCAGAGATTACTCTGCAACTTGTTTTCTAGCCTTCCTACAAACAGGTCTTCTTTTGTGGACGCCAAATTTCATGGTACTGCAGTACCATGCAGTTTGGTGTAGTGCATTTTTAAAGTAGTGCTCGGCTTATCCTCTCAATCAAGGCGAGCGGTTAGAGGTGCACAGTAATGTTACACCCTAAATATGGCTGTAACATGTTCGTAAAGGTTAACCTAGCCTTTAAGCTTTGCATATGGAGACAAAGATTAGCAGTACATTAACTGCAAAAGGACTATATCCTAGGAATATTGTATTTGTCACTGGGAAAATATCTCCAGTTCTTAATGGGGAGCAATGAAATAATTTTATGTGAGGACATTGTAAGCATACAGATCTATATTGGGCCCCATTTATAAAGCAATATTATGGCCTTACTGCAGCTGTACACCTACAAATTGTGCTCTGCTTGCTTTAAGACTCTAAAGCAGGGGTCTCAAACTGTTGGCCCTCCCATCTGTTGCTGAACTACAATTCCCATAAGGCATTGCAAGGCTGACTTTTACAAGTATGACTCCCACAGGCAGAGGCATAATGGACTTGTAGTTCTGCAACAGCTGGAGGGCCGCCTGTTTGAGACCCCTGCTCCAAAGCAAGCAGAGCGAAATTTAAATGAATAAATGTGTGAAAAAGTGTCAGAGCCAAGTCGCATGACAGGCCTCCCTCCAATCGGAGAGTTCTCTGCAGTGTTAAGCAGAGAGAACACAGTGAGACAACACTGGGTCAACACAACCAACATTTTATAAATTGGATGCAAAATGTATAAGATATTAATTTTATATTTGTAGTGCTATCAATTATGAGTTCTGAGCAGGAATACTCCTGCCAAGCAAGGGTGGATTTGGAGAACAGTAACATAGGTTGAGAAAGTCCATCTAGTTCAACCAAAAAAATACAATCCCAAATATACAATCCTTCACCCACAGTTGATCCAGAGGAAGGCGAAAAACCCCAGCAAAGCATGCTCCAATTTGCTACAGCAGGGGGAAAAATTCCTTCCTGATTCCATGAGGCAATCGGATTTTCCCTGGATCAACTTTACCTATAAATGTTAGTACCCAATTATATTTTGTACATTTAAGAAAGTATCCAGGCCTTTTTTAAAGCAATCTGATGAGCCTGCCAGAACCACCTCTGGAGGGAGTCTATTCCACATTTTCACAGCTCTTGCTGTGAAGAAACCTTTCCATATTTGGAGATGAAATCTTTTTTCCTCTAGACATAGAGTCCCCCCTTGTCCTCTGTGATGACCTTAAAGTGAATAACTCAACACCAAGTTCACTATATGGACCTCTTGTGTATTTGTACATGTTGATCCTATCTCCTCTTCTCAAGAGAGAATAGATTCAGGTCCTCCAATCTTTCTTCATAGCTGAGCTCCCCCTTGCCTCTTATTAGTTTGCACTTCTCTGCACTTCCCCAATATCCTTTTTGAGAACTGGTGCCCAAAACTGAACTGCATATTCCAGATGATTTGCACAGGGGAAAAATTCTCTCTCTCTCTCTCTCTCTCTCTCTCTCTGGAGTCCATACCTCTCAATACAAGAAAGGACTTGTTTTGGAAACCGCAGCTTGGCATTGCATGCTTTTATTGAGCTTATGATCTACCAAAACCCCCAGATCCTTCTCCACCATTGATTCTCCCAGTTTTACTCCACCTAGTATGTTTGATGCATGCATATTCTTAGCCCCCAAGTGCATAACATTACATTTATCAACATTAAACCTCATTTGCCACTTAGTTGACCAATTAGTGCGTTGAGGTCGGCTTGTAAATTGGAGACATCATGTAAGGATGTTATTCCACTGCATAGCTTAGTGTCATCTGCAAAGACAGAAATTTTACTTTTAATCCTATACCCTATATCATTTATAAAGATATTAAACATAAAGGGTCCCAGCACT